>JAQPZY010001094.1:0-477500 GCA_029931535.1 Margaritifera margaritifera
TGTCAATCAAAAGTACGTTTGGTTTTTCCGATACGAACCCAATCTCCCGTCTTTTAATAACTTCAACAAAGGTGTTTTTCTTTTTTCTTTTTTTTGATCTGCTGGGGTGAACCAAATAATTTATCAAACACAGACACTCTCGTTTTCAGGGCTGACCTCTTCGGGGGCACATCCAATACTACGATGGTACGATTGATTGTACGCTTTGACCAAACGAGGTAACACGTCAATGTACTTGAGAGTATGTTGATGTGTAAAATATTTCCACATACGTTCTTTCAAAGTTCTTTGAAAACGTTCTACGATACAGGCTTTTGGTTTCAGGATTTTCGGTCGTTAAAAAAATGAATGTGTCTTTGTTTCAATTCTTTTTGAAAAGCTTGTTTAGAAATTCGGTACCTTTGTCCGTTTGCCATCGTAAAGGTTGACGTCCACTTTGTTTCAAGACCAATTTTAAGGCTCTTACCAATTCGGTACTGCTTTTAGAAGTCAAAGGTACGACCCAAGCAAATTTGGAAAACACATCGATGACACAAAACAAATATTTGTACCACGATTGTAAGAAGCCTAAATGAGATACGTCCGCTAAATCAGCTTGCCATTGATGATCGATCCCTTCCACTTGAGTAGTACTTCTAGAAAATTTGCGTCGAATGGGTTTGTGTAACGTGTACGTCGATTGTTCTTGTAACCATCGTCGTACTTCGGGCAAACGTACACTCTTTCAATTGACTTTTAGCAGCTCGATATAATTTTTGAACTCCTCCGTAACCAGCAGCATGGCCAGGATTGTAATAAATGCTAGCTAACAGTTTCTCCATGATTTTTTTTCCTCAAGAGAATAAGTTAACCAATTTCCAATACTCTTTTCTTCGTGAGGTATCTTTTTGGATTGTTGTTGTTTACGTGTCCGACGTGCTACTGGGGTAAAAGAGGGAGTTCGAACATCAGGGGTTATCGGTTCTGTTTTGAATTCTTTCTTTACTTCTGACTTCACATCTTTCTTTTTCTTTTCTGAGGATAAAGGGGTAGACCTTTTCTTTTTTATCCAATCTGGGGTGGCTAACTTTTTTATTTTTTTAAGAGGTGGAGTTAGTAAAAACTCTTCTTCTTCTTCTTCTTCTTCTTCTTTTTCTTCTTTTTCTTTTTTGATAGTCACTTTAGGTTCGCTTTTCATGAGAGCCTTAAATCTCTCAAAGTGGGTGGAGCTGTTTCGTCGACTGCTTTTGACGAAAGAGTTGTAGACGTTGTAAAAGTTGACCGTACCGTTGGGTTTTTTCTGTTTCTGACAAATCGCTACGTTCCATCAGGGATTGTATTTCTTGTTGTAACTGAGACATTTCGTTGAGATTAGGATTGACTGGTAAATGAGGAATCCGTTGTTCGTTCCAACGATGAAATTCCATCCATCGTTTGTAAGGTACTAAAGTCAGTTTTCGTCCTTCCATTTCATTCAAAGGTACCAAAAAGGTGTGGTCATTTCAGAGAAGGGTGGTCCTTTTTATCCTTCTTTTTTTATCGCATGACTCCTCCTAAAAGTGGTCCAGCAATCGTTCCTAACAAAGGAGCGGCTATTTTTAACAATGGTCCTATCAACATAGGTAGAAATCCACCTCGTTGTACCAACATTTTTTTCTTTTGTTGAAGAGGTATTTTCTTTTTCACCATTTGACGAAGAACGTTCCGATGTTTCCCTAATTTTTGTTTCTGTATCTTGGACAAAGGTACCGTTCCTTTCAACACGTTCAAACAACATTCACACACGGTATCAATGATTTCTTTAGGAGCTGTTTGAATGAGTTGTTTTCGCATGGGAGGTTTGGATTTGTTCAGGACAGACAAGACATCCCAATGTTTGGCTAGACGAGGGGGAAGAAGTCGTCTTTTTTTACTGGTTTTCTTCTTTTTTTGGTGGTGTGCACGTTTGGGAGCCATCTTTTTTAGTCGGTAGAAAACAAGTCTGAAGTCTTTTAGCAGGGTACCCTTCTATTTTATACTGGAACACGTCTCCACTGATTGTCTGCACGACGTACCAACTTCACGACAGGTCTCACTTGACGTTGAGGTGTTTTCAAGGGACTAAATCGACTCAATTCTTGTTTTGGATAAATCTACTAAACTTTGTAAGATACCAGTTCTTTCTTGGACTTTGGTTTTAGGGGATGGTACTTTATTGCTAGCTGCTGCCATGGCTAAATCAGCTGAAGTTGACGGTCCCGACGGGGTCACTTTCGAAATAGGTTTCCATGTTTGCATTAAATTTGGAAACACGGGACTTAAGTCTGGTTTGACAGGCATCATGGTGAAAGGTGAAGAAGATGTGGACGCAAAAGGTGACCTTGTTACTAATGGGGTCTGTTGTTGTGGTAGTGTTTTTTTCTTCCTGGTTGCAGAAGTACTTCTTTTCTTCTTCTTCTTGGCACGACTTTTCTTTGGGGATTTCTTCTTTTGGTGGCTTTTCTTTTTTTTTTGGCTGACTTTCTTCTTCTTCTTTTTAGGTGATTTGGGTTTTTTGGCTTTGGCATCATTAGGATCCCATTTCAAAAGGGAACGAATCATAACCCCTCCTAAAGAACCACTTCCACCAGGAGTTAAAATGATTTGTTTTTTAGTCCGTGAATCGATTCTAGGATCAGCCAGTTGTGACAATGCCGATTTATGTCTTTGAAAAAAACGTTGAGTTTGATGAGGGATGTGAATGATACCTTGTAGTAATTGACGTGCTGTCAAAGTAAACCATCGTAACACTTCTTTCAGACTCGCTTCTAACAAATGAGCACGGACTTGTGCATTTTTTTCACGACTAATGCCATACAAGGTACGAATCAATTTAGCCGAAGGATGCGATTGAAAGGAAGTCATCTTCTTCTCTCAAAAAGAGTGTGAGACAAAAATGACGCTGTAGGTTGTTTTTATAGTTTTTTTTTAAAATGGACTGAAGGGGACGTGTAAATGACAGGACCACCTTCTTGACCCCAAGAGTGAAAGATACTGGCACGAAATCTCAAATAGTCAGGAGTGGTCGGTTTTAAGTCAATGAGTAAATACTCGTGAGGGGTTTGAGTGGCATCGTCGTACGCATAATTGAGCCAAGGAGCTCCTAACTGTTTGGCTAACACTTGTACTTGAGATTTGTCTCTGGGACTTTTAAACAAGACCACGTAATGAGCATTCAAACTAATAGTTCGATGGGCTTTACTCTGTTGAAATAAATTTTGTGTTATGTACACAATACTAGCATTACGATGGTGACCTTTTCGTGTAAACCAAAGTTTAATTTCTTCTTCGTCTTCTCCTAACATGTCATCAAAAATAACTAAATGAGTTTGACTCACGTCAGACACGATTCCATCGTCTTCGTGAGGGATGCCTTCTACAAACGAAATGGTTTCTCCTTGACTTTCTTTCAATAACGTGTAAGACGGTTGCCACTCTTTGTAACACCACACGATACGTTGAGGTGGATGATCAAACAAATCAGTTTTGTGTTCGATCAATCGTTTGACAAATTCGGTTTTGCCTGAACCACTCGGTCCAGCAATTAACATGTTAAATGGATGGCGCAGATACAAAGCATTCCAACTTTGACGATCTAACTTTTCGTCAATCACTTTTACCACAGAAGAGGTAGACGAGGCAGACGAGGTAGAAGAAGATGTAGCCATGATTGAGGTAAGAAGATTTTTGAGAAGAAGACAAAAAACCCAAGGCATTTTATACGTTTTCATACACGTTTATTTTTTTTTAGAGAAAAAAAGTAACCAACTAACCAATAACATATTTTTACAACTTTACAGGAACACGAAGAAGTGAATGAGTGAGAAAATAGGCAATTAAAATGATCAGGTACACAATGAAGGCTCCTACTAAAATATTTAAAGTTATCTCTAAACAAGGCAATGTACAACAATAGTTTCGTGTCCTAGTCATGAAAGACACTGTGTTTTGGGGTGACATTCTTCTTCTGCTCGTCTTTTGTTTTTTTTTTTGAATCTTCTGACGGTAGTGGTAAAGAAGGGTGGTGGTGGTGGTGGTGGTGTTCCTCCTCAAGAGGTATTGGAACCACAGTGGTGTCAGGTACTTCTTCTTCTTTTTCTTCTTTTAGGGTTTCCCATCGAGGTTCCCATTTTTTCACTTTTAGAACCTTATGGATAAGTGGCCAAATCTTGGCTGAACTGGGCCACTTCTTGTAACCAATATTGGAAACCAAGGTTTCTCCAGGGTCGTACATCTTTCCAATGGAAAAGGCGTTGGTGTAACTCACTAGCAAAACACACTTCTTGAAATGTTTTATGCACAGATAAAGTGTGATGAATGTCTTCTTCACATGGAAGTTCGTCACTAATTTTCATCACCACTCTCAACGCTTTACGTACAATTTGTCTTTCGTGGACTGATAAAATCAAGTTTTTACAGTCTTCTTCTTCTACTAAGTCCGAAGAAGAACACACGGTCATATTGTTTTTTGGAACTCAACAATTGAGTCCAAAACAACCACGGATCATTCAAAAGAATCCAAGGCAGACACTTGTCCTCAAAAATAGTCCACAAGGAATGTCCTGGAAAACGAATTCCAAGATAAGAAGTCACTATGACACAAACCACATAACGTCCAAAATTCAATGGATACAGTTCTTGTATCACTTCTTTATATTCCTCTAAGGTCTGAACACCATTTATGATTTCCTTCCACGGAATCAGTTTCACAACTGGTGTGTAGAGTTTAGGCATACCCACTCTTTTATAGTCAGGCTCATGTTTGACTTCCTTTCACAAAATCCGTTTCACGAGTAAAGTGATTTGAGACGTGCCGCCTCCTCTTTATAGGGGTCGATGGCTAAGGTTGGTATCTTGGGTGGCATGTTTTTATAGCCAGGCTCCCAAGGTTGGTACCTTTTGAGACAGTCTCCTTCAGGATAGAAGTTGTGATAGACGTTTCCCATGACCATTCTTCTATGCCCTTGAAAGAGGGTATAGTGTAAAAATCGAGAAATGACTTTGAGTTTACGTTTCACTTGTAATTTCACAAACTCTCGGTAAATCTGTTCGCGCACATTCAAAGGCATGACACTAATGTACTTGGGTAAAGTTTCCGATTTGGAAAGAAATACTTCTCTTTTGTATTCTTCACGATACTGGTGATAGTCATTTTTCAGAATCAAATTTCTGATGCGACGAAAGTAGCCATAGCCTTGAAATCGAGGAATCACTTGAAGTTTACGTTTCACTTGTATCTGAACCAACTCATTGTAAATCCGTTTTTGCAACTTTGAAGGCAAGTCACGAATGCGATCTTGTAGAGTAGGTTTCTTGGTGACAAAATACTCACACACTAACCAAACGGAATCGGTAGGTAAAGGATATCTATAGGATCCAACACCAGTTTCAGTGATTATCCTATCTAATTTCAAAACACAAAAAGGTGATTTGTCTTCAGGAGACAGTTCTTCTAACAGTTTTTGGTATTCGTCTATGTTAGTCACATTTTTTTCCTTCACTTCCTCCCATGGAATTCTATATTCCACTGCTACATTGTAGGTAGCCCCCACCAATTTCTTAAATTGGTGATGTAGATTTTCATCAATGTCTGACCATTTGAATATCTTCTTAGCTATCATTTGTCTTATTACCTTCAAAATCCATTGGTTACAACAAGTCTGTCGAAAAGGATGTAACTCTTTTTTACGTTTCAGTTGAATGTGAACAAATTCTTGGTAAATCCGTTCTCGTAGCTCCAAAGGTAATCCACGAATACGATCTTCTAAAGTAGGAATATACTGAAAAATACGATCTTGTAACTCTAAAGGTAAACCACAAATAAGTTCATCTAAAGAATAAGTATTCTTCTCCTCCATTGTATTACTTCTTGGTATCTGGTTGATCGTATCCGTATTCTTCTCGAGCCACTAAAGGTAAGAACTGACAATGCGGAGACCATCGAGCATGTTCGATGTCAGCTAAGTCGTAAGGCTCCCAATAGCGAAGTCTCACACCGCAACTGAAACACTTCACTTGATCTCCAACTCCCACGTAAAAAAATCCAGATCTGGCTAAAGCTTCGGGTTTAGGGCCATTTAAATATTTTGGCCACTTGTCTTTGAACGACTCGAGACGATTTTCATACTTGGAATAGCCAGACACAGCCAAGGATATCATCAATCCATTAGGTCTGCAGGGAGTACCGTTTTGTGTACGATTAGTAAAACATAAAGGGCGTCCTGCATCTTTTGAGTTGGATCGACGGTGAGTGACTGAATCCACGATGTCACAACGTACGGCATCGGTCTCGTCATGGCATGGTTCAGCATCACACTCAAATTCCTCAAAACTGGAAAAAATACTCATCTATTTTTTTTCTTCTTGCTCGGTTCACGTGAAAAGTCAGAATGAAGGTTAGGCTTGGAAGGGGTTCCTTTTTTATACCTGTCGACTGTACCATCCGAAAAGTATTGTAATGTGATCGGTGGAAACGCTAAAGAAAGGTAAGCACAGTTTGGTGACCATCTGGTATGTTCCACGATAGCTGAATCTTTAGGACTCATGCGAATGCTTGCACCACAACTGAAACATTTCACTAAACTTCCCTGTCCAAAGTAAACAAAACCTGCTCTGGCTAAAGAGAAAGCTGTGGGTAATCGATCCCCTTTAGGCCAATTTTTGAACGTCTTCAATCGACTGTCACACTCAGCATAGTCAGGCAAAACCCATGTTGTTGTTGAAGACATCTTTTCTGTTTTTTCAAGAGGAGGGCTTCCTTTTTTATACTTCTCCAAATCGGCGTGTCCGTAAGGTAAAGTAGTGTGATCTGGAAGTCTCACTCTTTTTTGGTACACGATACGATACACTTTTTGAACAGGTCGAGTCACGATTTTATGATTTGGTAGGCGAACAATCTTGTGAGGTTCTAACGTAGCGACTTGAAAATCTTTCACTTGTCCAGACAACAGAGCATTTTTTAAAACCTCAAAGTTCACGACTTGGTTAGTTCGATAGTTCAGAGTCAATCCTTTGACTTTACAGGAGGTGTGAAGTTGACCTTGAGGGTCTCGGTATCGGTACCCATAATTTTTAGGGCCACCGCTAGCAAAACTCAGGATGGTATCTTGAGGGTGCTCGTCTGTCCAGGCTCCTAATCGATCTCCTTGAATGGTAGGGTGGGGGCAACCGGGGCGATGAATGTAAATGCAACTGTCAGTATCGAAATACAGAACACGATCTCCCAAGACTTCTAATGCTTCGTCATACAATTTCAAACGAGCATGAGCAGTCACGTAGGCGGCAATGACTACGTTACTAAACTTGTCAGGTTTCCAAACTTGGGTTCATCTTCAAAATTAACAATGATCAAATCCTCACGGACGATTTCAACGTGCTTGACTAGAATACTTTTGTCGTCCACCAGTTTAAAGTAACGATAAGGATCGTCCACGTATTCCGTTTTGGGTAAGATCGTACGTTGAGCCATTTTTCCCCACAAACAATTTAACATCACTTTAGCAAACGATCTTTTTCCTTCATTTTTTTCTACCTCTTCTAAAGTGATGCCTTCGATGTCACGGTATTCTTCTTTGAATCGGACTTTGTCTTCGGGAGTTTGACACCACGAAGGATAACCACTAGCTTCTTGTTTCAGTTTAAGAAATTGGTTCACGTACCCCGAAAAAATGCCTGGATGATGAGTGGCGTCGTCCTTTTGGTATTGGGCTGTCGTTGGAAAGTGCCAAATTTCATACACGTTCAATAAACGGTATCCACGATCCAATGCCCGAAACAATTCGGCACTGACCCACGTTCCTATCATCGACCGTTCTTCCTCCGTGTGGTGACAGGAATGATCTTGGTTACACATTTCGGCACACGTCCGACATAAAGGAAACATCAATTTTCCTTGACAATGGCAAGGTAAGATGGGATGAAACAAGTTTGTGGGAGGTAAAACTTTACATTTGATCAATCCTTCGTATTGACGAATCTGTTCCACGTCGATGTGCTCTGTTAAAATTTCAGGGTGTCCGGTAGGAAAACGAGCATATTTACACACCCAAGGATACAAAGAACACACGTCAATGTATTTGATTTCTTCTCCTTGGGATTCGTTCACGTCGTACAATAATCGAGTAGCATTGGTTCGTCCTCCAAATAAACTGTGACGTGGATCTAAAGGTTCAATGTCGGCTGCGTCGTAACTTTGAGTGATGGTTTTAAATTCAGGATCGATTTTCAAACGTCGATCGTACTCGTGTTCCCACATTTCTATCACTTCGTAACCTTGACTTTCTAACTGAAGTCGTCGTTGACAAGTCTGTTCATATAACTGATCCATGGTAGAATCTGAATAAGGACTTTTCATGTCTCGGACAGGATAACAAATAGGGCATCCGTGAAACAAACATCCCTGAAACTCATACACAATGTGTGGGTTTTCTAAATCCCAACCATCCACAGAATAACCTCCAATCTTTTTTTCTCCTCCTCCGTTTCTAGCATGTTGTATCCATTTGTCTTCTTTTTGACATAAGTAATGAAGCCAACGTAAAGCTTTGACAGAATATTGACGACTAGCAAAAACCCCCGTGTTGGAGTCAATGATGGCGAGTTGGTTTTCGGGCATGAAATGTTGTCTGTAGACCAAGGAACAGGCTTTAGGTAAGGTGGATGCCTCTTTCAAAGGATCGACCTCTGCACTATCGAGAAATAACTCTCGAAATTTTCCACAACAACGTCTTAAAATATCTACATCCGATCGACAATATTTGAGCATCTCTTCTTGAAAGTCAAAGGGATCGTTCTGGTGAACACGGTACCAAGCGTGAAAAGCTTCTCGCTGTTCGGGTCGCATTCCATCAGGGTCATAATCATGAAGGTCAGGTAAATGAGGTAGGACGGCATGTTGATTAGCTTCCGTGTTAAAGAAGTGAGGAAAGTAACCTTTGGCCATTTCTGTCATACCAAACGTTTTTGGCACGCGACTCAAAGGCATGGTCAAATAACTCATCGAATCTTTGAATTGAACTTGTCCTACTTTCATGTAGATGAGCTTTTTTCCATTCATGGTGACTTCAGGACGTTCGGTTCCATGGTTCAAATAATAATTAAGTAAAAACTGTCCATCGTATCCCGAAAAATTGTGAGCTATGACGGTCGCATACCGATGACAATCTCCGTAACGATGAATGTCTTCTTCGCTCCAACTGTCGTGGGTGGTAGGGTCTAAAACCCATTCAGCAAACTCCGACAAAGTATTCACTCCACGAAAGATTTTTTCGCGTCCTCCTGGAATCCTACTACAATGAGGACAGTGAAAATGAATCGATTCTTGAATGCACTGATCACAAGCCCGATGGGCTACACAAAAATTAGGAATGTGAGTGCCTGTTTCTTGCATACATTCAAAATCAAAAAAGATGAAATCTACTTGTTTCTTGTTTTTCTTTATTTCTTTCTTCTCTATCTTGTCACGCTTTTGAATAAAACATCGATGATCAAAATCGACGATCTGATGACAAATAGAACATTTTTTCTTGCCAGCACAAACGTGTCTCTTGGAGTTGTTGGAACGAATCAGTTGTCCACACGTAGAACACGATTGTAATAACTCACAAGCACATTTTTGTTGGTGTCGTCCTTGGGTCTTGCGATGTTGTTGGTAGCAAGTAGGACTGACAAAACGGCGTGGACAGGTTTCACAATAAATGTGATGTTGTTGTGGCTCAGGAAGGCATGGTGGGTCGGCTAAACAGCCCCGACATCTTGCTCCACAAGTAATGTGTTTCTCCCGACTATTACACCCTTTGTTACATTTCTCACAGTAGTAAGAGTATCCCAAAAATCCAGTAATACTGGTAATGGTATCAAAATGTTCTTGATGGTGATAAAGATGAATGTATTTTCCCTCAGGAAAATTAGGGCCTCGAAACAATAGATCACCGCGCACTTCTTGAGGGTGAACTTTTAACGTATAATGAGGAGCCAAAACATCTTGAAGTTGCTGTAATTGAGAAATGCTACACACAGTCTCTTTAGGGATCCCTGCTTGTTTTAACAAGAGTTCTGCTTCTTTTCGTTGTTGGGGTCTTTGCGAATATTTAATGTTTTTCCAGGCTTTTTTCCATTCTTTGCTCTCGTTCTTGTTAGCATAGGTACGACCCACCACAATAGCTCGAGCTAAGCACATTGAATCTTCAGTATTGTTGATTTGGACGACACTACGTTTGGTAGTAAGAAGATCGTCCACCAATAAAGTTTTTCTGCTTCGTCCACTTCCTCGAGGTGGAGAAACATGTGTCATGTAAACGGTAGCCTTTCCATCCGTGATGGTAAATTTGTCATTGGATTGTTGTACATGTTCTATTTTGGACATAACTTTGTCTGGCGTTAATTCTGCCGGGGTACTAAATTCAATCCAAACAGGACTCTTCAATTGGTCATGATGAATGGCTAGTCTCAACCGATCGTCTTCATTGGCTCCACATTGCCGTTTTAAGTTCTGTAACACAGATTCCCACAAATTGGTAATGAACCGCGCCGCTTTCTCGGGAGGTACTTGAGACTTAAAGTCTTTGAAGTGTACTGTGTGAGTATACGCCGTGGTCCTAAATTTTCGAGAAGTGATTTTTTGTGTCTCTCGAATCCGATAGTAATTTTCAGGAGCCACGGTAGCGGTAGCGGTAGTAGTATGACTTTCTTGGTCAGGGGTTGTGGTGTTGGTAGTAGTAGTGACTTTGGTTTTGGAAGTTTGGGTTTCAGGTTGTTGTTCATTCATTTCGTCTTCAAAGTCACTGGCATGGACTTGAGCCAGTAATTCCTCTAAGGGTGTTTCAGGAGGCACGGAATACCTTCGTCGCCGTGGCTTCTTGGTTTGTTCTTGTTCTGGTTCTGATTTATCATGGTTTGGGCGTGATCTTTTCATCTTCAACTCTGATTTGAAACTGATTGAGTTTTTTTCCACCCAGGTACCTTTATATAGAGACAGAAGAGTATATAAAGAGAGAGCTTCTTACCTTCAGAATCAGTCTTTGGTGATTGAACTTTCAAACTGTCAAGATGGAAGAGTCAAAAAGACAGATTGCTTTTTTGGTGAGAGATTTACAGACAGTGATTCGAAAGTATACTACGTACAGTAAGAGTAAAGACTCCTCCTTCACTGTCACTAGAGATAAAAGTGACGATACTTGTTACATCTGTCAAGAGAAAGGACATTGGGCTCCAGATTGTCCCAAACGTGAACAGAAAAAGAGAGATAAAGGGAAAGATATCTGCTATCATTGTAAAGGACCAGGACATTGGTCTTCGGAATGCCCTCAGAAAGAACAAGAAGAAGAGGAGAGGGAGGAAGTGGATTCAAAATTAACAAACCTAGAAGAAGAAGAAGAACATATCATCAAGAAAAGTAAGAAGAGAGTAAGAAGAATGGAAGACGAAAGTGAGAATGAAGATGAAGAAAAGGAAAACAGGATTCCTATGAAGACGAAACACAAGAGAGACAGTGAGAAGGAAACTCCAGTGTTTCAATTCAAACCACACAAGCATTACAGAAAGTGAACTTTGTTTTTTCTTGTGTGATTTTGTTTTGGTGTTATATGTTATATTGCTGAATTTATTTTGTAAAAAAAATTGGATGAATACACCAGACTGGAGAGAAAAAAAGTAAGTGGTTTTGTGTTATTTTGTTTTAGAGTAGAAATGCACGCACGCACGCACGCACTCACTCACACTTGTACTATGGTGGTGGGATTTTTTAAAGTTTTAACTTGATTTTTTTTTTTTTTTTTTGGCAATTTGATTTCTTTTCTAGAAATCTGGGGGGCCCTTAAAAGGACCATTGGGTTGTTTTGTTTTTTTGGTTTTCAAAACAAAAACTTTCAAATTAACTTCAAATGCCGTAGTCCTTTACCACGACCCAATCCATATCCTGTTAATGCTGCTGCTACTGATGGTGTTTTCATTATGGTGGTGGTGGTGATATTGGTGACATGGGTGGTGGTGGCATCTCACTAGCACTGGAAGGTTTAGAAGAAGAATGTTGTTTAGCCCGTGATGGTCTTTTCCGTTTAGGTGGTTGATGAGTTAAAGAATACTTATAGAAATTAGTCATCCATTTCAACTCATATAATACCTCTTCTAACAGACTTACAGTTCTTTCTTGAAGACTGAGGCTTTCCTTTCCTGTTTCCTTCTTCTTCTCCTCCTCTTGTAACTGCTGTTGCTGTTGCTGTTGCTGTCTGATTTCTTCTTCTTCTTTCTGTTGTTGTTGAAGAAGAAGAAACATTTCTTCCTCTTCCCGTTGCTTTTTGACAAAATTTTCCATCTCTTCCATTTGTCTTCTTTTAAAATCATTCACTATTGGAACAGTAGGAGCAGTAGTAGTAGTAGTAGTATTGTCAAACTCTTGATTTAGTAAATCTAACTCAAAGTCTTCTGGCCGAAAGTTCAATAATGCCGCAGCATTCATTATCGTTGCAGGATCACTCCAATACATTGATGTAGTACTTGTCTTTCCAGTCTCCATGAAGGCTGTCGAAAAAAAGTAATAAAGCCTCCTACGAACGCTACGATACCTTTATACCCGAGATGACGTCACACCTCCGCTTTCTTCCCATTGGAAGAAAAACCGAACCGACTTGTAACACGTGTTTGGATTGGTAGTTGATTTGGATCCATTTCAATCCGATCGTAAGGTATATATACAACCACTCGTTTCATAAAAGCTTTACCGGTTTTTCTCCTAGACGACCAATCCTAAAAACAAATCATGTGGGTTAGTGTAGAATCCTCCAACATTGTTTCAGGAATGCTGTTTAATCCAGCATTCCTGATGTATGTAAAAGCATCATGGACTAAAACCAAAATTACGGATACAGCTACATGGTATAGACAAACTTATGTGGAGAGACAAGGTTGTCTAAAGAGGGTTTTACTGTATGGCCCCGAAGTTCGAAGAAGTTCAAGAAGAAAAAGAAAACCCTCTAGGAGATGCTCTTGTTGTTAAAAAAAAAACAACAACAATAACAAAAAAAGGTCCTTTTTAGGGCCACCCATTTTTCAAGAAAAGATTAATTATTTTTAAATATTGCCTATATAAGTGTGTGTTTTTTTATATGTTGTGTGTATATATTTTTTTTCTTTTTGTCATAGTCTCCCTATGTATGTTATGTGTGGTGTGTGGGTTTTTTTGGAAAAAAAGGGGATGTTTTCTATCACGTCCGCGCTTCTCGCATATAAAGATGTGTCTTCCACAGTTCAGTCATTCACACTTCACACTGAAGAATGAATACAGTAGAATTGTTGCAGGAAGCTTGGGATAGGATGGTGGATGTTGAGTCGTTGATGGAAAGGTTGGAGTATTGGTGGAGATATCCTACCACCAAACCATTTGTCACCAGCCAACTAGCGGCTCTTATTTCAGCGAGGAGGTTGGTGAATGATGTTTTGGTGGAGGAAAGAGTAAAAACTTCCTCAACCCCTTGCCGTGTGGGGTTCATCAAGAGAAGTCTGGATTTATTGCATGAAGTGGAGAACTTCCTTCACCTTGTTCAACAAGATGAATGGTTGTATCCACCCGCCAGTAACGCTAGGCGAGAAGAGGTGAACCTTCACATGGTGAAGGAATTGTTAAAGAAAGTTTTAGAAAAGGAAGTAGCTCAAATTAAAATCTTGTGGGCTCTTGAACGCTCCAAGAAAGAACAGGCCAGGAAAGAAATGGAGTTTGAACGCCTGAATTTAAATTGGATGAAAATCCAAGATAAATTCAGGCGGATGAAACATCCTGACTGGCTACCACCAACACTACCAACCAAGAAAAAAAGATCCACCACCTTCCTAAACTTTTTTACTAAATGTTGGAGGAAATAAAAATATTCCTCCAATGGTCCTCATCAGGAACAACCTTTATCAAGAAAGATTAATTCTATTCCCCTCCCTCCCACACCCCCGTAATGTTAAACTCCCGTAAAGGCCTCAAGTGCCCCCACCATGTTAAACTCCCGTAAAGGCCTCAAGTGCCCCCACCATGTTAAACTCCCGTAAAGGCCTCAAGTGCCCCCTTTTGGCCTCAGTACCCCCCCTCAACTACTAGTATTACTTCAATTTAGCTTTAACTGCTTTCCTATCGTCTCCGCAAGAATTTTTTATTGCGAAGGTAGTACTACCTTCACTGCCTTCGCCATCATTACCAGTGGTTGGTGATTTCAGACAGACATAGCAGGAAGAATCGGAGAGTTTTTTTTGCAAAGTCAGAAAGAAGAAAAACAAACAACTATTTGTTCAACAACGACAAGAAGAGGAAACAAGAAAGCGAGAAGAAGAAGAGAAGAGGTAAACATTCAACAGTGAACAGAAAGAACAGAGTGAAAACAAAACGGTGAGTCTGTTACAAGACATTTTGGCGGAGTTAAAGTCTCTGAGAGAAATGTATCAGAATTCTTTCACTCAACCCAAGAGAAAGAGTCCTTCACGACCCAAGACTTCTAAGTCTTCTATGACTACATCAACTCTCACTGCCACTGAGACGCCAGCAGTAGCAGCAGCAGTTACTACTACCACTACCAAAGCACCAACAGCAACAGCAGCATGAGGAGTTGGACTTGGCTGTGGAAAAAGCTTAAGACAGTTAAAGCTGATGATGTGAAGTTCATAAGTTTTTTTGTTATTAAAAAGAAAACAGCCAACGGTAATTTTCCGAGCCACTTATATATCTGAGCAAAGAGATACTACTCAATGATTGTCAAATCAAGTAAAACTTAAATCATTCCATGATACCAGGTGTGCGTGTGTGAGTGTGTTTGAATTATCTTATCCATACGAAGAAAAAAAGCAAGACAAAAAGAGAATTACATTATTGTTCTTTGGTATATTCTCTTTGAATAAGAATCACAATAAAATTTCATAACACATAAAAAATTCATTTTTTTCTTCTTTCTTTCTTTCACTGTCTGTCTCTTTTTTTAAAACGTTTCTTTACTGTCATGGGTTCTTCCTCTTCAGATTTTTGTAGTTATCTTGCTTTCTTGAATTTCTTGACAGGTATGGGTTCTAAATCTGTTTCTATTTCTGAACTACGTTCCGCCTCCTCAGCCTTCATCTCCTTGTTCTTTTCTTTCTTGGGACACTTTGAAGACCTATGTCCTTTTTCTTGACATTCATAACAGGTATCTTTACTTTTGTCTCTCTTTTCTCCTCTCTTTCATTTTCTTTGACGCTGTGGACACTTTGGAGCCCAATGTCCTTTCTCTTGACAGACATAGCAAGTATCTTGACTTTTATCTCGAGTGGAGTAGTCCGTAATCTTATTGGAAGTGTGCTTTTGAATGATTCTGTTAATTTCTGACGAGAAGAGTGATATGTTTTGACTCTTTCATCTTCACTGATTGAAAGCTGAATATATATATATATATATATATATATATATATATATATATATATATATTCTGTTATGGTGAGGATCCCTCTATATATAGGGAGAGAGTGTGTAAAACTAAATCAAATAAAACTTTTTAAACAAGATGAAAAGATCACAACTTGCTGTGAAGAAATCAGGAGCTAAGCGACGACGACTTCTGGTGTTGCCGCATACACTAAGTGAAGTGTTAGCTAAAGTGCATGCCAACGATTTTGAAGAGAATATGAGTGAGCATGAACCAATACCATCTACCTCTACCACAAGACCAAGAGCGTCAAGACCAGCTAAGAAAGAAAGTTGTTCAGTAGCTCCCGAAGATTTTTTCACATTTGAGGGACCCCAAAAGTGACTTCCAGAAAATTTAGAACGACAGCTTACACGTACACGGTGCAATTTCAGGAGTTCAAGTCTGAAGTCCCACCATAGGAAGCAGCGGACTCATTACATATTTGGATGGATTACCCGCTCCCAAAACATTAGTCAGAGCAGGATTTGCCTACTCGGGACGAGGAGACGAAGTACCGTGTTTCAGTTGTGGTGAGAAGATCCACGAATGGGAGTATAAAGCTTCCGCTTTCCTGGAACATGCCAGATGGTCTCCGTGCTGTCACTACCTTCCTTTACAAGAGAGAAATCGTAGTTTACATCCTGAGCTGCGAGAACGCATTCACAAAGAGCTTGTACAGATTCAACTGAAACGAAAAGAACAATTACATCCTTTACGACAAAGAGTGGCAATCGGCTTACACATTACTCCAAGAAAGTCAAGGAGAATCCATTTCGTTCGTAAAAGGCATTCCTCGCGAAGACGATAGGATCGTGTCTAACTTTAGTCCAACACATCTTCTCATCTTCGACGACATGTTAGGAGAAGACGAAGAAGAAATTAAACTTTGGTTTACACGAAAAGGACATCATGGTAATGCCAGTATTATTTACATTAGCCAAACTTTATTTCAACAAAGTAAAGAACATCGCGCCATCAGTCTCAATGCCCATTATGTGGTATTGTTTAAAAGCCCAAGAGATAAATCTCAAGTGCAAGTGTTAGCTAGCAGTTAGAAACACCTTGAATTATGCGTATTACGATGCCACTCAAACATCACATGCGTATTTGCTCATCAATTTTAAACCCTCCTCTCCCGATTTTTTGAGATTTCGTACCAATTTGTTTCACAATTGGTGCCACGAAGGAAGTCCTGTCATTTACACGTCACCTTTGGTGTCTCTATGAAAAACCTATAAAACTATCTTTCACTTCTTTTCCTTCTAACAGCATTCAACATGACATCCTTTGAATCTCATCCTCCAGCTAAATTGATTTGTGCACTGTATGTCAACAATCACGAAAAAAAAAAAAAAAAATAATGAAAAAAAAAAAAAAAAATGCACAAGTATGTTCACATTTGTTAGAAGTGAGTCTCAGGGAAGTTTTAAGATGGTTTACTTTGACAGCACGTCAAGTACTTCAAAAGGGATCATTCACATACCACATAAAACAAAACATTGTTTTGAAAAACATAAAGTAGCGTTGTCACAACTGGCAGATCCAAGAATCGATACACAAACCCCAAAAAACAAAAAAAAAATCATTTTCAAACCTGGTGGAAGTGGATCCTTTCGGAGGTGCTCTTATTCCTTCACTTTTAATATGGTATCCTAATGCCGAAGCTAAAAAAATGAAATCGCCATAAAGACGGGAGACTAAAAAAAAAAGGTGGTTATAGTACAGAAAGTTCACACACTAAGAATAAAAGCCCAAAGAAACAAAGTTCAAAGAAAAAGAAAAAGAAAAACATCGCCCGAGGGAAAGAGAGGCACTGCTGCTATGACTCGCACGCCGCTCTCTGACGGTGTCTCTTGCCACTTCTAATTCTTCGAGGTTCATGATGATTTCAACCAAACCAGATTTAATACCAGTGTTTCCTAATTTGATGAAAAAATGGAAATCCATTTCTAAAGGAACTTTTACTTCTCCGGCGACATCTTCTTTTTCTGTTCCTTTAGCGACTGCTGTTGCAGCCAAAAATGTGGCCTCTCCTAAGACAAAAGTACAAGATAGAACAGGTGTGTTAAAAAATTTACTGGATTTATCCAAACAAGAACTGAAAAGATTTAGTCCGTTGCAAACAACTCATCGTCAAGTGGTGCCCATACTGGACGACATAATTATTTGGTATCACTGGACAAGTGCGTGGACGTTATCCTCCTGTCTATAAATTGGAAGACATGAACGGAGAAGTGTTAAAAGGGACTTGTTACTTGCCTGAGTTACAACGAGTGACTAAGAAAGAAGACGTGTACGATATCGAAAGTGTTATCGATCAAAGAACACGTAAAGTGTTCAAATGTCTACTTCAAGAAGTGATAGTTTGTTGGAAAGGATATCCACCTAGTTTTGATTCTTGAATTGCCGCTTCACAAGTCATCGACTATAAAAAGAAATAGATGTGACCACCATGCCGTTAAACATAGCAGCTACCTTTCCTTCTTAGAGTTCCTCTCATCAAGAACTACAAAAAACAATCATTGTAGGCGTGGTGTGGAGAACGTGTTCCAAAAAATCAAAGCGTCTTTATCTGCCAAATCTTTGTGGTGTATTTTATAATTGGAGCAGCGATTGGAAATTTGAGTCTGCAACAAGGAAACAAACAATCGTAGAAAATCTTACACAGCAGCTGTATTGGTTATCTTCTTCCCATTCCGTCGTTGAAAAGTACTACTGAGAGTAACAGCTGCCAACGCCAGTCACAACTCTTTCAGTCAGAACAGCTGCCCTCTTGGAATATTTAGGAAAACATTCTCCTTTGACCACGAGTGACTCATCGGAAACAAGAATTATCGAACTATGAATAATGAAATCTATTTAACATTACTTAGTAACAGTTCTATGGATGTGCTTCCCATCAACACCTTATATTGTTTCACTGCCAAATTACCCCAGTCCATACATTTGGACCAATAAGCTCACTGAGAAGTAACTTTGGTCAAGATATAGTTCGTGGACTCTTCTGTTACAAATAAAATAAACGAATGAATGAATGAAAGAACTTTGAAAAGCTTGTAACAAAGTGTAATTACCAACATTATATATCTTTTTATTCACTTCACACAAAAATATTTCGTCTTCATTAGTCAACATACATCACGTGACTGTCCTTATATAATCGACAATTACATGCCTAATATACACCCACACCAAATGGTAAATATATTTTCTCGCTTTTTTATCACAACTATGCAATAGCCAAACCACCAATATCATGATCTCATATCCTGAAATACAAATATGTTATCCCATTTCTTACAATTAAAATTTTTAGTACAGAATTTGTGAAAAGTATTAATTTTATACTAGATGAGTCATGATCTTCCCAAGAGTATACTGTAGATTCGATTGCGGCATATTCTAACTTTCAAAAGTAGTATTGGCCGACGAGAGGGGGTCAAATGCGACACTTGGTGCCAATAGAAAATTAGCATTATGACCCCACAGTTTTGTTTTGCGGTCATATGACTTCTGGTCTAACAGGAAATTAGCATTATCACCCCATAGTGTCGCTTTTGGGAATAGGGGGTCAAGAGAATATATAAAACTATGGGATCTAACGAGAAATGTAATGTTAAAAGATGTTTAACATTATGGGGCTCTCATGGGACAAGATGGCAAATCCTATGTTAAAAATTGTCTATAGGTTTAACACTATGGGGCAGTCTGGGGACAACTGGAAAATCCTATGTTAAAGAAATGCCCACATGTTTAACATAATGACTCTATATGGCGACAAGGGAAAACATAATGTTACAAAGTCCATAGGCTTAACATACACTTTGACTGTTTAAAACCCAATCATGTACTATCCACTACCTCCACACGTACTATCCAAATACCTCCACATTTACTATTGAATACGCCGTTTGGAGTGACCAACATACACTCGAATTTAAATCCCTTATAAACAAAACCAACTTCCCTGCCACCCTATAAGTTCGCTATTATCCCGTTATAAACAAAATAAAACCTAAATAATGTTCCTACCATCCACTGGTGAACAAAACTAGAACCCCTCCACCCTTATAATCATTATAACCCTATCAGTGAAGTGCAATGGTAGAAAAAAGGATAGATGGAGAGAATAACAAACACACACTCCAGGACAGGTATTAGCTTTCTTTTACAATCCAAGCACAAACATATACATTCTTTTAAATCCTGCATGAAGCAAAGTCGGGTTTAAAATTTGTAATACAGTTTTCGTCTTTGTAGTCCTAGAGTTTAATTCTTTCATTCAACGCGACCACCCACTGTCGCTTGATAAGCATATTGGCAGCAAGACATGCTGCAAAATTATTCAGTGTCAGGTGAGTCGGAAATGGTTCTTCGGTTTGTTACAAATTTACATTTTTTGAATCAACAACGTGTTTATCAAAACTATCCTTGAACTCAAAAATTAAGTAAACAACCTAATTCAAGGACAATAGTTAAACATGTCAAACATTATACTTAATATTAAGGTTTAAGCAAATATTAAAGTCAAGAAACATTTATAATTTCCTAAAATATTAATAATATTATATAAACATCATACATAACACCTCCGTCATAAAGTAAACGAAAGATTTATGCAATAAAGCTTTCTTTGAATATGCATCTAATACTATAATAACCAAATTTACATAAGAAGATGTTTTATGATACTGAACTTAATTACATCAAGCAATATAACATTTCTATGCAGCTGAGAGTGCATCTGCAGTCACATTGTCTTTTCCCCTTATGTGTCTGATGAAAATGTTATATTCCTGCAATATTAAACTCCATCTCAACAATCTCCGATTTTTATCTTTCATTTTGTTGATGAAAGTAAAGGGATTGTGATCACTCTACACAATATTTGGAGAAAGAGCCGAGGTAACATACACTTCACAATGCTGTAAAGCCAATATCAAAGCCAAACATTCCTTCTCAATTGTGGAATAATGTTTCTAGTGCTTGTTTAGCTTTTAAAAAAAATAACATACAGGATGATCCACGCCACTTTTGTCTTCCTGAATCAATACTCCTCCGACCCCTACATCACTTGCATCAACAGATAATTTAAATGATTGGCTGAAATTTGGTGCAGAAAGAACTGGTGCATTTTTAAGCATGGCCTTTAACTTGTCAAAAGATTCCTGACACTTGTCAGACCAATGAAATGTGGTTTTCTTACATAATAAACTTGTCAAAGATTCAGCAATTATGGAAAAATTTGAACAAAATTTCCGATAATATCCAGCCCTACCTAAAAATCGCATCAGTTGCTTGTTACAAATTGGCACGGGAAATTCAGAGATAGCTTTGACCTTAGCTTCTATAGGTTTAACTTGACCTTGTCCCACAATATGTCCTAAAAATGTGACAAGCATAGCAAAACTCACTTTTGCTCAAATTAATCGTCAGATTCGCATCGCTGAGTCGATCAAAGAATTTCCGAATGGTTTCCAAGTGATCTGCCCAGGTGTTGTTGTAGATAATGACGTCATAGATGTACGCGTCACGATTATCAAGACCAGATGTTATCATGTTCATCAGACGTTGAAACGTTACAGGAGAATTTTTTGTTCCAAACGGCATGACTTTATATTGATAAAGTCCATCTTGAGTTACAAATGCTGAAATTTCTTTTGCCCTTTCCGTCAGTGGAATTTGCCAGAATCCTTTTAAAAAGGTCAAACTTTGTAACATATTTTGCATTTCCAATTTTATCAATGCAATCGTCCATTCTTGGGATTGGAAATGAATCCAATTTGGTGACACTGTTGACTTTTCTATAGTCAGTACGCATGTAGGAACATCAGGAAACAAGTGCTCATAATCATGTAATAGCTGTTTTAGTTAATTTCTTTCCTGTTGTGGCAGATGTGAAAGTATCTGGTCAAGATTGTTCAATATTTCTGAATTCCGAAGATTGGTTATACCAGAGTCACTATAGTCTGATTGTATTCCATCGTTGATATCTTGACTGTGTGGAACAGGTACAACTAAATTAACTGAATAATTATCTGGGCTATCTCTGTCAAAATACTCCTTTAACATATTTATATGACAAAGTTGTTTCTGTTTCCGTCTCCCAGGGGTGTTAATGACATAATTTAAGTCATTTACTTTCATTTCAACGGTATAAGGACCATACAATTTAGCCCGAAGAGGATTTTGAGGTATGGGAAAGAGAGCCAGAACTTTATCACCAGGTTTAAAACTTCTTTCCTTTGTATTTATGTCATACCTTAATTTCATTTTTGACTGAGTAGAGTGAAGATTAGTTCTTGCTACTTCACAGGCCTTTGAAAACTTGTATTTTAAATCAGAGAGATAATCAAGGAGATTAATCTTTGAATCTTCATTTGAAAGAAGTTACTCTTTCAATAATTTCAATGGTCCACGGACAGTATGACCAAAAACCAGTTTAAAGGGACTAAGACCCAACCACTCTTGAACTGATTCCCTAACAGCAAACAACAACAAATGAACATCCTCATCCCAATCCTTTCTTGTATCAAAGCAATATGATCGAATCATATTCATCAAAGTTTGATGAAATCTTTCCAAAGCACCTTGACTTTCAGGGTGATAGGCAGAAGATTCAAACTGTTGAATGCCTAATTCATGCATAACTTGTTGGAAAACTCCAGGCATAAAATTTGACCCTTGATCCGACTGGACAGATTTGGGAAGACCAACAAGTGTAAAAAAAACTTCACCAAAGCTTTCACAATGGTTTTAGTTTTTATACTTCTCAGAGGAATTGCCTCTAGAAATCTTGTAGATGCACACATGATGCTCAACAAGTATTGGTTGCCTGACTTGGTCTTAGGTAAAGGACCGACACAGTCTACCATTATTCTACTAAATGGTTCATCAAAATGCAGGAATAGGTTGCAGATGAGCTTTAGGTATCTTCTGATTGGGTTTTCTATCATTTGACAAGTGTGACAAGATCTGCAGTATTTAGAAACATCACTTTTGACTTTTGAGTTTCGGCCAATAAAAATGATTCAAGATCTTGTGATAAGTCTTACTGACTCCTAAATGACCATCAGAAGGAGTTTCATGAGCTAGATTAAGAATTTCCTGTCAATATGACTTAGGAATAACAATTTGATAGTTCACTGACCACTCGTCACCAGCGGGTACCTCAGGTGGTCTCCATTTTCTCATAAGGACCCCATTTTCACAAAGTAACACACTGGAACTTGTGTGGCTCCAGTTTCACTAATAGCCCTCTGAAACAAACATGATATCTCGGGATCTTGTTCCTGTTCAACAACTAGTGATTGTCGTTTGTCACCCTGATTAGAATAAAGAGAATGAGTTGTCAAAAGAGGATCACTGTGATCAATACCGTTTGATTGATCAATACCTGATGAAAAGTGACCTCATCAAAAGACTGACCAATACTTGTGTCAGCTAAAGGAATACTATCAGGGTCAACATCACTCTCAAGAGCTCTTTTTGCCATAGCTCCAGTAACTGCACAAGCAGGGTACAAATCAGGGATTTCAATTTAGACAGGATCAACTTTCTGATCCAAACAAGGCTTGTCAGTTACAAGTGGATTAACCACAACCTTATCTCCAGCTAGGTCATTGCAAAGTAATAAATGAACACCCTCTATGGGTAAAGAAGTCACTGCCCCAACAGTACCAGGTCCGGAAACTAAGTCTGATGCCAAATTGACACAGCGAAGAGAAACATTTACAAAGCCGCACTCTACTCCCTGAATAAGAACACTTTCACTAGAAGAAGACTCCTCAGACAAAGGCAAAGTACCTGATAAATTAAAGACTCTGAAAAGCTCCTGTATTCCTTAATATTTTAATTGGGATAGGCTTGGCAGAATCACCAATAAGTATAGAACCTTCTGACATGAATGGTTCATAAGCCTCCAAAATAGAATCAGACTGGGGTTTGTTTTACCCAACATATGTATTGCTTTCAATACAAGACCGTGACCTTGACCTCGTCGAAATAAGAGCTTTCGGAAAAACTCTGTCTTTACTCTGTTGCTTATTGTTCAACTTGAAGCAATCAGAAACGACGTGCCCTTTCAGTTTACAATAAGTACACGTAGGAAGAGAGAAGGATTTTTGATCAGTCTTATCAGATGTTTGATTCCTAACAGTTGTGATATTGTGAAATTTGGAAGTACTCGTACGAGATTGACAACTGCTGAGAGGAAGATTTATTGCCAGATGAAATTTTGTGAGTCAAGGAATAATCATCAGCCATACCAGCAGTATTTTCCAAAGTTTCCACATTATGCTCGTCAAGATAGGTCTTAACACCACTATGGATGCACTTCTTGAACTCTTCAATTAATACGAGCTGTCTGATATTATCATACTCTTGATCAACCTTCTTGGCTAAGCACCACCTATCAAATAATTGTTCTTTTCCCCTTGCAAATTCGACATGAGTTTGTCCAGTTTCTTTTCTACAATCCCTAAATCTTTATCGATATGCTTCAGGTACCAACTTATAAGCTTTCAATAATATGTACTCCTTAACCACATCATAATCAGTGCTTTGTTGCACTGACAGTAAAGTGTAGACTTCACGAGCTTTGCCAATAAGTACTCTTTGTAATAACAAAGTCCAATGCTGTCTGGGCCATTTCAAGTTTTCAGCAATTTTCTCGTAGTGAAGAAAGTATTTATCTACTTCTTTTTCCTGAAAAGGGGGTACTACTCTAATATATCTAGCAACATCAAAACCTCAACTTGTGTTTAAAGGGGGTGGGGGGTGGGGGATGGGGGGTGGAGTGTGCTCTGTTTACCAGTTCTAATTCTCTTAATTTAAATTGCAATTCCCTTTCATCTCTCTCTATTCTTTCTCTCTCAGCATCTGAATCTCCTCTGTCTCTGTCTGCATCTGCATCTCTCTCTCCTCTTTCTCTCTCTGCATCTGCATCGCTCTCTCCCCTTTCTCTCTCTCTCTCTCTCTCTCTCTCTCTCTCTCTCTCTCTCTCTCTCTCTCTCTCTCTCTCTCTTTGAATCTGAAGCTTCGCTAATTCTAAATCCATCTGGTTCTTTAACTCTAATTCCCTTAATTTCCTGTCAGAACCAGATACAGGTTTTCTCTTCAAACTTAAAGCACTAACATCCAAAATTCCCATTCCTACTAAATATTGAATTAAAATAATCGTTATCTCCTGTTTTGTCAATGATGTTTTCGCCTCAGACAGACTGTATTTTCTGGCAGGTTCGAGCAACTCATCCTTTCTTATACACTCTAACCCCTCCTGAGTAGGATTTGAAATGAAATTCAGAACATTAGATGCCATTGTGAATGCTTGATGGTTTCAACAAAAAAAAAAAAAAAATTCCTCAAATTAAAATCTTTGTCAAAGACAAAAAAATTCCTAAACAAAATCAATATGAATTCAAAGATAACTTTAATATCTCTAATATGCTTTAAAGAAATTCTATCCCGGACGAGCCCCCAATTTCTGTTACGACTCTATGGTCTAAGAAAAATTTGACAGTGATGGCTCTAAGTAGTAAATAGATGCAGATTAATGTACAGTTTAATTTTCTTTACACCAACCAGCTCGTATAGGGATACATAAAATAATAACAATGCCAATATTTCTAACGAAGTAGTGAAACAGATAACCACATGCAAAGATGGATACAACACAAATATATATTTAAACCATATTCACTGCTGCTGCAACAGTATAAGTAAGTTTCTTCACTTAAGTGTCACGTATTGCAACGGTAAAAGTCAGTTTCTTCACTCCAATATGTGCTACTGCAACAATCGAAGTTAGTTTCTTCGCCACAATGTGTGCTATTGCAACAGTAAAGGTCAGTTCTTCACTAAATTGTAAACCGACTTTTAGTGTTGCAGTAGCACAGTGTAGTAAAGAAACTGATTGTTCAATCTGTATATTTAATACATTGTGTTCTACTACAACACTAAAAGTCTGTTTCTTCACTGAAATGTGTGCTACTGTAACACTAAAATTCTGTTTCTTTACTTAAATGTGTGCTACAGTGAAGGTCGGTTTCTTTACTAATATGTGTGCTACCGGAACAGTAAAAGCCGGTTTATTCACTACATTGTGTTCTACCGGATTACTTTCGTGATATTCGACTTCTATGTTTGTGCGGACACTCGTGCTGGCCGTGCTTTGCTTGTTGCGGTTGTTGTGTTGCTTCTTGAACCGGTTTCGCCTATTTCTGTAGTGGATCCGCATCGTCATTGGGGTTAGTGCAATGTTTTAAATCCGCTTTGCTGCTGTCTGATATCATACTTTTGTTATATATCCCTCATAGGTGCCAACGTTGAGATCCATGTTGCTTGGAATCATATAGAGTTGATCCCCCCAGGACTTGATCTACTTGCTTTTGGCATAGTGGAGCACGTCCTGGTACTTTCGCTTGGATTTATTTATGTCTTCTTCCGGGGCAATTATAACTTGAGAGAAAGTGTTTTGGGTCTCAAAGGCAGTTCCTACCACCCCTATTAGCGACGTCATCATTTGGCCTTGCGCACCTCGGATTGCCCACACACATGCACGAACGCTGTCGTGACGCTCTACACCAGCTTGCGTAAAGCCTTGCGAATTATCCAGCATGATTGTTTTCCATGCATTTACTCTATTAGGTCTACGTGGAAAGTGGTAAAATGTCAACTTGGATTGCTTGATCATTTCAGGTGTAAAACCGACTGTTTCCGGGAATGATCTTTCATGAGCTGGGTATAGTAATATATCATTCCAATACCCGTCTTTGGGGATTTGCTCTTAGTTCAATTTCGAGTTTGTATCCAAGTTAAAATCTTTACAAAAGAGCCCGTAGGCAAGCATATCGATACCATTATTAAATATGTACCAGCGTGGAAGGGTAACCACATCTGGTTTAGGATTTTTCTAGCCTGAAAGTAATTGTGAATAGTGTTAAAGATAGGCTAAATGGAATCCTTCGTAAACAAATGATTTTGAGCGCGGATTCTACAGTCTGTTCTTGCACACCAGAAGACAAAAGTTAATCTGATTTTTCCCAAATCGCAAGGGGCTCTTATACCTCATGTCCTTTATATCTGCAGACCTATTACCAGGAAGTGAATACTTATCGGTTGTGTCTATAAATTAGATTTCTAACGAAGCGTTCTCCTTCACAAACACTGTGGTATTTTCATGGCCGATTGTGGTAGATTGTAGTAGATTGTGATATTTTCATGGCCGATTTTGTGGCAGATTGTAGTAGATTGTGATATTTTCATGGCCGATTGTGGTAGATTGTAGTAGATTGTGATATTTTCATGGCCGATTGTGGTAGATTGTAGTAGATTGTGGTATTTTCATGGCCGATTGTGGTAGATTGTAATAGATTGTGGTATTTTCATGGCCGAGTGTGGTAGATTGTAGTAGATTGTGGTATTTTCATGGCCGATTATGGTAGATTGTAGTAGATTGTGGTAGATTGTGGTAAACCGTGACGCCCTTGCTGTTCACTGCATCAAAGTCTGTGGACAAAAAGGTATGGAATTTTTGTGTACATTTTTTTTTGCCACATGCATTGTACACAAAGCTCAATGTATATGTAAAATGTAATGCTCATTGCATCTTGCTCAGTCTTCGTACAACATGATAATTACAATGTAATACCGACACCCCCTAAAAAGGTATGGAATTGTTTTTATTATAAGTTATTCTTTCACACACTCACTGCTAAATGTTACAAGATACTTAACTGAAAGAAATGGGACATCACTATTACCAAACATTTTAGCCATTTCTTCACAATCAGAGTACCACCCCCCACCCACCTGTACTGAATTGTGCATGACCAATAGCCCCTAACGAGAAGTGATAAAACGTCAGTGCATAGTCGAACTCAATACATATATTCAGTCATCAGTGCAGCCCATTTTGTGATTCGCTCATGTGTCACATTACTTGTAACTTTGCTAACTATTCTGTAGCTGTAGAGTACCAAGTACAATGCTCTAACAGCATTCTGACTTCCCAAATTTCGTCTACATGTAGATTCCAAGTAACTGACTATTTACGGAAGTGTTCCCCGAGTCTTGACTCAGTGTTGTCTGAATTAATACTGTTTCAATTTAAATGCTCATAGAAGAATTACTGTATATATATATATATATATATATATATATATATATATATATATATATATATATATATATATATATATATACTGGTTTTGTGTAGGGTTTAACGCCCTTTTTTCAGCACATGATAGGCTGATAGGCTATACATGGCGGCCAATATACTTTGGTGGAGGAAGAACCCGTGAAGACATCAGGAAGAACCACCGACCCCAAAAATGTTGAAATGACTTTTAAATAAAAAATGTTTTTAAGACTGTACTTTTTCTTATGTGGCGGCTTATTATTTTGATTTACACTAGGAATGGAGTTAAGACGTTTTTATGCCAGCGTTTTATTATGTTCCTTTCGGAACTATAATTTTCATATTCTTTTTATTTTGAAGACACTTTTATTATCAAAAGTTTTCTCACGGAACAGAAAAAAGATTTTATTGCAACGACGACTTACAACTAGCGTTTTGTGTGAATAGAGAGGATACTGTATAGAAATAAATATATATGAAGAGATTCATCGTCTTCTGCATGAATTAAAACTTTGTTCAAATTTGTCTTATGGGAAATGAGTACATTAATATCTGGAAAAATCTTTTGAACAAATACCAGATTTTCTCTTTTGGCCATGTCATAAAGTATAAGAAATTTGATATATTTCAGGGATTACTTGATTTTGAAAGCTAGAGAGGTCTATATTATTTTCAAATTCCTAATAACACTCCAAATCAATAGCTTCCATAAGGAACATGGTTGGGAATTTCCGGAGAAACGAAGACTAAATCAGAAAGTGGGATTACGTAGATGATTCCTAAACAGTGAATCGCCCGACTACTTGCAGGAAGCAGTAGCAGGTGATAATATCTACAATGATTCTCACAACTGAAGAGCTAACGCAATCACACAAAGCCGTTTTCTTCTCCTATATAATGGGACTAATGAATTAGAAGAAGTTCTAAATAGTTTTTTATTTTTAAGAAATCGTTCCAAAAAGATTTGGCAAAAACCTACAAAAAATATTCTCATAATTCTTCGATTGCATAATTCAAACAGCAGCTTATATGATGAGGTTCTTTTTTATTTGTTTTATATATATATATTTTTTTTTCTTCATTTTTTTTAAATGTCTAGGAACGTTCTTTTGAAATATTTCTTTGTATCTACTCAAAAAACGTAGATTTTCTTTTTATTACATATATTTTTAAGGCAAAAACAATCAATTTACATGGATTTGCTTCTCGATTCTGTGTCAATGCGATTAACGGCTGAATTACTACATCGATAAAAAGAAGTTCCGAAATTTTACAATAGTTTTAGGACAGCTACATTTTACAAATTTAGATTGTATATGTATTGCTTTAAATTGCGTATTTGGTCAAATTAATGAGTGTTCTCATGCGAAAATAAAGAGATTTTTATTTTCGTTAACACTTTTCTTGCGCGGATTGATAAGGTGAACATTGCTGGGTGGTTTTATAGCAACATGATAGTACGCTGCAACAGGTTTCAGAGCGTAACATCATTAAACAAGAGATCTAATGATTGTGAGTTTACTTGTAAGTATTTAGCTGCTGTGTTTGTTTATTTCTGATTTCAGACGTGAATTTTGTGGGTTGGCAGGTTTGCAGTCTGTTTCGGTAAGACACGCTGCACCCTAATTTCGATTGTCACGTAATTTCTGTTTGCAATCGACACTAATCAATGCCTGATTTCTCCATCATTTTCAGCAATGATTATAATTTTGATGACAGTTAAAATGGCAACTTAAACAATTTTATTACTGTATGTAATCAAGAGGTTTTATTAAAAATGTGTACCATTTGTCGCTGAGTGTAACATGTATATGACACTGTATGGTTGACACAGAATATCGAATAGCAACAGGTCATGTAAGTTCAGTCACTGACAATTTGCATGATTTGTTTTTATGCATTCTTGACGACTGCTTTTCATTGATTACATAAACGTATACTAGAGGGTCAACAGTCTTTACACATTTTAAGATCTATTCATTTTGATGGAGAGAGAGAGAGAGATAGAGATAGAGAGAGAGAGAGACATCGAGAGATTGAGAGAGAGAGATAGAGATAGAGAGAGAGACATCGAGAGATTGAGAGAGAGAGAGACATCGAGAGATTGAGAGAGAATGAAAAGAGGAAGAAAACAAAATAGACCTAAATATGGAAATACAGGTCTGAAGAACATACAAGGGCATATATACTTCTTGAACGGAAAAAGAAAGTAGTTTCAAAAGTGGTATCGCCACTGTGGCGATATAATTTTCTCCCACTGACATATTTCAATATCCCATTATGATATATATATATATATATATATATATATATATATATATATATATATATATATATTCTTTTTAATATTTTTCTATCTGGAAGACATATTAAAGGGTGTATTGGTATTGGTGCATAAAGTATAGACGACTTAATTTTGATTTATTTAACTATAAATATTTAAATATATATATTTAAGTATTTTTCATGTGCATTTGACTATTTAATGTTTGACATTATCATAAAATGTTCTGTAAAATGCCCACTTCGCTCTGTGTAAAATTTGCTCATGAGGGGTAGCTGCATCAAAACAGCACCACTTACCATCCGCAAGGGGAGGCCACAAGTTTACAGATCTTTATTTATGCTACGCGATCGTACTTTGTGCTCTGCTTATTGCGTACACATAGTGACTGCGCCTCGAGGCTCTTATACGTTAGCCGCACAATGCAATTATTTTCCTTATTTTTTTTTTCTTCATGTCTTTTTTATTTTCACAAGTGATGTCCTAGTGAGGGGATTCCGTACACATAATGACTATATCACGCCGCTTTTGTGCCTCAGCCGCACAATGAGAATTTCTCACTTTCTTTTGTTGGCATACATTGTTTAAAACCTTTCATAATCGCTCAGCTTATATTTATTTAAAGGCGGAAAGTATTCGATATGCTTTATAAAGCATTGGCCATCTGTTTTGATAGTGAGCTGGCTCACAATTTTATATAGAAAAATAAAATGTCCGCTCTAGGCATAAACTGAACTGTAGACGTCTCTCTCCTTTTAAATTTTTTTTTTTTTAATCAGACTCTATAAACTTATAGTAGTGATCATATTTTCTTCCCTATTATTGTCCATGGTAAAACCCACACTAAAAAAGATAGTACTTTTGTAAATTAAACAATATACCGTCTTCCTCTATCTCTGTCTACTAATACTCCGTTAAATGTTTCTTACGACAAGAATATTTTTTTATTGCAACTTGGAATATTCTTATTTATATTTTATTCTGCCCTACGAAAAATGTTTTTTTTTATATTTGTCGAACAATTTTACAAACATTCCGGATGATGTTCAACAAAGTAAAGCACTGGAACTATTATAGCGAAACTGTGGAGTGTACACAAAGTATGAATAAATGGAAATTTGTAGAAAGTTTTTATTTGCAAACAAAAAGAAAAAGTATAAAAGACACTATGTTACAATATTGATATAAATAACGGTAATAAGAGTCCGAGAAGACAAAAACTCCCCATCACCATGAGATATTCAGACGTGAATATGAGTCAAAAGTGAGTAGCCCATTCCATTGAGATCACCTGAGATATACTAACGTCATTGCTATTTCTAAACAATCTCTGACACAAATACTAAAGAAAAAGGCAATTACACATCTAATGCCTCATAATTAAACTATTGGCTCTTATCACAGCTTGTAAATGATTAGGGTGGAGTCATAATCTTACAGCAGAGGATTTTATGACTCAATACCTAAGCGTTTACAACACGATTTTTCATCAGAGATGCTTATATATTTTTAAGGTTGAAATTTGTCCTCAAATGGAGTCATATTTCTAACACTGTTGTTAAGTTACATGCCCTCAGAACATTGGCGATCAATCGATCAATCTTTATTTCCTCCATAAGGAGAGTTAATTTACAAATATAAAAAATAGAACAGAGAGAGATACATTTAACAATTTACATTGAAGATTTCGGAAAACACTCCAGAAAGTCAGCGATACATATTACACTAATACAGATGAGGAAGAAACAAATATAATATCAATAGTTAGGAAATACATACAAACATACACAATGGCACATAATCTTTGTACATAAATCTATAGAGAAAAAAAATTATTATTACATTACTGATCCATTAATGATGATGACTTTGCTATTAAAGTAAGGTCATATAGGTAGAGAGTTTTGGTAGGAGCTGACTTGGGAATTTTTGCTTTTGACACATGTTTGGTCTTCAGGCTATGAAGTTCGCTCGTGATACAAGGACGAGAAATTGGAATGAACAGATCTGAAACTGGTGAAATCGTGTTTTGTCAAGTCTACTTTCAATGTCAGTTCTTAACAGTTTTAGCAATTGTGATTCGTCGTTACTTTGGGTAAGTTCTATGTGTAGTTCAAGTCCAAACTTGTCAAACACGTACCAGTGAAAGTCGTTGGCGATTTGTCTTGTTAATATACATGATGTGACCACATGCTGAAGGAGGTCGGTATACCTGTTGACCACATTTTTGACAGTGAGTAACGTCATGGCATTGCGTTAATACCCGCAGGGATGCTATAAACCTGGTTAATTTGCGTTCATAATTATTCCTCGCAATGAGTACAGAGTGGAAGAGCGGATTTCTGTTTTTAAGTGTTGAAATCTAGACAAATCATGATATCTATTGATTCTGTCGCGCCAGGCAGTCTCTTCCTTTTCATGTAAAGTCATGTTGACCAATTGTTTCCACCAAGATTTGTTAGGGAAAATTGATTGATTAATGAAGTTCAGGTTGAAACCTGTAAGCTCATACTTCTGAAGTAATTCCAAATATCTGGAATAAAACCAGATTGTACAGATTGGGTGCTATCAAAATACACGTGAAGACGTATGAGGAATATTTGTTTGGAGATGGTGTTATTGGACAGAGTGCAGAGTTTACCTACGAAGAGAAGTTTACGTCGATCAATTTCGGTGGTGATTCTTATTAGTCCCAGCATTGACTCACACATATCTGACCGCGTTTGTTCAGGAAATCCCTGAATTCGTTTTGCTATAAAATGTTGTAACTTGTTGAGCTCCAGTAGATCGCAATTTTGAAGCTCATTCCAAAGTTCGAAGCCATATAGTAAGGTTGGAATCACGATTTTCTTATACAAACTCGCGGATGTTTTGGGGTTTAGGCTTAGGGTACCCATTCCAACGTTTGCAAGACCAAAGAAGACTTGCCTTGCTCTTCTGAAAGCTTTGCGGATGCGGTTGATGGAACGCCGTGATCTATCCTGTAGTATTCCTATGTGAGTGACGGAGTCAGTTTCATTAATTATTTCTTCGTCAAGTGTTAAAGACAGCTTATAGTTAGAATTTCTTCTCTTGCCAAAGATTATAATATATGACTTTGTAGAGTTTAGTTTTGTAGTTCCATTTTTTTAGAATATTTGAGAATAATTTCTAGCATTTTAGCCAAGTTATCTGGAGAATTTGACAGGCACGTGAGGTCATCAGCAAGCGTAAGGCAACAGCACTCTAAACTTCCAAATTTACACCCTAGTGTGCTTTTTACTAAGTGCTGTAGCAACTCGTCTATAAATACCAGAAACAAAAATGAGGACAAGGCGCCTCCTTATCTAACGCATCGCTTGATATCGAACCATCTAGACTGGTATTTGCTAACCACGACTGCACTTTGTACACTTTGATATCTATACCCTATTATTCTCCACATTTTCCCCCGAATTCCCAAATTATATAGTTTCAAGAGTAGAGCAGCGTGCCAAACGGTGTCAAAGGTTTTTTGAGTATCGAGAAAGGCAGCATAGGTAGGGATACCACAGTCAGAGTTATAATTAATGACCCCTTGAAGATTAAAAGAGGCCATGAGGCAGCTTAGATTCTTTTGAAAGCCTTGTTGTTGTGGATTAGGGAATATGGTTTCCTTCGTCACCAAGAAGTCATTACTTTTTGCTTGCACAATGTTTTCAAATAATTTGTACAGCACTGGTAACAAGGATATTGGTCGATAACTATCGGGATCAGCTCTGCTTTTCCCATTACCTTTTTAGATGGGCACGATAAGACCTCTTCTCCATGTACTTGGTATATATTCATGCTTTAATATCGAGTTGAACAATTATAAGATTGTTTTATTTAGGTGAGGACAACCATAGATAAGGTGCTCATTTTGAAGGTGATCATGACTTGGAGCTTTCGACTTTTTTAACGTACGAAGTGCGTTGCATAGTTCTTGCTCAGTGATTTAATCATTTAAAGTTTCTTGTCTATGCAGGTGCTTCTTAGAATAATGTTTGAGATCACAGATTGTTCTCTACCGAGTTATAAAAGTCTTTATTATAAATATCATAATCTTTCAGTTTGTACAATTCAGAAAATAATCTGCAAAAGCACCAGCTACCGAAGGTGGGTCCGAATAGGTCTTTCAACCATATCAAATTTCAACACAAGATTTGTGTTTGTTCGGCTTGCTCTTTTTAATTAGATGCCAAAAAAGGCGTAAATCGCAATCGGCCGCTTCTTGAATTTCATTCTGGGAGTTTTTCAGAAAACAATTCACTAGCTATTTGTTGAGCGTTCCTGAATTCACGCTTTACTTTTTTTTATACAGACCATATGTTCCGTGCTGCAAGTCTCTTGGCCTGCCTTGTTTGACCCAGACTATGCGTGCTTCACGTTCTATTTTATGACTTCGCTTTAACATTTCATTCCAATATGGCTTTGTATGTGGGTTAAAGAGCTTAATGGGAAGCGCGTCTCGTGCAGCTTGTAGCATGCATTCAGTTATATCAGTGCAGAGTCGGTCTATTTCGTGCGGACCGTTAATCTCTCTTGTTAGGCGTTCTTGTAAGTTACGTGCTAGTGCGTTTTGATAGTGACCAATCTCATTGTTGCCGACTTTGTGCCATGCCGTTAGGTTGTGCAGTTTCGATGCCTTTGGGATTATATTATTGTGGATCGGAACTGAACATAATACAGGTAAGTGGTCTGATGTTGTAGAAATTTTACCTTCCAGGATTATTTCAAAACGTTTAACATTGGAACTAACGGCTAAAACACGGTATTGGTGCTGATAAAGGAATTTTCATGTTATATGCATGAAATAGAAAAATTAAACAAGATATGAACCAATTTTAAAGATTGGTAAGCCTGGCATATACCTCTCTTACTTTCCTGAAAATTTCAAGAGGTTAGTGTAACCCATTGTTGAGATATGCATGGAAACAAGCTCTAAAAATGGCCATTTTTGAGCGTTATGTAGTCTCACTCGAAAAAAGCTTGAATATAAAATAGAGAATTCTCTAAATATCATACTGAAATTATGCATTTATTGGTCTGGTTTTATGCGGAATTCTATCCTGCAAATATTGCTTCTTGAATTAAAGAAATCGGTAAAATATTATGGATTTTATAAGCAAAATACCGTCAGTAGAAGTTTTGTTTCAACACTGAAATTCAAACACTAATCTGTTGTTATATGCCAACATTTTGTACAAAATAACATTCATTATAACTTTTATTGACATCTAGAACTCGACTTTATATTATAATAAGTAGTAAAACCATTTAAATCACATGGCTAGCCAAGATATTCGATTGAGAGCTTGTTCTTTGTCAAACTTTCCAGTTCTAAATTTTGTAGTGTCTGTAACCTTTACAAGTTTATATGGCAATAATTTTGTTGTTTCATTATGGAAAAGTATAAATCCTACAAAGGCTCATGTGTATCCATGTGATGTCCAAGTTGGCCAAAATTGGTGGTGCTGTATTGTACCATTAAAAAACAGCAACTCAATAAAAAAAGTTACAGACACTACACAAACAGGTATAAAAATGAAAGATAAAAGTATTGTTCTACTTGTCATTAAAACATTGTTTTTCTCAATAGAAAGTTCCATCTTATGTGATGTAATGTTGCATCATCTATTTACCTCTGCAGCCAAGAGCAAAAAAGTGATGCAATAACTCTCTTGATTGAATATTGCATCATTCTTGCAGCACTGTCTGTTTGAGTAATTTACTACAAGACAATGTAACCTGAATTTCTTATCCTAGAAGAAGCTGCCTAATTACTTTTTCTGTTCTTTACCATGGTACATCCCTAAGACATGGGAAGACGACAAAAGCAAACCTCTGGGAACAACTCTGGTAAGTTTGTATTGAATGGTAAACCACACTCTTAAATTGTAGTGTCTGTAACCAATATCCCCTTTTTATACTGTCTATGACTTTATCCCTGTTTTTTTTTTAAAAAATGAAGCCAAATTATGTTTCCTATTACAGTATTGATGTGTAAGGCTAAATTTTGACATATTGTCTGTCTGCAATTTGTAATATTTTGGTATATTTATAGTTTCTTTCATCTAGATTTCTGATAACAGGCAACATTTTCAGTGATTTCTTACAATATGCAATTGAAACTGAGTATTTTTGCATTCCATATCATTAGACTAGTAAATTCAAACAGAAATATTATGAGAATTCAATGAGCTCAGACTTAGTATTGGATACATTGCTGATATTGTCAAATGGTTACAGACACTACTAGACATGTGAATTGACCCGACTGTTGTTTACATTATTAAGGAAAGTGTGCAATCATTGTAAATGCTAGAACATTGAATAATCATCAGGTTTTATGCTATTTCTTTTTCAATCAGATACTTTTCTTTAAGAATCTACAGGTTATTCCAGTTTGCTTATGTATGAAAGCATATTGCGTACTCATTACAAGTATGTTTTGTAAAGTCTAAATTTCATCCGTATACATAGAGGAACAAAAATGAGAATGAAGTTGTTTGCTTTTAGGAAGCAAAGATAAGCCAGAAGAAGATGAACAGAAGATTAAAGCTAGAAGGGAGAAGACGAGGCTAAAGGTACAAGCCTGGAGAAAAAAACAGAGGGAAAATAAGGCGAAACATGAGGAGCTAAAAAGGGTTGATAGAGAAAGAAGAAAAGATGCAAGACTACTAAAAAAACAGCAATCACTTTCCGATTCAAATCTTCAACAAGAATTAAGAAGGAAAAAACGTGAAGAAATGAAAAGGTATCGCCAGAAAAAGAAAGAAAAAGCAGCCCTGGCAATATCGGTTAATAAGAGTGTTGATTTAAGAAGTCCGAAAACTGCTGAATTAAGTAGAAAGAAGAAAGAAGCTGTGAAAAGAACCCAAGCATGGAGAATGTGTATCAAACTGAATGAAAGTATACAACAAGAGTGTATTCAGACTGATTGTGAAATAGGAAATACTGGGTCAGCCAGAGATTCACCAATGAATAAAGTGTTACCTAAAGCAACTCTGTACAGACAATTAAAAAAGGTAAAGGAAGTATTACCAAATACCCCAAAGAGAAAAGCAGTCATCATAAGTAAATTAATTGAATCTCCATCAACATCAAAGTTTCTAAATAGGAATATAATGATAATGACACCGGATTGCAGAAAAAAACTTGAATTGACAGATACTGTTATACAATCTGTGTCAGAGAGCATTTCAGAAGTGAAAACAAGGAAAGGGGGTGCAAAGAAACATGCATACAACATCATTTGTGACGCATTACTGAAGAAATATAAAAGACACAGACTAAAAAAGTATTTCAAAGTATCAGTGAAAGGGCAAAAACCTAGTTCTACATGGTGGGAGACGAAACAAAGAAAAAGAAGAAGGGATGCACTTAACTCTCCATTAAAGAAATCTGTGAAAGATTTTTTTCTAAGTCCAGAAATCAGTAGGGAAGTGCCTAATAAACGTGAAACTGTGAAAGTAAGAAAAGGTGGTCAAAAAGAAATACTTCAAAAACATGTGATGACTATGACATTAGAAGAAGCCTACAAAGACTACAAGTTAAGGAACCATAGTCACAAAATAGGATTAACTTCATTTTCTAAATTGAAACCAGTGAATGTTAAAAAGGTGTCTGAAACAAGCAGAAGATCATGCTTATGCCAAAAGTGCTGTAACGTGGCCCTAAAAAGTGAGGCACTAACAAATGTAAAAAAAGCAGTGAAAGAAAATGGAGATTTGGATGAAATTTCAGTAGATAAGAAAAGCTTAAGTGATGCTACTTTTTGTAAATACGACACCAATCCAGCTATTAAATGTTTAAGAAGAGAATGCAAACAATGCGGTGTGAAATGTTTGCAGAGTTACCTTAAACCATTTGTTGAAAAGTATAGTGACAGGCAGATATCATGGCATCAATGGGAAAGTATAGAAATAGCAAAAGATGATAAAGTAAAGCGTTGCGTCTCCTGTGTGCCTAAAGAAACAGACATAAAAACATTAATTACATGCTTAGAAACTGACATGCAAGAGTATCCAGAGCACGTTTTCAGGGCCAAATGGCAACAGCAACAGATGGGAATTTGTGTTGATAGAATTAGTGAGGGTTCTATTGCTATGGTCATGGACTTTAGTGAGAACTATGGGTGTGTTTTTCAAAGTGAAGTACAATCTGGATTCTTCGACAGGAACCAAGTTACAATACATCCAATCATGTGTTACTATACAGAAAAACAGGGAGAAAAAGAATTCAAGATAAAGCATGCCATTATTGGCATCAGTGAAGAAACCAAACATGATGCAGACTTAGCTATCACTTTTGAGAACAAAGCTATAGAAATTCTGAAGAAGAAAGGTGTGAAAGTAGAGGAGATCCATGAGTGGACAGATGGCTGTGCTGCCCAGTATAAGGGGAAGAAAGCCTTTGCTGACATAAGTCTGAGGAAAAAGCCATCTGTAACACGAAATTATTTCGAAACATCACATGGAAAGAGTGTTTGCGATGGTCTCGGTGCGACAGTCAAGAATGTTTGCTACAGAGCTGTAATCAGCAATAGAAAGGTGATAGGTTGTGCAGAAGATGTATATCATTTCTGTACAGAGAAACTGAAAATGGAAAATACAGATAATGAAGCTAAAACAGTTTCGAGAAGGGAGTTCATCCTTGTTAAAGATGTTGAGAGAAATAGAGAAGAAACTGATGTGCAAACACTGCAAGGTACAAGAAAATTACATGCTGTAAAGTCAGGAAGCAATGATTATGAACTGAGCATAAGAAATCTGAGCTGTTATTGTGAGCAATGCATGAAGGTTGACGGGAGATGCAACTTCAGCGAAAATGTTAATGCCTGGGAAATGAGAAAGTTAGTACTCAATAAAGATAATTTAAGTCAGAAAGGAAAACAACTTAAAGACAAGAATCCATCAACAATAGAAAATAATGACAAGAAAAGAAAACAAGGAAGTAACCAGAAAGATCATAACTCAGCAACAAGCGAAAAGCCTAATAAGAAACGGAAGTCAACAGAAAGACAAAACATTGTGACAAAGAAGATCAAAGTTGACAAAAAAGCACCAACCAACACAGAGAAACCAATAGAGAAATACCACCCTGGAGAATTTGTTGCTGTAGGACTTAAGCCAAAGAAGGGACCTCTAGATGTATACTTAGCAGAAGTAATAGACATTCTTCATAACGAAGTTAGACTTAAATACATGAGAAAGTCTGGCAACATGTATGTTTGGCCTGAAAAAGATGATTATTCACAAGAGGCTCTAGATGCTATCTTGTACAGGGTAAAAGCTCCACAAATAGTCAATGAAAGGGGTCATTTCAAGTTTAATGCAGCTGAATTGTCTAAGCTCAAGTCAAATCTGGAAAAAAATCATAAGCACTTCTATTTGAAATGACAATATAAAGTCAAGGTTTAATGTGTAGTGTCTGTAACCTTAAGATCAATCACATATGGGTCTGTGTTTGAGTCAGCACCTTGGGTTGAACAATACTTTAGTGACTATGATTTATTGAACATTCATTATACTTCAATATTTTACTCTTACAAACACTATTTAGTATTAAACTTTCAAGTGCTATTTACCAGTTCATAATTTTAACACAAGTATTGGACATATACCTGTTACAATGTGGTTTTATCATTTTATTAACTAATCAACATTCATTTAATGAATAATTCTAGTCAATGTGTTCATGTTGAATTATTTTTGAAGTGAATTTTATGGAGATATGTATGGTTCTGCAGCTGTATTGAAATGCTATAGTTTTGTAGTGTCTGTAACCAATTTTATGGACAATGTACTTCTGACTCTTATGGAAGTTTGCAATACTTTTGGCCAGTATTAATGATTTTGTTTGTTTAAATATTCTTCTTGGTGTTAGATAAATGCCTAAATAAGATTATTCTATGTCTTTTATGTTTGTTATGCAAAAGTTTCATGGTTAGTTTTTTTTTTCTTAGTGATACCTTTGTCATAGATGTTTTGATTTTGTTATTAAGTTGTTTACCACTTCCAGTTATGTTGTTTACTTTAAATGTTGATATCCTGTTACTGATGTTACTGTGAAAAAAAATAAAGTTTTAAAGTTTTCATGCTGTTTTTCTTGCATGTTATACACCAAGTGTAGTGTCTGTAACTGTTGTTATACCAATGAATTGAAATAATGGTTAAACAAAATCGCATGCATGTTCAAGCTAAATCTAACTTGATCTGACTAGGGGACACCCTAGGGTATATAATGAGCTTCATTGAAATGTTCTATCAAACATTTCAATTTTTTAAGTGAGTGAGACTACTCTCAGCACCAATACCGTGTTTTAGCCGTAACGATGCTGTCAGTCAATATTTTATATGTAATCGAGCATGGTTTGAAAAGGGGCATATGAATATTTCGGACCGATACAGTTTGGTGCAGTATTTATCGCCTTTATCTGATTTCGGCCCACGAAATCCTATAATTCTTTACATTTATGGGCGTTAACTCTAGAGCAGTCGTTTCAAACTTGCGTTCATGTCACCTGCAGTAATGACATGCCCCTCTTCCGAGTGGTGGTCGTACAAGTCATCAAGAATCACAATTATTTCACGGTAGTGCTTACTATCATTCTCTGAGGGCATGTAGACACTGGGTAAGTATAGAGGTTTGTGAGAGAGACCAACAAGCTTTGCACCTATAATTCTGTCGTTTATGTTTTCTATTGGTACAATTTTTTTGTTCCAGTTGTTTTTTTAAAAATATAATTGAGACCCCTGATTTTCCACATTTGATGGGCCCGAAGGGATCCGATGTCTCCTCGCAACAGGTAAAAGTTGCATATTTGGAATGTATGGAATCCATAAACGATGCATTTTGTGGACGAAGCTTGTGTTCATTTACGAATGCAATGTCACAGCCATACCGATCCAGTAAATTGCCGAGACATATTGTCGATGACATTATGCCTCTGACATTCCATAAAAGTAAATTTAAAGCCATTGGTACACTTAGTTTACATAAGTAAAGAAATAAAATTGATATTATGAGCTTTTTGCAGTTCAAAGATCATGTAAGGAATAGGTTAGTGAGATATAATAAAACGGAATATGTTATCTATTATTGTAGCTTTGAACTTGTGATTTGACTCTTTTAGCAGGAGATTACCAGTCAGTGCAAATGATACCATCGGACCAGGAGAAATCTTCCGATTCTACTATTTGTGTATATTGTGAATTAACATTTATACGTGCATATAAAGTTCCAGATTTGCTGCGGTTTAAGGCCAGAGAGCTTATTTTTACGCCATTTTTCTGGAAATGGGCATAGACGCCCGCCCAAGTGGATAAATTATCAATTCCCCAAATAAAATAGCTAACATTTCTTTTCCTATATACCCCTTTGAAAACTTCACCGGGATTTTCAAAGTTTTGTTCTTCCTGGTCTGATTGATTTTGAAGTGTTGTTTTTGATAGTGGGTGAGATTTTACTGTGTTTGGGGATGCTGAATTACTTGAAGAATTATTTGAAGAATAATTTCCATACGCTAAGTTAGATAGTTTTTCTTGGATTGACATTTTATTTGTTTGTACATGACTGGGTTTCATACATACATTAATATCCTTTAAACTTGCTCTTGTTTGAGATTGTCCATCAATGGCAAGAGACTGAGTCCGTTGATCATGTGCTTCATTTGCAATATCAGTACTTGAGATTATGATGAGAGAAGGTGCACTCCGTTTGGGATAAGTGTTTTCATCATCATCATCATCATCAGATACTGTGCGGCGAGTTTGTGTGACTGAGTTGATTGTCTCTGATGGTCTCAGAGTCGCATTCAGGGCATTAGAGTATCTCTTGCATGTTGACATCTGGAGATCGCCTAGTATGGGGTGAATCGTAATATCCTCTGGTGAAACATTACACACTGGTTGTACTTGAACACGTGGTAGTGTGTTAGGTGTTGACCTTGTAGATGATGATACTGGGTCTGAATTCATTTGGTGCTGAGATTGCTGTTCAACGTTGCTTCTAGTTTGTTGATTTTGTAGATGGTCAGGTGCTGATTGATTTGGACTGTGATTGCCATATTAAATTTTACCGGTAACAACAGAAGATACGTTTGTATTAAGAGAGCGTTTCATTATGCTGTCATATTGCTGAAACTTAGTTGTTACTAAGGTCTCTAGTCTGAGAAAGGCATGCTTAAGATGTATGTTGTCGGTAGAGAGTTCGTTGCATTGATTTTCAAGGATGCCAATCCGATTGTTCAAATGACCTATTGTTTTATTAAGTTCGTATTGCACTGAGTTCAAGTCACTCTTACAGCTGTGTACGATTGCTTTAAGTTTTTCTGTTTCCACTCTGTTATTCAGTGAGTAGTTTTCATGTGTGGAGACATTTTCTAATGTGTTGTGACTGCGTGTCATCCAACCATTGAATAGTTCCTTTATAACATCGGGTTGTTTTCCATGAATAAAAAGCTGTAAATTGTAACAATCCTTTGCATATTTATATGATGCACTGAATGTTGTTGAATTGCTTCTAATAATTGATGCACCAATGGGACAGTTTGGCAACAATTGCGCCGGACTTATTAAAATAGTCCTGTGCCAGTTTATAAGGTTTTCTTTGTTGTTTGTAAAGTTTACAAGCCTACCCACATATACACCCGCTCGCTCTCCATTAAAGAATTTGTCCAACATGTCTATATATTCCTGATTTGGAATCTGTGATACTTGCGGGTTATCAATATCCTCAGGACGAGAATCAAGATCGTAGTACGCAATATCATTTTGTGTATAATTTTGAGAGAAGGGAGCATTATCCGTGCTGTTGGACGTCGGGGGTAGATGCTGGCAATGGTGGCTAGCAGGGGATAATGTGGGTGATCCACGAGCACATGGAGAAGACGACTAATCCCCATTACTGGTATTACCTGACATGAAATTCTTTGCAGCGTTCTTTCCTGACATGAAATTCTTTGCAGCGTTCTGGCCGTCTATCAATTCATTACCGGAGGTGCCAGGTTTTGTTCATATCACCAGAGAGGCCCAAAAGTAGCACTCACTACAAATTTACAATTTCAGACTTTACAGAACAATTCCTTATCCATACAGTGACCATTTTAAGTTATATTTCGCTAAATGACGTCGACTGTTCTTACTCCGGTGGGTTACTCACTCTTGACTGACCTATATATATATATATATATATATATATATATATATATATGTGTGTGTGTGTGTTTCATTTAAATCATATGTGCGAAGTAGGTGTCATGAAAATATTATACACATGAAATTTTGTGCAACATATGGTACAAAATGTCAAACTGCTTTAAGATACACATAAAACAGATGCCAACTACGTTTAACCAATATCAAAAAAGAAAAAAATCTAATTTAAATACTTCTTTGAACATGGATGATACAAGTTTGAATCTGGGCTGTAGAAATGAATGTACACAATTCAACCATAAACCGCAAGCTTCTTTAGCACCCAAAGCATCATTAAAACTTGTTGTGCCTTTTCAGGGTAGTATCGTTTAATAAAATCGTACAGAATGATGATAGAAACAGGTCTCCCATGTACCCGTTTTATAGTACTCGACTGTGTGATAAATTGTGGGAAGTCGCTTACTGTGAGTGAATCAAATTTTACTTGTAAAACATAATTTTTAGACAATTTCGTCGATGTAGCAAATTGAAGTTCTAATGAAGAAAAGTGCAACTGTACATAAAATATAGCTGCTTCTCTTTCCACAAACTTAAGTATCGACAATTTTATTTTTCAAAAACAAGAAAATTGTTACACATGAAGAACTGAATTACCAGTATCTGATCCTGCTTGATATGGAAACCACCCATATATTTCTCTAGCATCTTCTTAGTCAATAGCACTTGAGTAATAAAATGTATATATTCATGGCAACAATAGTTCAATAAATCTTCTATTTTTTCGCGCACTGCACTACGCCTTGAGCCAAAACAGGACCATCTTTGTAAAGTAACATTGTCGGCCAGACAGGAAAGGCTATCGTCTCTCCCGACGTAGTGTAAGACCTATGATATTTATGGTCAAATTTGTCATTCCGTTTGATGTCAAAGAGAAGTTCAATCGGCGGGAACTGGATCCTCATCAGCCAACATAACTCAGCACATTCCTGTACGTATGCGTCAAGGCCCTGACATTTCTCGTCCGCCATGACCTTTTGACAGATTTTCTGAATAACATTAATACTTATAATATTAATAATAAAAATGTCAAGTATGTAGGTCAATAAAAGTAAAAAACTCAACACTCGAAGGTCGATACGTTAACTCATTCTCAGCATGGGGATCTTTAACAATACGGTACCCGGCTAGCATCCTTGTCTGGATAGCGGATCAACTTTGAGACAAGACTGTTACTATCCAGTCGTGGTGAACTACAGGTCTGGTGTTGAACTACATTCCGTTTTGTTAATGATCTAGGTTATTTTTACCGTAGAAGATTCAAAGTAAATTGCGGCAATAGGGAGATAAGAAGGCAATATTGGCAGAGCATCGTTTCGTTGAGGGGATTTAGATGATAAATTCAAAGTAAGGGATTTTACATAAGAAAAATGAGACTGTAAAGGCAAATATTTGAACACATTCGAATCAGATTTGCATGATTAATTAAAAACAGAATAATAATGTCCGAGGAGCCGCAAATTTCAAATATAAATCCTGTTAAGTAATTTAGTGTTTGTCCTTTAACTGATCTGCATAATACCAGCAACATTGAGTATCATACACTCATTGAGTGTCGGTGCTTATCTCAAGTTATTATTACAATATATAATTGTTGCACATATAATTAATAAACTGCGATGACGGTCTGTCAAATGCTGGTGAAATAAGAACTTATCAACATAGGTGACTGTTTTGATAATCTGTAGTCATCTTGCGTACAAAGAAAAGTTCTTATACAATTTAAATTCCCTAATTGGAATTGCTGGGAGTTGAAACTATTTTGTCTGAGCTTAAGGTGGTTTTATGATTTCAAGGTCGCGGGCAAAATAAGTATTTATGCCAGGATTGTGCAAGTTATTTGAGTGATGCAGAGCATCAAGTGACTGGCGTTGAGTTAACGAATTGTTTTCGAATATTTACCTTTGGCAGTCTCTTTGCCGACTCCGCTCCAGCGCACCTCATGAATTCTTTAGCAGGGTTATCCAAGGCCGAAGATTCCTTTTACAGAAGAAATGGAAATGGTATTAATGCATAATAATAATGCTTTGACTTTCGGTGTTTTACGATTTTTTTCTATCCTTGAAATCATTACTCTTGCTTTATTAATGCAAGATGCTATCTGTTTCAAGCTTAATATATGTGGTATATATATATATATATATATATATATATATATATATATATATATATATATATATATATATATATATATATATATATATCTGTAATTTCTTCATCTGTCTGTTATACACTCTTGTGCTTGATCAGGTTTGACCTTGCTTTTACTGATAGATCCTTGATAACTCAACCCATAAAGATATAGTCGGAAACATTAATTTCGACTACCTAGATGAAAGTTCGTGACCAGTTATTAAATTGTTTGAATTATCTTTTATATTATTATTAGTCAGAGAGTGTTTAAAGCAGGTACAATTTATCAACTTGAAACTGGAAGGCGTGCTACAATAGTTTATTTAGTAACGTTGTGTGATGATTTTAACCTTTTTTTTTACAGATAAAACTTAATTACCTTCAGGAGAACATACAAATTTTGCAACTAAATGTTTGTCAGAGACACTCCAAAATATCTTTGTTCTTTTCGTGTCTCTTTTACTATGTTGATCTTACCTCTTCTTCTTTTGCTTTGACTTCATCGGGATGCTTGACATCAGCCTTATCTTCACTCTTTATTAAAATGGGAAAGCGTAAGTAAAAATATATGATCTGAGTGTAACAACCTGTTTCCCTATTTCTATAGAAAGAATCAGTAAGGTCTCAGTGATGCAGATTCAGTCGCTAATTCTGTTCTTGTACATTATTTTTACTAACGAGTACAATTTCCAACGACAAACTGTTTGTGCATTCTGTCCTTAATATAGTTGTGTATGTGCTGTTAAAAATGTATATCAATGTTTAATATATTGAAACTTGTGTGAGTTTCCCGTTCGACAACGATCATAAGTGTGCCCATGTTTCTATTTAAAACAAACCAACAACATTAGGTTCACAGGAGAAAATTATATGCAAAGACTGCTTCAATCACACGAAACCTTGTTGACTGTGGATGTTACTTTAAGAACAGAACGTTTATGATAAGCAAACAAGAAGACATTGAAGGTATGATCAAACAATATATGTATACATTATAGTGTACAAATTGACAGCTAGGTTTGTGATGATTCTCGTCTAAGATACTGAATGTTGAAAAGACCAGCATCCAGTTGATTATACTGCTGTACATCTAGTATTTTTCCTCGTATTTCTTATTAATCCGATTTAATGGTACTGTATTACGGAAGTATTTTCATAACACAGAGAAAAACAGTGTATCTTTAAAAACCTTAAATCTGACTTCTAATATTTTACAAACCAGAATGTTTGATTTTCGCATAAGACACTTGTGTTAAGTTAAATCAACAAGATATTAACAACTTGACTGACATAAGCTCCGAAGTTCCAAGAGTCAGTTTGGTGTTAATGAGAACAACTTTCACATTAAAATAAATATTCAGTTCATAAAGCCCAGGTTTGGTTGCAGTAAGCTGACATTGGGTCACAAATGCCCAACATATATGGTAGAAACATTTAACGTTATTACCTTCCTATAATATCATCGTACAATAGCATATTAGCAAACAGTTTACGACGTAAAGAAAACAATAATTGTACAAGTTTCTTGTAAATTACAAATAAAAAGATTCACTTCTTTCTACACTGAATTAAAGTTTCACTTATATCCACTTAGAATCAGAATTTCACTAAACTCAACACTGAATAAGAATTTCTGAATATTTATATGTATTGCTTCATTGATATATGCTACGGAAGTAATGTTTTAACCAGCTGTATCATGAAATGAACTAAGCACCACATACACGAGTACGCAAACTTTCACAGCTCAGGACCAACTGTTGGAGACAAGAATTTAACGTTTCATGGTGAACTTGTAATCATATTCTTTAAAGTAGCGAGCCAGGGATTCGATGGCCCAGACAATGGAAAGACACTCCTTTTCTACAGTTGCATAACGCGGCTCTTTTGGAAGACGTTTCCTGCTTAAATATACCACTGGATGTTTTTCACCATTTATGCGATAAGAATGGCGCCAATAGATCTGTCACTTGCATCTGTCTGTAGAACGAATTCCTTTTCAAAGTTTGCAGCAGCAAGCACTGGCGCTAAAGTCATTGCGTATTTCAGTTCATTAAATGCGTTCGCTGCAACTTGAATTCACTGCACACATGTTGGTCGACTCCTTTCGACCAGCTCAGTCAAAGATGCTGCTAGTATTGAGTAGTTCTTCACGACTTTCGATAGTAGACTCCCGCAATAAAGAAGCTTATCACGCCTTTCCTTGTCTCTGATAATAGGAATTCCATCATTGCTCAAAGTTTTCTAGAGTCTGGTTTGATGGTGCCATTTCCAACAATATGACCCAAGCAGAATATTTCACTCCTCCCATGACGTACTATACACAAGTAGGTCATCATGATATGACTCAACATTCTCTACCCTGTGCGCTACCATATCCATCAAAGGAGAAAATGTAAATGGTATTGTTTTCATACCGAATGGGGTAACTTTAAATTCAGACAAGGCAAAGGGTGTAATGAACGCCGACTTCTCCTGACTATTATTACTGTACAGAGCATATGTTCCGTGCTGCAAGTCTCTTGGCCTGCCGTGTTTGACCCAAACTATGCGTGCTTCACGTTCTATTTTATGACTTTGCTTTAACGTTTCATTCCAATATGGCTTTGTATGTGGGTTAAAGCGCTTAATGGGAAGCGCGTCTCGTGCAGCTTGTAGCATGCATTCAGTTATATCAGTGCACAGTCGGTCTATTTCGTACGGACCGTCAATCTCTCTTGTTAGGCGTTCTTGTAAGTTACGTGCTAGTGCGTTTTGATAGTGACCAATCTCATTGTTGCCGACTTTGTGCCATGCCGTTAGGTTGTGCAGTTTCGATGCCTTTGGGATTATATTATTGTGGATCGGAACTGAACATAATACAGGTAAGTGGTCTGATGTTGTAGAAATTTTACCTTCCAGGATTATTTCAAAACGTTTAACATTGGAACTAACGATGCTGTCAGTCAATATGTAATCGAGCATGGTTTGAAAAGGGGCATATGAATATTTCGGACCGATACAGTTTGGTGCAGTATTTATCGCCTTTATCTGATTTCGGCCCACGAAATCCTATAATTCTTTACATTTATGGGCGTTAACTCTAGAGCAGTCGTTTCAAACTTGCGTTCATGTCACCTGCAGTAATGACATGCCCCTCTTCCGAGAGGTGCTCGTACAAGTCATCAAGAATCTCAATTATTTCACGGTAGTGCTTACTATCATTCTCTGAGGGCATGTAGACACTGGGTAAGTATAGAGGTTTGTGAGAGAGACCAACAAGCTTTGCACCTATAATTCTGTCGTTTATGTTTTCTATTGGTACAATTTTTTTGTTCCAGTTGTTTTTTTAAAAATATAATTGAGACCCCTGATTTTCCACATTTGATGGGCCCGAAGGGATCCGATGTCTCCTCGCAACAGGTAAAAGTTGCATATTTGGAATGTATGGAATCCATAAACGATGCATTTTGTGGACGAAGCTTGTGTTCATTTACGAATGCAATGTCACAGCCATACCGATCCAGTAAATTGCCGAGACATATTGTCGATGACATTATGCCTCTGACATTCCATAAAAGTAAATTTAAAACCATTGGTACACTTTGTTTACATAAGTAAAGAAATAAAATTGATATTATGAGCTTTTTTGTAGTTTCAAAGATCATAAGGAATAGGTTAGTGAGATATAATAAAACGGAATATGTTATCTATTATTGTAGCTTTGAACTTGTGATTTGCCTCTTTTAGCAGGAGATTACCAGTCAGTGCAAATGATACCATCGGGCCAGGAGAAATCTTCCGATTCTACTATTTGTGCATATTGTGAATTAACATTTATACGTGCATATAAAGTTCCAGATTTGCTGCGGTTTAAGGCCAGAGAGCTTATTTTTACGCCATTTTTCTGGAAATGGGCATAGACGCCCGCCCAAGTGGATAAATTATCAATTCCCCAAATAAAATAGCTGACATTTCTTTTCCTATATACCCCTTTGAAAACTTCACCGGGATTTTCAAAGTTTTGTTCTTCCTGGTCTGATTGATTTTGAAGTGTTGTTTTTGATAGTGGGTGAGATTTTACTGTGTTTGGGGATGCTGAATTACTTGAAGAATTATTCGAAGAATAATTTCCATACGCTAAGTTAGATAGTTTTTCTTGGATTGACATTTTATTTGTTTGTACATGATTGGGTTTCATACATACATTAATATCCTTTAAACTTGCTCTTGTTTGAGATTGTCCATCAATGGCAAGAGACTGAGTCCGTTGATCATGTGCTTCATTTGCAATATCAGTACTTGAGATTATGATGAGAGAAGGTGCACTCCGTTTAGGAGAAGTGTTTTCATCATCATCATCATCAGATACTGTGCGGCGAGTTTGTGTGACTGAGTTGATTGTCTCTGATGGTCTCAGAGTCGCATTCAGGGCATTAGAGTATCTCTTGCATGTTGACATCTGGAGATCGCCTAGTATGGGGTGAATCGTAATATCCTCTGGTGAAACATTACACACTGGTTGTACTTGAACACGTGGTAGTGTGTTAGGTGTTGACCTTGTAGATGATGATACTGGGTCTGAATTCATTTGGTGCTGAGATTGCTGTTCAACGTTGCTTCTAGTTTGTTGATTTTGTAGATGGTCAGGTGCTGATTGATTTGGACTGTGATTGCCATATTAAATTTTACCGGTAACAACAGAAGATACGTTTGTATTAAGAGAGCTTTTCATTATGCTGTCATATTGCGGAAACTTAGTTGTTACTAAGGTCTCCAGTCTGAGAAAGGCATGCTTAAGATGTATGTTGTCGGTAGAGAGTTCGTTGCATTGATTTTCAAGGATGCCAATCCGATTGTTCAAATGACCTATTGTTTTATTAAGTTCGTATTGCACTGAGTTCAAGTCACTCTTACAGCTGTGTACGATTGCTTTAAGTTTTTCTGTTTCCACTCTGTTATTCAGTGAGTAGTTTTCATGTGTGGAGACATTTTCTAATGTGTTGTGACTGCGTGTCATCCAACCATTGAATAGTTCCTTTATAACATCGGGTTGTTTTCCATGAATAAAAAGCTGTAAATTGTAACAATCCTTTGCATATTTATATGATGCACTGAATGTTGTTGAATTGCTTCTAATAATTGACGCACCAATGGGACAGTTTGGCAACAATTGCGCCGGACTTATTAAAATAGTCCTGTGCCAGTTTATAAGGTTTTCTTTGTTGTTTGTAAAGTTTACGAGCCTACCCACATATACACCCGCTCGCTCTCCATTAAAGAATTTGTCCAACATGTCTATATATTTCTGATTTGGAATCTGTGATACTTGCGGGTTATCAATATCCTCAGGACGAGAATCAAGATCATAGTACGCAATATCATCTTGTGTATAATTTTGAGAGAAGGGAGCATTTTCCGTGCTGTTGGACGTCGGGGGTAGATGCTGGCAATGGTGGCTAGCAGGGGATGATGTGGGTGATCCACGAGCACATGGAGAAGACGACTAATCCCCATTACTGGTATTACCTGACATGAAATTCTTTGCAGTGTTCTAGCCGTCTATCAATTCATTACCGCGAGGTGCCAGGTTCTGTTCATATCACCAGGGAGGCCCAAAAGTAGCACTCACTACAAATTTACAATTTCAGACTTTACAGAACAATTCCTTATCCATACAGTGACCATTTTAAGTTATATTTCGCTAAATGACGTCGACTGTTCTTACTCCGGTGGGATACTCACTCTTGACTTGAGTTAACGAATTGTTTTCGAATATTTACCTTTGGCAGTCTCTTTGCCGACTCCGCTCCAGGGCACCTCATGAATTCTTTAGCAGGGTTATCCAAGGCCGAAGATTCCTTTTACAGAAGAAATGGAAATGGTATTAATGCATAATAATGATGCTGTGACTTTCGGTGTTTTACGATTTTTTCTATCCTTGAAATCATTACTCTTGCTTTATTAATGCAAGATGCTAACTGTTTCAAGCTTAATATATGTGGAATTATATATATATATATATGTATATATATATATATATATATATACATATATATAATCTGTAATTTCTTCATCTGTCTGTTATACACTCTTGTGCTTGATCAGGTTTGACCTTGCTTTTACTGATAGATCCTTGATAACTCAACCCATAAAGATATAGTCGGAAACATTAATTTCGACTACCTAGATGAAAGTTCGTGATCAGTTATTAAATTGTTTGAATTATCTTTTATATTATTATTAGTCAGAGAGTGTTTAAAGCAGGTACAATTTATCAACTTGAAACTGGAAGGCGTGCTACAATAGTTTATTTAGTAACGCTGTGTGATGATTTTAACTTTTTTTTTACAGATAAAACTTAATTACCTTCAGGAGAGCATACACATTTTGCAACTAAATGTTTGTCAGAGACACTCCAAAATATCTTTGTTCTTTTCGTGTCTCTTTTACTATGTTGATCTTACCTCTTCTTCTTTTGCTTTGACTTCATCGGGATGCTTGACATCAGCCTTATCTTCACTCTTTATTAAAATGGGAAAGCGTATGTAAAAATATATGATCTGAGTGTAACAACCTGTTTCCCTATTTCTATAGAAAGAATCAGAAAGGTCTCAGTGATGCAGATTCAGTCGCTAATTCTGCTTTTGTACATTATTTTTACTAATGATTATAATTTCCAACGACATACTGTTTGTATATTCTGTCCTTAATATAGTTGTGTATGTGCTGTTAAAAATGTATATCGATGTTTAATATATTGAAACTTGTGTGAGTTTCCCGTTCGACAACGATCATAAGTGTGCCCATGTTTCTATTTAAATCAAACCAACAACATTAGGTTCACAGGAGAAAATTATATGCAAAGACTGTTTCAATCACACGAAACCTTGTTGACTGTGGATGTTACTTTAAGAACAGAACGTTTATGATAAGCAAACAAGAAGACATTGAAGGTATGATCAAACAATATATGTATACATTATAGTGTACAAATTGACAGCTAGGTTTGTGATGATTCTCGTCTAAGATACTGAATGTTGAAAAGACCAGCATCCAGTTGATTATACTGCTGTACATCTAGTATTTTTCCTCGTATTTTTTATTAATCCGATTTAATGGTACTGTATTACGGAAGTATTTTCATAACACAGAGAAAAACAGTGTATCTTTAGAAACCTTAAATCTGACTTCTAATATTTTACAAACCAGAATGTTTGATTTTCGCATAAGACACTTGTGTTAAGTTAAATCAACAAGATATTAACAACTTGACTGACATAAGCTCCAAAGTTCCAAGAGTCAGTTTGGTGTTAATGAGAACAACTTTCACATTAAAATAAATATTCAGTTCATAAAGCCCAGGTTTGGTTGCAGTAAGCTGACATTGGGTCACAAATGCCCAACATATATGGTAGAAATATTTAACGTTATTACCTTCCTATAATATCATCGTACAATAGCATATTAGCAAACAGTTTACGACGTAAGAAAACAATAATTGTACAAGTTTCTTGTAAATTACAAATAAAAAGATTCACTTCTTTCTACACTGAATTAAAGTTTCACTTATATCCACTTAGAATCAGAATTTCACTAAACTCAACACTGAATAAGAATTTCTCTATATTTACTTGTATTGCTTCATTGATATATGCTACGGAAGTAATGTTTTAACCAGCTGTATCATGAAATGAACTAAGCACCACATGCACGAGTACGCAAACTTTCACAGCTCAGGACCAACTGTTGGAGACAAGAATTTAACGTTCCAAGGTGAACTTGTAATCATATTCTTTTAAGTAGCGAGCCAGGGATTCGATGGCCCAGACAATGGAAAGACACTCCTTTTCTACAGTTGCATAACGCGGCTCTTTTGGAAGACGTTTCCTGCTTAAATATACCACTGGATGTTTTTCACCATTTATGCGATAAGAATGGCGCCAATAGATCTGTCACTTGCATCTGTCTGTAGAACGAATTCCTTTTCAAAGTTTGCAGCAGCAAACACTGGCGCTAAAGTCATTGCGTATTTCAGTTCATTAAATGCGTTCGCTGCAACTTGAATTCACTGCACACATGTTGGTCGACTCCTTTCGACCAGCTCAGTCAAAGATGCTGCTAGTATTGAGTAGTTCTTCACGACTTTCGATAGTAGACTCCCGCAATAAAGAAGCTTATCACGCCTTTCCTTGTCTCTGATAATAGGAATTCCATCATTGCTCAAAGTTTTCTAGAGTCTGGTTTGATGGTGCCATTTCCAACAATATGACCCAAGCAGAATACTTCACTCCTCCCATGACGTACTATACACAAGTAGGTCATCATGATATGACTCAACATTCTCTACCCTGTGCGCTACCATATCCATCAAAGGAGAAAATGTAAATGGTATTGTTTTCATACCGAATGGGGTAACTTTAAATTCAGACAAGGCAAAGGGTGTAACGAACGCCGACTTCTCTTGACTGTCATTACTTAATAGCACTTGAAAGTAACATATCGAAAGGTACAATGTACTCAAATATTTGGCATCTCCCAGTTTTTGAAATATTTCATCTACACCTAGAGTTGGATATGCAACAAGGGCAGTAATCTCATTGATTTTGCGATTGTCCACACATATTCTCACGGTTTCATCTTTCTTTCGCACCGGTTCTATCTGAGATTCATAAGGTAATGATGATGGAGTTATCAGCTCTTGATGCAACATTTCTTCCAGGGCACGTTTTACCTCCTGGCGTTCAGCAGAAGGTATCCTGTGTGATTTATGACTGGCGTGTTTCTCAGTTGTGGTGCATACATGGTGCATTAACTGATCATATTTCACCTGCTTGCTTAATAGTATAACACTGAACTCTTCGCACAATTTGTCTTAGCTGGCGACGCTGTTCTGCAGTCGAATGTGGGCCAAGTTTTACGTGTTTGAGAGATTCTTCCGAAACAGAGAGAAAATAAATTATGCATTTCCTCGTATCATTGCTATCTGTGTAAACATTACACGATTATATCGTCGAAGAAGAGTTTACTGGTAAGGCGATGTTGTTATGCCCTTGATACCTAGTTGGTTGTACAAATGATTCATTAATATGCTCGTAAAAGCTGGTTTCTTGGTCGGTTAGTATAACTCTAGGCACATCAACACGACTGAAAAGGTCAATAAGAGCTGTCGCTACTCGCTATAATTTGGTGGAGCATGCGCTTCCGTGTATCTTGCTGCCTCATCAATTATAGTAAGGATGAATTTGTTTTCTTGTTTTGTCCTTGACATATAACCAACAATGTCCATCGCTATCTCGTAGAAGGGTTCACTTACGATAGGGGTGTCTATCATAGTAGCTCGTTCCTTTCCCCTTTAGACACCCTCTGGCATTTGTCACACGTAAAGCGGTATTCCTTAACATCACGGAATGAAAATAAAGCGTACTCCTTATTTTTTCCATCCCAAGATGGCCCGCTAAGGGTTTGTTATGAGCTAATTTGGATACCTCTGTTCTCAGGCATTGTGGGAGTACTACCTGTATACCTGACGGTTTTCAATCATATGAGGTCCACTTACATCGGAAAATTAAATTTTTCCAGAATCAGTTGTCACCCTCTACCTCCTGTTCTGCAAGGAAAACTTTCGACAGAATATTCTCCAATGTTATGTCCTAACTTTGTAACGTGAAGAGTTTTTCAGCATTAACTGAAGAAATATCACTTAGTTTAATTTCCGATTCTGGATTCTCGGCGTCATTTCATACCAAACTCCGTGATTTCACACAACAAGCTTGCATAGCTGTTTTGGGGGCTAAACCATCCCTAACAGAGCATTTGCTACAAGATCTGGTACCAGTCCCATCTGTGGTGGTCCGCAGAAACAGGGAGTCTTAACTTCGACAATTGCAACGTCGGCCACGAATGGTTGTCCTATGTCGGTATGCAAAGTACCTTTCTATCCCTCGAGTCTGTAGTTGTTATCAACTACGCTTTTCCTGATTTAAGTTATGTTGGCTCCAGTGTCTTTGACAACTGTTGTTTATTTTCCAGTAATAATGATAGGAACATATATATATATCACGTTCCCCGAGCATTGAAACAAAGAGGTATGATGCTTAATTTGGTCAGTTCATGCTGAGACAATAACTGGCAATATGTCATTTCTGGTAGCAATTATAGCATTCTTTACCTGCATTGGATGGTCTGTCGGACCAGTTGCCCTTGGTCGAGATGCATCCAATACTCTTGTCGACTGTATTTAGGATCGAACTTCTTGTCGTCAGTAGGCATGATTTAGTCCTCAGCAGCGTCAACAACAGTTTCATTGCCCATTGGACCTGCGCTTTCTGGAGAGCCTTTAAGAAACATTCATCAGCTAAACATCTCTCAAATTCAGCAAGAAATGTAATAATATCTCAGTCGCTTTATAGTTGTAAGTCTGATTTTTTACTTCTAATAGGAGTCTCTCTACGTCATTTTGGCTTCTAAGGAAGCGTAGTAGTTAACCCCAGCTCTTTCAGTTTAAGAATGTCCTCCATTCGTATCATTTCCCTTTAAATTTCAAATGTTTGACTTTCAATACCAAAATCTATATCCTTTTCTGTCATTCTCTTTGTACTTCCGGTCTTCATTCGAGTTTGTCTTCTTTAGGAGAGACCATTACTTTCTCCTCTTGTTCCGGATTTCCATTAGTGTCTGTGAGCGTTATCGATTTTTCTTTTTGTGCATCACCTCGCTTTGGCCTTTCATAAAATTCTCTTTCAAAACCAACGTCCTCTGTTTTCCGCCATAATCATCGCTTGCTACAAGGAGTTACAATTAAAACTATAACTTTACTTGAACAATATCTCCATAACAATTCGACTTATATCCGCGGCAAGAGTTAAAAAATCTGAATCCACATTTTTAAAACTCCACAAAAACTCCACCGAAGTCTATGGCACAGGCGTACAAAACCTGAATCCACAGTTTATGACATAGACTGGAATAATTTCAACGAAATCCACACTCAGTGGTCATAAAAACCGAATCCACAGTTCTTAAATAGACTTGAATAATTTCACCGAATCCACGGCAAGTGTTCACAAAACTGAATTCCCGGAGAGAGAGAGAGAGAGAGAGAGAGAGAGAGAGAGAGAGAGAGAGAGAGAGAGAGAGAGAGAGAGAGAGAGAGAGAGAGAGAGAGAGAGAGAGAGAGAATTGTCTCAGACAGTGTCTGCTTCCCAGGGAGAGTAAAATATAGTTGAAAGAAGAAGCTGTCCTAACATGATCATTGTGCAAAATCCGCCGCATACACCCCGCACCCAAATGGTTGTAGTAATGTATACTAAATGAACTCCGTGACTTATGTCATTGACTCGGAAATCTGGGGAATAACTCAGTAATATGTAAGTACAATTTTACTTATGATTAAAATGATAACAAGGGATTGCTAATGTGAAATCACATGCCAAATTTGATCAATATAATATATATATGTACAAGTTTATTCGTAAAAAGAAAAAAAAAATAACAGAAAGAATGATAGCGCTTTCAATATCAACAACATCAACAGCTAGAAACAATACAAAGCAGTACAACTAGACATAATGGCAATATGAGCATAATCTTAGGCTATTCACATGACCAGTAAAGGTTTGTCTTAGGCGATATTATTATCATTAGCGTAGTTTCTCTTTTGTAATTATGTTCATTAAGGGTACTCGATAAACTTGAAGAAAAGATTGCACGGTATGTTTTAAAGCTAAAATCTGATAATGCAAGTTTCACCCTCAGAAAGCAGATACGCGAGATGAACAAATGTAAAGGCTGGCTCGCTCAGCTTCATTGACGGGTAAGTTAAAAGTATTATTACCATGAATAATAATAAGGATAGGTATAAATACAGGTGTAGTAGCATAATCAACAACATCATAATCATTACTTTGTTATCGATAAAACGGATTAAATTCATCAGTGATATAATTTATCTAACGACTTCATGTATTTTATTACTCGATTTTGGTACACGATGTCGGAGATTTTTCTGTTTGTTTGCCACAAGGTATCTCTTTCTTTTTTTCTTTGCAGATGATATTAATCGTACACTGTCATAACTAACAAAATGTCTAGAAAGGGATCAATTATCTTTGAAAAAGGCAAACGAGATTTGAAGCAAGCTATCAGCACTGAACTATTGTGCTGATTACTTGCATCAAATCTCGTTTGCCATTTTCATAGATAATAAGTATCTTTGAATACATGTAATTATATGTTTTTTTGTTGTTGTTGTTCCTTTTCTTTAGTTGAAAGCTTTCATTATTCTGGATCGTTTTTCTTCTCTCTCTGAGTTTGTTTCTCTTTGTGTGTTTATTGTCCACTGAGGGGAAATTTGTTATTTTCTTAGCACCGTTTTCCTTCGGTGTCATATATATATATATATATATATATATATATATATATATATATATATATATATATATATATATATATATAATTCTCAAGCATTGGGTCAAGTTTTCCGATCATAACAATCACCAGGCATTATCTACAGGTAGACAAGATACCCAGCTATATTTCTATATTTGACAGATAATAGATACAAAGATAATACTGACACAGAGATAACAAAGTATAGCCAAAGAGGCTCGCCAAACATTGCTTTTTCAAGGAGGCTTCCCTTTTACGCGAATGAATATTCACGAATCTGTGTAGTTTAATAGAACTTAAAGCATATGACGCTTTATATGCAATAGCCTGTTATGTATAAGGACATAGTTTCTTTAAGGGACATAATCTTATGAAAAAAAACCCCACCCTATTCACAATGTCAGTTACGATAAAAATAAATAACTTCTAAATTATTAGGATATATTATATGAATGATGGAAACTAATAATAATATGTTTGCAATTGACAAGAAAAGTAAGTGGCTTACATTATAATGTAAATATTTCACCACTGTGGTACATATAGTTCCACCTTGGCAACGTTCCTGGTGGGTAAAACATTTCGGCGAGTTTGCAAGTGTAAATAACCTTTTAGCCGAATCATGTCTTTCAAATCAATATAAAAAGCAAACACAGATGGCCTAGCCTATTCCTAATAATATTCACAACTTTTAAAATTTCTCCTTCGAAATGAGAGAGAGAGTGGATCATTTTTATGTAAATATGGCATCAATCCATGTGTCCATTTATGAGAGCTTACTTTCCACAACCTTTATTCTAAGTGTTTTTGTTTTGTTTACACTAAACAAAAGAACATATAACTGAAACGTTTGAGTATGCCCTAAAATATTATTAAAAATTATAAAATACAATAGATAGACCTTCTTCCAAAAGAACGTCTTTCTCGGCTAAAATAAACTATATTCCCGTTTGCTTCTTGGGGCATCACTTGGTAAACGGAAAACACGATGACTTTGATTTCCATGAAACAAGCTCTTTTACCATACCTCAGAGTGAGTTACCTGCTTAGGTGCCTTTTGCTTGGCATCGGAAGGAGGCGTGATCACCTTGAAAACACAAAATATCTGAGGAATATAGTGTTAAGGCATTCATACAAGCTGTACAGAATTAGTTGCATATGAAAGGCTAGACATTAATTGTAGTTCATATACAATTCATCCGTGTTTACTTTGCCCGAAATCATCTTTATCTATACATTATTTTTTGTTGGTCTTAGCACAAAATTCATAAGCTGGACGTTTAACTGACTTTGAGTTGCACAAAATAGTAACTCAGCAGGCTAATACCTTTCTTGAAAATAAATTTTAGATAACCGATTGTAAATTATCTTGTTTAAACGGTAAAATAAGGCGCCTATTGTATGTCCGAAAAAATTGTTCAATGATGTACATAGTTTTAAGAGTTAGGATGACCGACAAAAAATCGTAATCACGGAAGAGTACTGACTAGGGTAATAACTGATAAGTCCCCTACAAAAATTACGAAGTGTACAGAGTAGTATAGAACTGGATAGATCCAGGAAAACTGAATGACTGTTTTCTCACTTTCAAATCATGAAGTCAAACTAGACTAATTACAACTTTGAAAGACAACGGTTGCAGATTCACTGCCTCGCAGCTTCGCTGGTGTGCACATCTCATCTGCAACACAAATGTCACATTAAAATTGTCAATGATTACCTAATAGCCATAACTGACAAAAAAGGCAAACAATTAGAATTCATATTGCCAGAACTCTGCGGTCTTCTGCAACACAAGGATAACCGATAACCGATGTTCAATGATACAAAGTGCAGACTGCGTATGCTGTAGCGCCAGAATCTGAGTGTATGCTAAAACAAAAACACCGACTTTCCTCGAATTCGATGGTAGGATGTTCCGCTTACGGCAGACTTCTCTTTAGATACGAACAAACTTACTGTACAGTTTAATTAGGTAGTAATCTAGAACTGATTAGATAGTCTTTGGTAACATAGCGAAAACAAGTAACTAAAACATTTGATTAAAACCTTTTATATGATACACACTAAATCTAGGAAGTGTCACAAGCTAAAGTATCCTTGTGAATTTGAGAAATGAAATGATGAATTAATGCGATGCAAACAAATGCACAAGTAGAGAAAGTATTACATGGACTATGAATACAAAATACCAAGAACTAGAATTACATTTTGCGAATGTGATATATTTCTGAAAATCCATTCCATGAGTCCAAGTGCTTAATCAAAGATATACAATCAACTGATGAATGCCATTGTAGTTCAGTCAGTATATTGAAATATAACCAGGTATTAAAGTCAAAGATACTGTTTTTTACTGATGAGAAATATGAGCCAGGAGTTGGAAAATTCTAGCAAACAAATACTGAAAAACTTTTACTAAAAAGTTTACATGATTTTACAGATATGGAAAATCAGGGTAATAATTTGAAGTATTTAAAACATGTATTTAGCATGCTTAAATCAGAGGTGGTGTAGAATATACACCACCAATCAAAGCATTCTAGCAAACAAAGGATGTGTTAAAGATATCGTTAGATAAAGTGAGCACAAGAACGGGGAGCGGGTGGGGGAAACAAAAGACAGGCAGAGTTTCAGAGAAGCCGGAATGTTGAATAAATGGCAAGCATGAAGTGAAAGCTTGAACAGCTGAAGCAAAATGTATATGAACAACACATCACTGATTGCAGTTGAAACAAAGGGATTATTAAAAAAGAAAATATATCAGAACAAAATAAGAGACAACAACATATACCACAAATTAAATCAAAACAAAATACACATTCATCGATGTTATAAACTCCTACACATCTTCAGGATGTAAAGATATGACCTATATATGTTTTTTCAATCATGTTGAATCGCTCATCAAGAAAGTTGCTAAAATAGAAGTTAAACAATTTACCTCAGTATGTATTCAATTTGATGTTAGGGTTAGATTGAGGCAATTACCATAAATAATTGGGACTGGAATACAGACAAAAGAAACAAAAAAATATATTGTTCAAAAATGTTAGGTCAATGCTTAACATTTTTTGAAACAGATGCCGTTACCAACGCTCTGCTCGGTATCTTTAACGCTGAATTGGATCAAAGTGCAACTTATATTACTATAGGGTTTTTAATAAAATTGAAAGAATTACATGAAAATAGATAAATGGGAACAGATAAAAGATAGCTCTTCCATGGACTTATTTGAGTGGGAGAAAGAAGAAAAGCTTGCATCAATGTGGAAAATAATTCCGGAAAGAAATTCTGAGTACAGACGATCAAAGTATAATTTGAGTAAATGCCCACGTTGGTTTCATAGATGTCCTGTGAAAATGGATGACATTGATTAGCTCGAATCCAAATTAAATATCTAGGTTAATGCGTACACAACAGTTGAAGACAAATACATAAGACCCGTGAGCATCTCAGAGAATGAAAAATCAAAACATGTAGACATGTTGACCATTTTTCAAAATGATGAGTACGGTTATAAAAGCACAAAGGACCTACCAAGATTGGTGTCAGGTCAAACTAGCAGCAAGAATTCCATGAACGGCACAATATACGCCCGCCCCATGTTTAATAGTATCTATGTAGATGACTGAAATGTTGTCGCACACACCATTTTTCTTCTTTATGTCAGGGTGACTTTGTCCTTTGTCCTTTGGATCCTGATATCGATAAGCTTCTTCCTTACCTAAGTGCAAGCCATCCACAAAGTTTGGGCCAAGCCAGTGATATTTACCTAATGTTATTTTGTGGAAACCGTTTTTTCTTTCAGTTAGTGAGCTTGACCTTGGACCTTTTGAGCCCAAGATGAATAGCCGTCTTTTTGAACTCAAGTACAGGCAATCCAGAAAGTTTGGTTGAGGTATATCATGAGAAACTAATATTATTTTGTGGAAACCATATTTTATTCTTTCAATCACCGTCACCTTGACCTCGGACACTTTGACTTCGAAATCAAGATGACACTTAATTACAGGAAGTGCAAGCTATCCATAAAGTTCAGTAACCGTAGATGATGGTTACCTCTTGCTATTGTTAAAAAAGTGTCTTCTTTTCGTCAATGTGACTTTGACCTTTGACCTTTTCAGCCTAGACTCGACCAGATTTTTCCGTATACCAAGTGCTAGCTATCCGCAAAGTTTGGTAACTGTAGATGGTGGAATACTTGAGATATTGTGTGGAAGGAGTTCTCTTTTCTTCAGTCACAGTGGCATTGACCTTCAATCTTTTGAGCTTTAACCGATATACTTTATTCTTACCCTAAACGCAGGCTATTCACAAAGTTTAGTAGCTGTATATGGTGTACAACAAAAGTTACTGTGCGGAAGCCAACTTGGTAGCACACAGATGAACGGACAGACAACATCATAACATAATTCTGGCGGGTATATAAAAAAGCATGGACAAAAGTATATTTGCAAGAATTGCGTAGATTATTTCAATAATATGAAAATTCAAACAAATACAGAGTATTGTGCGACAATATAGGAAATAAAATATACATTTTGGGTCGGTTGTATAATAAAAAGTTACATGAGTCATCTTAAAAATGCTATTTATAATTTAGTTTTATTTGAATGTATTTGGGAGAATTAAATCCATGTAACTGAAAACTTGCATACACATTTCCTAGAGATTTTGCATGTGCAAAAAATCAGTTCAAAATTGTTTCAAGGGTACTGATTATATTCAGGTATATTCTACTAAACACTACGCATGCTTGCGAGAATTGAGTACAACCAAATGAGATCTAAAAAATTCCAAACCAGGGACCTTCAACGAACAACATGAAAGATATTTCAATTCAACAAAAATGATCATATTTGAGAGAAAGCGATAAACTAGCAACAGGTGCGTGCTCATGGCCATTGAACTGTATAATAAAAATATCCACATCACAAAAATATAATTTAAATTTCAGATTACCAAAACTTATCCATATATTCATACATACTCTGTCTGGATATGATTCACTCCAGATGAAGAGGTAAATATAATACTGAACAATGACGATAAGTTCATATAGTTCATTAAAGAATTTATAGTTTATCGAGAGGAGTCTTGTGAATGAAAGCGATTATATTTGTTCATAGCCATCGGTTCATTGATCATGCATTGGGGTAAATGGTATTAGATCTGAATGATGACAAGTTGACATATACATCCATCATGCCACCTAAATTGTTGAGAAAAAAACATTTACCCATACGAATATTTCAATATTTGTGAACAATGTCAATAGATAACTATACATCCTACTAAAAATTGTACTCTTCGTTTATAACTCAAATATGAATATGATATAATGAAACATTTTAACCTAAAAACACTCAGTGATCTTCACAAGTATTACACCATTAAAAATATAATGATGCTGTGTAATATATTTAAACAATTTAGGAACGTGTACTTAAAGCACTATAATCTAGACCCTCCTCACTCGTATAATGCCACTGGACTAGCTCCGGATACCTCATGTAATAAACCAGGTGGAGAATTAAAGTGTTGGCAGGCTGTGTCATGTTTCTGATGATTGAGATTGCAAAAACAGGTGGTATTAGCATGATGCCGCATAGACGCGCAAAATCGAAAGTATGAGTATTATGCTGCTAATGATGGACGAATTGACTATAATGATGACATGACAATACATAAACTAAATCAGCTCAAATGTTCCTTGTGCCAATATATACCAGTGAACAACATTAAATGTGCAAAAAAGAAGCAAACTAATTGGATAATATAAAATCCTGTTGACATATCAAACAAGTGATACATGCTATACATAAAAGGTTGATTTAGAAGTGCCAAATCATTTATAGGATGATTTCAAAGACTAACAATTAGCCCTTTAGAAACTCATACCAGATGAGAACTAATTGTCAGACGTTTAAAAACAATTTTTTGAACAAAGTAAAGCGACCACGACAGGTTGTCCTAAATGACTGTAGATCTTGAAAACAAACCAAATATGCCATTCAGTACGGAAGCTTGAAATTGTTCATAAGGTTAGCAGCTGCTAAAGCTTTATATGTAGCTGAATATATATTTAAGACAGAAGGCATGAACTTATGTCGAGAAAGACGTTTTATAAATTGATGATAAATGCAGTGACTGGCAAGCAGTAGGAAAGCTCGAGAAATAGGACAACAGTTAAGATTAGCCCTAATGAAACGAATTTTGTAATATGTCAAAGGTATTTGTAATTTCCAAATGGGTCAGTATAAAATGATGATATGGTAATTATGCGGGCAAGAAAAGAAAATGAAATTAAGGTAGCCACACTGATATACGAAGAGTTTGCGGTGCCTGAGCTTAGCACGTTGTAATGTAAGATTTTAAAAAAGAAAGAATAAGAACCTTAACATAAAACACAACGATAAGATTAAGCTACGGATGACCTATATAGATTCCTTGTGTATCTGTATTCAAACTAACATATTCTACGAAAACACGATAGGGAATATTAGTTGCTTCGATACAAGTGATTACTGAAAAGATAATGTGTTTAACCTTCAGCAAAATAACAAATAAGTGCCACAAAGTCCAAGAATGAGCTTTCTTTTACACCAATTCAATAATAATATTTAGTCTAAAGATGAAAATTGCACTCTTTCAAAACTCATTATGATGAAAAGAAATTATTACTAGAGGAAAATGTGAAAAAAGTGTGTGACCAATCAGAATGTAATATTTGACATGTACAGTGACTGCCTCAATAATCAAAAGGACAACTACTATCGCATGAATATGATTGTTTAATAAAAAGGTTGCTTTGTTTTGTCACAATGATAAAATATATTTGGTTTGACAACGTAAACACCTTACAATTCAGCTATTTTAATAGAGTAATTTTAAAGAAATGATTTTTTTGCACATATTATATGCATCTGTTGCAAAGGAGAAGTGTTAGACTGGCATTTATCAAACCAGAAATGTAAAATACATCACCAAACACTACAAATTATCATTGGTATTGACATTTGAAAAATATAGGAATATCAGAAGAGATACTAAGAGCGCAGTTGTATCAAGAGCCATATACTACAAAATCATGATATAATTTGACATAACAGTAATTAAACATTTGATAAATAAATCATATGCTGTTGTGACTCAGGGAGAGGTTGTACGAATTGTTAAAACACCTCCTGTAGAGAGTGTAGAGTCTTTTGCTTTGGAGAGGTAAACTGTTCTACCTTCATGATATCTCGCCAATAGCGGCCACACAAAAGGTACAGGAAAAGCACGTGAAGAGAGTGGAGAAGGTCAACTTTGAAGATAACATATCTGAAAACCGTGCTGCTGATCACCAATAGCCATCTTACATGACATGAGGTGGTTCCATAGATCCATACCATATGAACAATCCATAAATGTGGATAAAGTAGCCTATGAAATCAAAAACCGGATAATAAATACTCGATACATGACTGGCTTAGTTAAGTTTGTGGGTGACAATAACTTTCTGCGCATTTTAAAAGGAAAAAAACGATAGGACTCAGGGCTCAATAGAGAACTCAGCTAGAAACATACACACTAATGGCTCACCAGGATTTATTTAGCAAAAACAGTTATGAAATATTAGGTGATACATTCATAAAGTCGATTAAAGATATAGATAAGCTAAAGGATGAACATGTTCCCATCAAGCAACAACTTAGGCACATTATGTTGTTAGACCATAAGACTGTAGAGAAAGCTGAATACACATTTAACCCCAAGAAGAAAGGAAGAGGAACAACAAGAGAAGGAGATTGTAAACGATTGTTGAGGTAGACGCATCACTATATGTAAGCAAACAGATCAGTGTTAGAAAAGTGAGCAATTGATATCTAATATGAATTTGTATTTTGTTAGACATATCAAAAGTAGGAAGAGAAGAGGTACAGTACATCATCACTTTTTTAATAGTGGTGGTGTCCCCTCTGCACAACCATTGCACTGAAGAGGGTACGGTTTATCCAAAGCCTTTTATCAATTTAAAATTCTACTACATAAGTGCATTGCTTGAGCAAGCTACTTCCATAGCTTTGGAAGGCGGCATTAACGTTGTTATTCTGCACTTGACACCGGCTTTCTCGTCATAGTATGGTGTTGAACTGGACCTCTGCTTTCCAAAATACGACCGCCATATATGTTAAGTTTAGATGAAATGTCCCAAGTTAATTGTACCTGTAGTTTTATTGGAGGATACCTAAGACTGCCGGAACAGTTCTGGTTTTCTACCTGATACAATTGTAACTCAAGTTTGTTTGTATCTAGATATATGTTCGCTGTAACAGAATCTGTAGATAAAGACTAGTAACGTCTAGTTATCATTTACCATTTTAATGAGGTATTTTTGATGCAGATGAACAGCTGGAAATAGCGTATTTGCGAAGCTGCATCTAGTATCTTTCAAAGTTGCAATTGGTCTATTTTTAGTTTATTGTTACAAAGCTCAAACGTACGGTTTTCGAATCCTACTATTGGACCAGCCGGATTTCTACATTGGTGTATCCCTGGGTAAGGTACTTTATTCTTATTGCCCGGCACAAATAACCTACTTGTGTTACTTGCCGTAAAGCACCACATTAAAAGGGAAGAAACAGTCATTCAATCCGAATAGCAGCTGGTCTAGAACTCCCCAGTCATATACTTATGTACTGATTTAAACCTCTCACAAGTAACCTAAAATGTCTTTGGGTAATCGTTGTGTTTGACTTTCATTAATTGTTATTTGCATTCATTATTATAAATGAAACAAAAATATAATGTTACTGGGAGACGGACATGGGAATATCTCTTTCTTTGTTTCTAACGGCAAACTATTTTGTAAAAGTAACTCTATTTTTATCGTTAATGTCAGGTCTCCTAAAATCTTCTTTTCTATAACCCCCCCCCCCCAAAAAAAAACAAAAAACAAAAGATGAAAAAATAAATTAAGAAATTTGGAATTCCCCTAATACAAACAAAACCAAAGACATGTATAATATTCTTATCTTTAACATTACAAATAATGGGTGTGCAAGTACAATGGCAGAAGCCCTCCAGACAAAGCGACGTATCTTTTATTCATCAAAAAGTCTGTACATGCCATTATTCCAAAAGACCTTAGTTAATAATTCTGATTAGTAATAAGGCCTAAACGCCTATTGTAAATAATTAAAATACAGTTTTGTTGTTCATAGTTCAGACTTTTTACTGTGTTATGGATTTCATCAGACTATTTTGGAGGTTCATTGTTGAAAAGGAGAATATTTGTGAATATGGATGATGAGCTTGAAAAGATAAGAGTTTTGATAGGATTTACCTGTCGCTGTCGTGGAGACTGTCTGTGTGGATCCCCACCAGAGGTCTGAATCACAAGATGTAGGACATGATTTAAAACGGAGAACAATACACGCTGATGCAATACACAAAAACACCAGGAGCGTTTAAGTTTAGCCGGAACGGTAGAAAAACATTCTGTTAATCTGTTTTCTCGTACCGTTTATAACATTTGCGTTGTTCTAAGCATTTAATTATTTATCAAAGATCTGGAAAAGAATATGAACGAATAATACTAGGATCTATTATTATACAAGATTTCCTTCAAAATGTAGGCAGAAGTACAGCAGGTTATATTCTTTTCTACCTTAGAAAGGTATCTAAATATTACCAAATAAATGTTTCAAAAAACACAATATCAGATACTTTCAGGAAATTGTGATGTGCATACTATTGTCTTGACCATCACAAGATTATACAAAATTCTATCAAATACAATTATGAACTTGTATCGAGCATTTGCGATGGTACAGGTACTGACACTGGGTGGGCTTTGAGTAGACAGTAGGAGGTGACTACATACTGTTCATGACAGCGTCAGGGTCAGTACGGGATAACAGCGTTGCAAACCTAATGAGTTACAGCCATCAGATTAAGGTCTTACCATTACTAAAATTGCTCTAACCTTTCATGAGCGACACGGGGACAGATTCATAACCAGGTTTTGAAAAGAGCGATAGACTCTTTATAATAATAGTAAAGTTAGCTTACATGATTTTTCTGACGAATAGGTATACCCTGCGAATGCATTGGTTGGTTATTTAAAAAATATTTAGCAAGGATATGCTATATATTCCGTCAAGTTTGGGAGAAAACGATTACAGTCGTATGCACATGCTCAACGTGGGATCATAATCCATATGCCAGCATACTAGTTGTAAGCGTAGGTGTTTTGCCAATGAGTTAGATACATGTTTTTAATTTTAAGTACCTTAAGTAGAGGATTTTTTCTTGTTTTCTCTTAACTCCAAGAATAATGAGGTTGAAATGATAAAATTATTGATAGGTTTTACCTGGTGCTGACGTGTAGATTATTTGTGTGGATCCTCGCCAGAGGTATAAATCACAAGAAGTAGGACATGATTTAAAACAGAGAACAATACACACTGATGAAATAAACAAAAGCATCAGGCCCCCCCATGCCCCTCATATATATATATATATATATATATATATATATATATATATATATATATATATATATATATATATATAATGATGTTTGATGAGTAGAAATGAAGAATAGAAAACATTTCTTTATCTAGAGCCGTTTTCTTACTTCTGTGTTGTTTTAATTGCTTGGTTACATATCAAAGATACGGTAAACAAATATATGTTTTGGAACAAATGATATTAGGATCTGTCATTATAAGAGTTTTCCTTTAAAAATGTAGGCGTAACACCAATACTTTATACACGTTTTAGCAACTGAATTACATTCAGGATAGGGATAGTGACTTCTGCAATCATAACCTTACATTGGTTGGACTTTTCCACCGAAGAAAGGTATCTAAATATTGCCGAATAAATATTTCAATCACAATATAAGAATTCTTCAGGAAACTGTGGCATCTTATGATTGCCCTTATCATTACAGGTTTGGGATTATGCAAAACTCTATAGGATAAAATTATGAAGTTGTATCGAGTAATTTCAATCGTCCAGGTTCTGTCAGTGGGTTTTATTGAGGCCGATAATGTCGGTAAACTAAGAGGAGACAGCATGAGCTGATTATACACTGATTGTGATAGTATTAGGCCCATTCTGGGATAACAGAGGAGTAAATCCATCTCTCTCTCTCTCTCTCTCTCTCTCTCTCTCTCTCTGTATATATATATATATATATATATATATATATATATATATATATATATATATATATATATCACAGTAACGCGATCTTGATTGCTGGATCACGTCGAGTTGTCAGCATTAGAAAATCCGGATCATTACGAGACGCGAAGCGTCGAGTCATGATTCGGATTTTTTATGCTGACAACGAGACGTGATCTAGCAATCAAAATCGCATTACTGTGATAATGATATTTTTGTTATATACCTTTCAATTTTCAGATTATTTAATAAAATCACTATATGTAGCTGAAAAACACAAGAAATTGCTAAACATTTCAACCTTTTTAATACGAACTTCATCTTAAAGCATAAACCGAATTACTTTTTGATAGGCTGACATGCGCATGAATATTAGTTTTATGAATGAAGCTTGTGAAACAACACTCACTCAGTTTGACTCCCATCACTGTCAATAACACGAATTCTTCGACGCTTGAGGGCAGCAGACTCATATATGTGATTTACAATTATTGTGCAGTTCTCAAATTTTGCACCACGGAAGATTTCACAATCTGAATGACTGGAAGTTTCTTTCAGAGGCCAGGTTGAATGCGGTTGAACTGTTTCTGGCGGGACATTGTGAGAGGCTCAGATGGGAACTTGATATGGGAATGACAACATTATTTTGACACTTATTTACAACAGGATTAGAGAAATTGTTGAAACTTGATGGTACAGATTTGTTGCAGAGAATGTTACTCATTGATAATTTCCAATTCATCCGTTATGCATGAAACTCACTAACGTTACCATTTATGAATTTCCGTAAATGGGTTGTACTGTACAACTGTATTGTTTTGGTACGCGATTTCCGAATATGATCTTGTTTCAGACGAACATTTCGGCTATATTTTACTACTTCAAAATAAAGGAAAAAATGCTTTTTTTATTGTTGTTGTGACAAAAACGTGGTTTATACCCTTCAGATATTTTACATATAACGCATGGTTTCTTAACTAATGTCGCTGTGAGAGCTTTGTGTACTGTTAGTATTGGCATTCCGTCGCTAGGGGCACTGCTATTGTCACCAGGAAACATCGAGGATAAAGTAGTGCCAGCCTCGTTTGAGATTATGGTGATACGGATTTACAAAACAATAGTAAATTGGTAGGTATATAATAAAGTTAGTTATTACCACCTTATTCAGAAGCAACATTGTCTGAAATATTCCTAACCTTTTCAAAACCGACGCAAGGCCAGATTCAAAGCCAGATTTTCAAAAGAGAGATATACTCTTTATAACTAGAATAAAGCTAGCTTTTCTTAAATGATTTATCTAATTGATGGGTTTCCAACACATTGGTTGATTACGAAAAATAATAATACTGAGACAGGTGAATGTAAAGTATTAGCTTATTATACAAACATGTATTCATTGTTGTTAACGATTTTTTATTCCAATATTACTCGCACCACATTTTGCTAAGAAACTCGGACACTGCCATTGCGAGTCTATAGAGATGTGTAATAAAATAAAACTTGAAGGAGCCTGAGTTTGATCGGAATATGAGAGGCAAAGTGAACCAAAACAAAACTTGGCATACTTTTTGCGTTGATAACACTGTCACTCGTTTCACATTAGGTCTTGCTCCTATGCTTGGAGATAGATAGATAGATAGATAGATAGATAGATAGATAGATAGATAGATAGATAGATAGATAGATAGATAGATAGATAGATAGATAATGTAATTTTAAACTTGCGTGCTTTTATTATTTTGTACTATAGGCTTAAGGAACGATTGTTTTACCTTTGTTTTATCTCGTGCTGATGATGTAGTTGAGGAAGCAGTACCTTTATTTCCTTCCCTTGGACTCTGGATAATAATAATAATAATAATAATAATAATAATAATAATAATGATAATAATATCAATAATAATGTGGCAGATTTAGTTTTAACTTTTCGATTTGCGCTCATCGAATACGGATGCGTTGACATAATGTTTGTGTTAACATAGAGAATTAATCCAGTTAATTTCAACCAAATAGCTGTGAGTCGGGCATAAATCGCTGTGCTTCAGCTGCTATCTAATACAGAATCACTTCTATTGGTCAACATTCAAAATTGGACGGAATTTCAACTTTGCACATCGTTCCAGCTGGAACAAAATGTTAGCTGACAATGTAATTCCACTGACTCCATTTTCGGTTATTCACAAATTTAGTCTTTGACCTTGTGGGAAGTTTAGCATCCAAAACTTAAATATACTTGTGCGATAAAAGAGACAGCACTGACCCGCAACCCGTTGCGCCATTAGCTTTAAAACACTCCCCTCATATTTTTGTTTTTCTATCACAAACCATACACAAGAAACCATACTTGGTATGTTGATATTGCAGCTCTCTCTCTCTCTCTCTCTGAGTTAAAGTTTCGGCAAATCCGCTTACAAATTTCTGAACATTAGTGCCCTGCACAACAAAGTTCTTTATTAGAAAACAGTACGTCAGTGTATCCTCTCAAAGTAATTCCTATGCACCTGTACATACTTTCGCACTCTGATTATCCAATTATTAAATGCCATTTTGTATTCAAATTTTGATACGTTGTTAATACACTGAAAAACTGCAATTCCGAACAGCATGGTGGTTTTCAAATCGTCTGCCCCTCTGCAAATCTTTGATAACGGGATTCAGCCAAAAATTATTGGAGCTAAATCAGGGCTTTATGGAGGAGGTTGCAAAGCTTGGACCTTGTGCTCCTTCAGGAAGTCTGTAACGACGGCGAATTTATGCGCTGGTACATCGTCATGGAGTAGATGATTACCTCGGGTACCGGTGCGCGGACGGGTGGTTCAGTAATGTTCCACAACATTTGGCAACACTTTGGAGACATACAAATGTCCAGTGACACTAGCAGAGTCAATCACAGTTACCTGGACGACCGGGTCTTTTGCATCGAAAAAATAATGCGTATAAAACCCTCTTGACCCTCGTGATATTTGCTCGTTTTCTCCGATCCAAACTTTCTCTTGAATTGGTTTCAAAAAAGCAAATCTATGTTTCGTCACCTGTGACAATGTAATTCATACGTCTTTGGTCACTCTTTTCATATTTAGCGTGTAGCTGTTTGGCGATTTTAACCCGAGTCTGTTTTTGATCAGCCGTCAACAAATGTGGGACCCGTCTTGTACAAACCCTTTTGACCTTCAAATGATTCTTCAATATATATATATATATATATATATATATATATATATATATATATATATATATATATATATATATATATATATATATTATGATAAAGATGTTGTTCACCACTTCTTATGATAAGAATGATTCATCATTCATCATTTATAATGAATGTTTTTCGTCGCCACCACTTGTATGGTTGTTCCCCGTTTCTTCTGTTCCCATTTATTTATGGTTACTCTTGGATTGACAGATATAGACAGAAAGAAATCCTTCTGACCTCCTTTTGCGAAGGTGTCACTCCTCGCAATGTGCGATGCTTACAGCGCTGGGGTGCGAGAAGAGTGCCGGGTTCAACTGCAAAAGGAAATCAGAAGTCTAAGATGCTGTGGCGTAACAACTGCTCTCGAGCTTTGGGCGGCAGTTTATATACATTTTTTGGGTAAGAAATGCGTAACCTTGCTCCATAAAAGGTCAGGGGTTATGGTAAAATGGACTCAACCTTGTGCTTTGGAGCCGCGAGAGCTTACGAGATTTCTGCATAACACATTCCATTTCCAAAAATGGTTGCAGGTTGGTTCAAGCTCACGCCACCTGACATTACAGTTCATGATCTTCCTAACACTAGTATATTTTTTCAACTTACGTAAGGTGTGGAGGAATTTGCTAGCATAAGCAATTTCCTGCCTGTAGTATCTTTACCTGTGTGCTGTTGCTTAATTCTAATGTTACTCCCTAGGGTAGAATATAGGAGGAATCAGTGTAATATATTTGTACAATGTAAAGTATTGAAAGATTCAAGTACTCCAAATCCTGCTTTTATTAAAAATTTAAAAAATTTGAATTATAAAAGCAAACATTGGTTCATTTAAGTTATAATAACATACATTGGTTTTGATGAAATTTCCTAGAAAATTAAATCGTAACACACACACACACACAGTCACACACACACACACACACACACACACATATATATATATATATATATATATATATATATATATATATAAATTGGCGAATTAATGCCCTTGATAATAATAATATCTATTATCACAATGTATCAAGAATCTTCATCAATTACCCCCTTCACAGCAGCTACGTCCCGTTCTCCAATCGCAGACAACGGTCGGTCTTCCAGAACGTGGGTCATCTTCCATAATTCGCGACCATCTTTAAAACGACGAAACCACCTCAAAATTGTAGTATATGACAGAGAATTGCAGCCGCAAACTTTATCCAAGTCGGCCTTGATATCAGTCAGAGAGTAGCCTTAGAGCGCCCGGATGTACAGTATGCTTGTGTACAGTAGCAGAATTGTTCTTCATATCGACATTTTTACGTAACTGGGATTTACATAAGTTATGTCACACGCATATATCTGTAGATTTCTGGGGTGCCGCGCGTGCAGCTGCAGATCATTTTATGAAACGTTATGTTTGTCTATCGATCGGTATTAAATATATTGACAGGTTCAAAAAAACAAAACAGTTATAATAAAATATTTGGAACTTTTCAAATACCACTCGTATAAAGCGAACATGTTATGAAGTTATACCAATCCAAGAATATCTCCCATAGCCTATATCAGTGTATACAGCAAAATTACAAGTTTGTTCAGAAAGACAAAAGCGGAAATAATAATGTTGCTCTCACAAACAATAACAACTATATTGTCATCAGCAACAACATCAGCAATTGCAACAATATAAGACAATACAAGAAGAAGAAATGTAAATATGATTGTTTGTCTGGACTTATGCTCATGACTAGTATTGACTGATTCTGATTAAAATCAATATCTCTGACATAACGGAAATCTGACGGAGACTGATGCGAAGTCCTGTTCTATTGACCTCCCGATTCACCAATCAAATTACAGCTTTCACATTTATGGAAGTGAAAACTTCATTCGAAACATATCATTTCTAACTATATCTCTCCATAACATGAAATGTAACGCTTATTCGGATAGGTTACTTAAACAATTGGACCTTAAATTCCAAACGTCGGCAGAAGATTAACATCTTTCGGTACTTGTCAGATTTACTTATTACAAGTAGACATCAATTTTAATCAGATTGAGTACGCACTTGTCTTAGGCGACATTTATATCCTTCGAAATGAAAAGTTATATTGTGTTTTGTGTTCTTTTGGGGTGGGGGGTGGGGTGGGGTGGTAGTCATGTTTTTAAGTGCTCTGGATTAACTTGAAGGAAAGAGATCGCACGTTAGATTTTAAGCTGAAATCTGGTAATGCAAATTTCAACCTGAGAAAACTGTTGGGAATGTACACGAAATGGCGAAGACTGGCATGCGGAGACAGCATGGATTGGTCAAAGCGCTGCAAGATGTTTCTGTTGAAAAGTGTTGCTGTGAGAAATGAACAACAGCAAAGGCTGGTGAGTTCAGCGTCATTGACTAAATGCTTCATACTAAAGTGAAAGTTATTATTAACACGGATAATAATAATAAGTATGCATACGTGTATAATGGGACCATCAACAGCATAATTGCGTTTGTGTCGGTAAAACCGGTTTCTGGTGAAACTAAAACTGCTTATGCACATACGAATAATGTCATATTCATGTTAAAATTCATCAATCACAATTTCGGAGATCTTTTCATTTTCTATGTAACGAGGGCTCTCTTTATTTCTTTCATTCTTTGCATAGGAATTGAATACCCTATTTCATAAAATGAGGTACCTTCTATTCCGTCCTTTATTTGAATTTAGGAGTATAAATGTATTAATTTAATTTTCATCTATAAATTGTATGCGCTTTAATTAAAAACCATTTCTAAACACTAAGAAACAAAGGGATTAAAGATTCCTCAACTCCTATTAATACCAGATAACATAAAAAACTTATTAAATTTCCTATTGTTGATTAAAACTTGGCGCTGGTGCCTCTTTTTAAAAGTACTGATGAATTTTGACAGAATACATTTTACCTTTCAAAGCAATCTTTTACCGAGAAAGACGAATTTTGTGCAGATTATTTCGATACGAGAAATATAAGTATCATAACCCATACTTGCAATCCATTGTTTTCCTCTTCAAGAAATGGATCGAAAGATTTATTACAATAATTACTGTATTGTCTAAAAATTGTCTTTAATCAAAAGTATCACTTCCAGTGTGAATATTTAAAATTGTTTTTCTTATATTCTTTCTACTAATTCCAGCATTTTTATAAAGTGCATGCCAACGTTGTCATGTTGACGCATATACTCATTTTAAATTAAATATTACTTATTGTTCAAAAATTTATTACTAATATAGTTGAATTAAAGTCTATTCGACCATGACTGTTGAATGCTCTGCACCTTAACTATCATTAAAAGACTTCCAGACGAAAATTATTGATCGTTATGGACTTTTACAACGGTGACCAGGTGCTAAACAAGGTCAAGAAAGAGGACGTTGGGTCTATTCATAACAAAACAACAGGGTCGTACGAATTTTGTTCAACACGCAAAGCTTTCATTGTGACATCACAGCGCGCAACATTCAATCCGGTTTGTACTGGATCAGACCTTTAGGTTGACCTAGTCCCCAAAAAAATGTTCACGTACTTCAACATTGATTTTGCCGTATATATTTCTCGAGGCGTGTATACAATGATCTTCGAGGGAATATAGATAAAGTGAATAATTGCCATTTAAAGGTATGTGTAATCAAATTCTAAACAATACACCCATTACTGAAAACAGTCGGTACTGAACGCCTACATGACCTGTATGACTTATACTATAATTGAAATCGATCTCAATTTGTTTATTGGTCCACTTGGTTTTATATTCAAGTGCACGTTGCTTCATTTCTAAATACCATCTACGTCTTGACACTTTGATCTCGTGGTTGTTTCAACAAGTTTGGCACAGTCCTATAGGGACAGTTGATACATTTTATTCAGAAATGATCTATTTTCCATGATTACATTTTGTTCAGAAATTATCTTTATTTTCCATGATTATCTACCTGTATGTAGACTTATAATTCTTAAGCAGAGAATGAACGGGCGAACAGTTTACTAGCATAAAGTTAAGTCTGGGCTTAAGACAATTGAATCGAGTCAATTTATGTCGAGTTGTATTTCAGTAAATCAGATCACTAGATTCAAGAATTAAATTTAAGACAAGAAATAAGTCGTGATTGTTAAATCGATGCCAGGTAAGGTACACTTGCACATTGCGTCAATCCATATATATGTGATCTTTTTAAAGATTTTGACTAATCCGCTTTGTATAAGTTAATGCTTTGTTTGTTCCATGACAGAAGGCACTGCTCATTACTGGCTTGATCTAGCGCTTTTTCATTGAATGCAATGCTATTTAAGTACGATTTGGTTGTGAAAGAAATTCGAATCAACTTTCCAAACGTGAAAAATTGTGATGAAAAGTTCCTTGGAAACATTTTCAAAGGAGATCTCGAGTTATGAAATGTTTGCGGTCATTACAATAACTGGACATTTTATGAAGACAACGCAGATTTTAACAATATCGATGGATGTAGTATCACTCAAAGCGCATCTGCCTAAATTATTTAGAAAGATGATTGTGTAATATTTAATACAGTCTGTATTCGCACATATCTTGTTTTGAGTTTTAGATGATTTAGCTCACAAAATAACATTTTAGTAGACCTTGAATCTGTGTGTATGATAAGTCTGCATATGCCTCAGATACCACATAAGAGTCTATTATTTAGTGAGCAGGATACATAAAAGCATACACAAATTGCTATTCATGGTGAGTCTACATGTAATGTGTTGAAATTCATTTAAAACGTAAATCACTGGTAAGTGCAAGTCAAGCATACATTGAGAAAATGTAATGAAAAGCAACAAAGACAAAATATAAACTGAGTGTTAGATAATGTATCCATCGACTACATATAGATGCAACCACTTACAAATCTCCTATGCGTTTGTTAAACGGTGTGTTGGAAAGAATAAAGATAAAAAAATCAAATGTAATTTTTATTGTACATACCGAACTCCTGACTGCTTCTGCTGCTGTCACATTCTCATTTTTTCCTGCAGGCTGATATAAAGAGGGAGAAATGTATAGCATATTCAAACAAAGTTGTTATTGAAATGTACTGTAGACAAGCTTAATCTAATCAACGTATTAAGATTGCATCAAATCATTCCATCAAAACAGGCATATCTAAATGCCAAGACAAGCGCGACCCAATCTGCAAATATATGCTCCAGACAAAACAATTCTAAAGTTTGATAATCCTTGCAAGCTTTGGTATCAACAGATACTGATACAATGCAACAATTGCAACACCCACTTTTATGATAAAATTGTGCTGTCAAATATGTTGGACTACTGTGGATTTTAGGAAGGGTTTTATAGGCACATGAGCAACGTTTGCAAAAAAAAAAAAAAAATAAAAAAATAAAAAACGAATAGTGAACCACTACAAGTAAATCACAATTTCTTCAATCATACTGCATATCAATTACACAGCGAGACGGCAAAACAAAGTTCAATAAATTGTTTTTATCTTGGTCGATATATATCCAGCCCAAGGACCCTATCTGCCTTTCGGTCTCCAGTTAATGCGGCCGACTCTTGCAGGTATAAGAGATGAAATAATATATATATATATATATATATATATATATATATATATATATATATATATATATATATATATATATACCAAATAGAGCAGAGTGTGCTATCCCTGGATTCTACAGGAGAATACTTGATAACATTAACATATGAGTAAATAATATTATCCTACAGGTTACTCAACGGAGATTCGAACTTGGGTCCACTGGTTATGGCACCCATCGTCTTGTCAGTAAGCACCTACCCCTGTACCATCTCGACCCTGCACACATCACCAACAAATGATGCTACAAAGTCTGTGGTATAGGCATTCGTGCGTAGCAGACACACCCACACACCCGCATGTCGAGCCAGTAATTAATTCTCATCTTAGTACACAGTCACTCCGGATTGCTTTGACATAGATCAAGGTATACAGAGGTTTAAGTTTTGGGTTTAGTTGTTGTTGTTCACTATATATATATATATATATATATATATATATATATATATATATATATATATATATATATATATATATATATATATATATATATATATATCTGTGTGTGTATGTATGTATGTATCTTGTATTTTTTACTTTGAGCCGATGGATTAATCTTTAGCACTGGCTAAAGGTCTCCGTTGAAATCAAGCATCAAGCATTATAAGAAAGTATGAGCCAAGAGCCTCGCAAAAGATGCCTTTTGAGGAGACGTCTCTTATATGCGAGTGAATATTCTCTAATCTATGTAGTTACATTCAAGCTAACATACATGTCGCTTTAAGCATATGTATGTTATGTATCAGTACATAGCTTCTTTAAGGAATATAATGTCATGTGAAAGAACACGTCATTCGCAAAGAACGTCCGTAATTATTTCAAATCGCACCCGCCCCCCCCCCATGAACAATAAATGAAAATGTACAGACAAATAGGTAACGTGAAAATGGTAATGATCTGTTTCGTCTACTATTATCAAAACTTTACCGATTGATTCATGTCGAAATCTATGTTTCCCATCCCTGCTTTAATTATTGATCCTCTCTGAAAATCAGCAGCTTTTTGACTCCACTCATAGCATGACTGAAAAAATATTGTACATAATATAATACTTGTTGTTTCTATTCGAACATTTTAAGTCAATGAAGATCTTGCTGTTATACCCGCTTGAATAGATTTTGTACACCAATTCAACCATTTTAGTTTAATGACTTCATACTCGTACTTGCGTTGTTTTGAAGCTTGAACCCAGAATGAGGCTAACGGTAGATAATTCGCTGTTTTTTAAATATGTTTTCCGAGAAGAGTCCAATTGTTAAACATACACATTCAGGTACTTACCTATTGTCAAAGGGTTATAGTATATAATGGCATTTGGGGTCAAAAATGGCACTTGGGGGTCTAACGTGAATTTAACATTGGGCCGCCATTTTGAAAAATGGCACTCTTGGGTGAGTGGGAATTATATGCTAAAATTCTCTATAGGATTAACATGTGGGCTACTTTCTGGGGACAAGATAGGAAATCCAATGTTAAAAGGGTCCATATGGTTTAACACTGTGGGTCGGTATGGGTACAAGGGAGAACGTAATGCTAGAAACGTCCATAGGTTTAACATATACTTTGACTGACCAACACAAACTCATCTACTGACCACACAGGGTAGAATGTAAAAGAAGGGGTATAAAAATAGAATTTAAATCCCTTATAAACAAAACTAGCTTTTCTATTTCCCTAAATCTTCCCTATCATCCCTTTAATGACAAAACTAACACCCCTCCAACCATTATATTCCTAATAACCTTACCAGTGAAGTGCAAGGAGAAAGAAAAAGAGTAGAAATATACACACAGATACACAATCATACTTATATTCTATCATACATGGAGTGTAAGGAGAAACAAAGGGACGAATATACACATAATACACAAACATACTTATATTCTATCATTTATGGAGTGAAAGAAGCGAAAAAGTAGCCTTCTATAGACATTTCACAGGGTGGAGAGAAGAGCAAACACACACTCTTAAGGACAGGGAACTCACTTACTTTTACAGTCCAAACCCGAATATGTATTTGACATTGACATTAATCCTGTATGAAGCCAAGTAAGGTTTTTTCAAATTTTTATAATACCGTATTTAGTTTTTTCCGTCCTAGAACAATATTCTCTCACTAAGCAGTACCTAAACACTGGCAAGGCAACAAGTTTTGTTGCAAAAATATTTAGTGTCAAGTAAGGCAGATGTGATTTTCAGTTTTGTTACAAATTTAGCGGTTGTTTTCGTCCTAGATTTTAGTACAATGATGGCCTTATTCAATGTCAGTTCATTTGGTTGCAGATGTTGTTTCTCGTACGAGGAATGAAATATGATCTAAAAAGAGAGGCAAGAGTTAAATATGTTGCATTGTCAAATTACGTCAGAATTTCAACATGAATCTAAGGGTTTACTGTAAGATGTTCGAATTTTGAAAATGGCAGAACTAGAATATTCAAAGTTATCCATCGTTCCTGTAGTGTTTGTACTTGTTAAGAAAAGAACTTTTTCGGTCTGTAAAAATTGCAGCGTGTCTCTAGTCCTATGGAAAGAAATGATACGTAAGAATTTATATAGCAACAGTTATGACTTTTTAACATTAAACTTTGGATATAATGTTGTGTGCCCAACCAAAGATTGAGAGAGAGAGAGAGAGAGAGAGAGAGAGAGAGAGAGAGAGAGAGAGAGAGAGAGAGAGAGAGAGAGAGAGTCAAAAGAATTTTGTTTTGGAAAACAAGATCCCTGTCAACACCATATTTTTTCTAAATTAGCATTTTCTTAAAAAGCCTCGCTAACTTAAACATTAACAGATCAATGAAGATAGAGGATTAAGTCTCGTCCCTTCCTCTTCATATACAACTGACAAATGTTAAACATGAACGTATTTACAAGGTTGACAACGTTGTGGAGTAAGACTAGACTTTCAATGATCTATATTTCTGTGCTAAAGAAAATATATAACCACAATGTTCACAAAACCACTTTTCTATTTTTCATCGTTTCTAGAGAATCACTTTCAAAGCATGTCAGTACATATTCTAACTGGAATCCACGACTGCGTTGATTAAGAAAGTACACACAATATTGTCCACACACTATCGAATCTGTTCCTTGTAATCTCACATTATTGAATTGAGTGGATACAGCATTTCTTCTCATATTGTCTTCGAGAGCAGCTATATCCATATAAATCAAAATATTCCACACTGTGGTCGTTGAGAAAGTAAGCAGCTACACAGTGGGTTCCTGGGTGATGACTGTCGTCCGTGTTGATGACTTAAGCCCGAACGTCCTTAGGTCTTGAGCCGCGGTGGCTCAGTGGTTAGCGTGCCGGACTCACGACTGGAAGGGTGCGGGTTCGAATCCCACAATTAGACCAGACTGGGTCAGCTACCGTGGTGTGTTCTTGGGCAAGGCACTCTACTCCGATTGCCTCGACACTAAATAACCTACTTGTGTTGTTGTGCCGTAAAGCACCAAACCAAACCAAAACCAAATCCTTAGGCCTTCGATGAGGATGTTAATTTTTAGCACACACCACTGGATTCCAAGAAGCTGTGCACGAACTGTGAGTCTGTTGAATTTTGAAAACCGAAGAACTAAAGTAAACTTCTGCATCGTACATTTAGTGCTTGTACTTGTTAAGAAAAGATTTTTTTCTGTATGTAAACATTGCAGAGTGTCTCTAGGCTTATGGAAAGAAATGATATGTACAATTTTTTATAGCAATAGTTGTGACCTTTTTAGCTTTACTCTAGACTTTGAATATAATTTTTTCTACCAAACCAAAGATTGAGAGAAAAATGGAGGGGGAGAGTTAAAATACTTTATTTGCAAAAAAAAAAAAAAAAAGAACAACTTGTTTTCTAAATCAACATTTTTCAATAAACCCCGCTACCTTAAAATTAAACAAAACCAATGAAGAGGAAGGATCAGGGGTAGTCACTTCCTCTTCATGTACAATTGATAAACATAAAAAATGTTAAGTATGAACGTAATTACAAAATTGACAGCGTTGTGGAGTTAGACTAGACTTTCAAAGATCTAATACAGTGTCATTTTGCCACTGATGCATACTACGTTCATGTTGCGTGTGGGATAGTAACTATGGAGTGTTGGATAGTAATTGTGGGGTGTTGGGTAGTAGATCACTGTGTGTTGGTCACTTCAGCGGCTTGTTGATGGTATAGTGTGGGTGTTGGATAGTAGGTAACTGGGTTTTGGTCACTCAAAACGGCATGTTGGTGGTATAATGTGGGGTGTTGGATAGTAGATCATTGGGTATTGGTCACGCCAAGGGCGTGTGGATGGTATGATGTCGGTGTTAGCTAGTAGATCACTGGATATTGGTCACTTCAACGGCGTGTGGATGATATAGTGTGGGTCTTGGATAGTACATCACTTGGAGTTGGTTGCTCAAAACAGCATGTGAAATATTAGGCGTGGGGTGTTGGATAGTAGATCTTTGAATCACAGGGAAATATCAAGTTGCACGACATGTATAACACCACCACCTCCATACTGGGATTAGAAAATAGGGTTGTAAAACCCGTAGGCATATCATGTATTGCCTTTATATTATTAGTGTCACTGTCGCTGTCTAGACTGGCGGTCAGCAATAACACTTGTTCAACCATTTCCCAGTGCGTTCTTAGATTTGATTTGTATCGCTGACGGATCGAATCGGAAGTAATAAAGGATCAAAAGGGAAATAATATAGAAAATGAATTAACAAACTAAAACGAGAGTACACACATTTTATTCACTAAATTACGTTATTTAAATGAATTTCATTTTTATATCCAAATACTGTCCACTGGTCCTTGAGTTTGACTAATCTACAGGTCTATCACTTATCAGCAACATTTTCTTCATCGTCATCTGCGATGTCTGACTCATAGTATATTGGTTGCGACGAAGGACAGAAACAGCTTGAACAACTGGGTTTATTGAATCCATTTTCACCTACGTTGCAATCGACTTGTATTTCTTGGACTCCAGTAACTTCGTTAAATTGCAACTCATGTCTTCTGACTTCTCGACGAAATTCAATTCCGCTTAGTTACGTTCGATATGGTCTCCGCAGTAACCGTACAAGTCGGCGAGTTCTTATGTGTGACTGTACCTGATGATTTCTTCGTCGATTTCTTGCATGTCTTTTGTCTGTGAGCCTGAGAAGGATCAATGTTTTCCTTGTCTGAATCATCTTCCATCGTGCCCTTGTCAATATTTGGAGGAAGGTAACAGTCAGCCTGATTGGGACCGTAACTGCGCTGAAAGTGAAGGTTTTCCTCTTGATAACGCCCGCAAACGTTGGTGATGAGAGTCAATGACATATCCATTGTGGATATAAAAATGGCAGAAAAATGGAAACACATAATGGCCGATGAAAATGGAAACACATAATGGCCGAAAAAATGGAAACACATCACTGAGTTTGCATCTGACAATGGTCTTCCGCATTCCATCCAGTTGCTGAAATATGCTGGTCAGATACAACGTGCTTCAGCGAATCGAGCTAAATCCGGAATTGTGGCAATTTCAAGTGACCAAACTGATGGACGCTCACTTGACGGACTACTGTCAGATGCAAACTCAGTGATGTGTTTCCATTTTTTCGGCCATTATGTGTTTCCATTTTCATCGGCCATTATGTGTTTCCATTTTTCTGCCATTTTTATATCCACAATGGATATGTCATTGACTCTCATCACCAACGTTTGCGGGGGTTATCAAGAGGAAAACCTTCACTTTCAGCGGTGATAAATCCTACTAGTTCGTTAATAGGAGTCAATCCCTGAATCCAGTAAGTCAGCACCTTTAAGATACAGATTATTCTTCTTGGACACTTTCTAACCAAGAACCAATACATCTCAATAAGCAGTTTGTATGGTGCAATTCTTTGTTCATGACACCAATCTAGAAACAATTGCTTGATGCTTGCCACTGACAATCTGCGTACATTCATACTAGATTTCTTAATCCCCATTAATAAGTCTAGGTAGGTGGTGTTATTTTGAGCATAGAGATTGTATACCATATCCTTTGCTGTCTTATGCATGTGACCATTTTGCGGATGCAAATTTATCCACAATCCACCTGCCAATCATCAACGTCATCGGCTGAGTTGAGGATCAAATTGCGCGGTGACATTTTCTCGTCCATGCGATATTTAATCGTCGAATCACGCAAAGTGGTGACAAATTTTGGCATTTTACCTTGAGGGAACAAACTCGGTTCTACTTCTTCGGATACAGTTGCTTTCATGATTGTCACTTCTGGAGTTTGTATTTGATGATTGGAAGGTAACAAATTGCTTACATCCCATTCATCAACATCCGTGTTTGACCCACAAGCACCAGTACTGTCACTGTTTGACTGAGTTAGAAAGATCTCACAATCTTTCTCTTCCTACACTGATGTTCTTGGGCAAAATCGGCTTCAGTGACTGCATCATTTTTATCCAGTTGTTCGTCCTGAACTTCTAACAATTGTTTGATTTCGTTATTTTTGTCATGGCTCAGCACAGTTTCAGAAGACTCTGATTGTTGCTCCCCATAAATACACGAGGAGGTGTCATCAAGTGAGTCTCAAGACGTTTCATGTGTATTTGTTTCTCTTTCTTTATTATAGTTGTCTTATTCTGACACCATCCATAGTCATACATTGAGCCACATATCTCCATCTGCGCCATTCGCTCAGAAGCTTTATTGATCCAGACGTATGGGGACACAATATCATATGATCATGGATTCTATTAAACTGACAATTACTGCCACCCTCAGCATGGAAGAAAACCATATATAAGTACATTGTTAATCAATCTCTTTTACATGTTACAAGCCTTTTGACTTGCTTCGTTCATCTTATTCAAATCTTGTTGACGAGTAGACCATTTGACCACTGGGACTTGATGTTGTGCCAAACCCTGATTGTGCATAACATTCAAGTCGATGTACTCCCTAAAAGGTGTGCCATCCCTGCGCTGCATAGGTTCTCCTCATTAATTTTTTTTCAAAGTCGTTGGGGCCAAAACTGCCGTAGTAGCATATGATTTTATGTCGGAGTCAGTATCTGTATATAGAATGACGGAATAACTTACATCATTTGCTGTTTTATATTGCCAAATATCAGTCCATTCAGTTTCCGATTCTGAGTTTCCTGCTTCAACCTTCTAGTAGGCACACACTGCTTCATGCCGTTGCTACAGTAAAATAAAACTTTGATCCATCTTTAGTACGCCACTGTTCAATAAAGAAATGATAATCTGGGTCTGTCAGCATATCGAGTTTGCATGAGGGGTAAAATTACTGGTACTGTGAGCTGCATTTACAGTATTACATTCTTTCTGTGTCACTGTGGCATGTTTGATTGTAAACCCACGAGACAAAATACTGTAAGCCCTAACAGTCAATCTTCTCCCAATCCATAGGTAACATACTAACAAAAGTAGTATGGTAGGTAATAATACAAAAAAAACAGGATCAAAGAACCATCGTGTATGTTTCTGGCCGGCATAATTTTCAAATACTTTCGTTGTAAGTTCTGTTCGATCTCCCTGGGATTGTACAAAATGTTCATAGGTTCTTGTAATCTCTTGACATAGGCTCCTTTATGTCGCTTTTGCTTTCCATATAATTTTTGTACTTGCTCCCCAGAATCATAGGCTGATGACTTTTGTGATGCGATTTGAAATTTAATTGTGTGTTTTTCGGTATTGATAAGATACTAAAACACACTTTTATGGACCAAAAAAATATATGTTCTTAACAAGCACAGACACTTCATGTTCGATGCACAACTTCAATGTACCTAGTTTTGTCGTTTTCAAACAGGAACATAAAGCCTCTCTCTCTCTTTGGTTTGGCACAAAAACTTCTATTCAATGTTTAATGTAAACGTCAAAAAATCAAAACTATTGCTATACGAGAGAGAGAGAGAGAGAGAGAGAGAGAGAGAGAGAGAGAGAGAGAGAGAGAGAGAGAGAGAGATAGAACTAGATTCCCATTAGAACATGTACTGACTTATTTTGTAAGCGATTTCTCTATAAACGGCGCAGAAATAGAAAAGTTGTTCCGTGAACATTATTGCTATCTATTTTTTAGCAAAGAAACGTAGTGTGCATCACTGGCAAAATAGCACTGTACTAGCTTTTTGGAAGTCTAGACTTACTCCACAACGTTGTCAACCTTGTAAATATGTCCATGTTCAACATATCTGTGTTTGTTTGTCAATTGTACATGTAGAGGAAGGAACTAGTCCTAATCCTCCCTCTGCATTGGTTTGTTACTATCTAAGTCAGCAGTTTTGAATAAAACAAAATATGTTGATTTAGAAAACATGGTGTTGACCGTTTTATACTTTGTTTTTGCAACAAAATTATTTTGACTATCTTTCTTGAATATATATATATATATATATAAATTATGTCCAAAGTTAAGTATAACGGTAAAAAGATCACAACTATTGCTATACAAATTCTTACATAGCATTTTCATTTATAACGGTAAAAAGATCACAACTATTGCTATACAAATTTACGTATCATTTTTTCCATAAGACTAGAGACACTCTCCATTGTTTGCATACAGACGAGACTCCTTTCTTAACAAGAAAAAACACTAAATGTACGATACAGAAGTTCGACGTACACTAGTTCTTCCGTTTTCAAACTTGAACAGGACAAATGTCACAACCTTATACTAAACCCTTAGCTTCACGCTAAATTCTGACTTAGTTTGATTGTGTGGCAAATTAAAGAGTTTAGTTTGTGCCGTTTTTAAAATTGAACAGAAAAATATCACAACCTAAGTAAAGGAAACCTTAACTTCACGCCAATATTTGACTTGATTTGATAATGTGGCAAATTTAACGTTGAGGCCTCTCTTCATAGTTCATATTTCATTGATCGTACGATTGATCATAGAACATAGTTATGGTTGTTAAATCGATCATCTTAGTCAAGTGCAACACGATACATGTTTGATGCTGATTCAAGAAGAAAAGTTGGAAGAGTATCTGGAAGAAGTATGGACACTCATCTCAGAAGAGAAAATCTTGAAAGAATGATATCAAGATTTGAGTGACCATTTCCTACCTCCACAGACTTCTTTGGAAACGAAACGTATCGAAGCTCTTTTGCAACAAAGTACCGAGACTTCTAGTTCATCGACTTATTAAACAGATCTTTTTAAGGAAAAAGTCAAGTGTGAACTCATTATTTATCATCACCTGTGAAAATAAACAGCTGGGAACTTCATTACCTTCTGACTCACAGTTCGTATACAGATTCTTGGAATCCAGTGGTGTGTGCTACAAATGAACTTCCTCATTGAAGACCTAAGGACGTTCGAGCTTATGTCATCAATACGAACGACAGTCATCGCTCATGAACTCATTGTGTAGCTGTTTACGACCACAGTGTGGAATATTTTGATTTATATAGATACAGCTGTTCTGGAAGACAATATGAGAAGAAATGCTGTATCCACTCAGTTCAATAATATGAGATTACAAGGATCAGATTTGATAGTGTGTGGACAATATTGTGTGTATTTTCTTTATCAGCGCAGTCACAGAGTCCCATTAAAATATATACATACATGTTTTGGAAGTTATTTCGCTATAAACGATGAAAAATAGAAAAGGGTTATGTGAACAATATAGTTTTATATATATATATATATATATATATATATATATATATATATATATATATATATATATATTGTTTCAACATAGAATCGTTGTGTATATATAGAAAAATGACACTGTACTAAATCATTGAAAGTCTAGTCTCCGCAACGTTGCCACCATTGCAAATACGGTCATGTTTAACCTTTGTTAGTTGTACATGAAGACGAAGGGACTAGCCCTAATCCTCCATCTTCATTGATCGCTTAATGTTTAAGTTAGCGGGGTTTATTAGGAAGATGTTCATTAGAAAAAATGGTGTTGACTGGTTATATTTGCAAAAGAATTCTTTTGACTAACTCTCTCTTAATCTTTGGTTTGGAACAAAATATTATATCCAATGTTTAATGTAAAGGTAAAACAAGTCACAACTATTGCTATACAAAATGTTACGTATCATTTCTTTCCATAGAACTAGCTCTAAAATTTTTACAGACAGAAAAAGTTCTTTTCTTAACAAGTACAAACACTTCATGTATTGTGGATAACTTCGATGCATTTTTAGTTCTGCCGTTCTCAAATTCGAACATCTTACAGTAAACCCTTAGATTCACATAAAATTTCTGACGTATTTTAACAATGCGGCACATTTAACTCATGCCTCTCTTCTTAGATCATATTTCATTCATCGTACGATAAACAACATTTGTAACGAAATGAACTGAAATTGAATAAGGACAATCATTGTACAAAAATCTAGGACGAAAACAACGGATAAATTTGTAACAAAACTGAAAATCACATCTGCCTCACTGGACACTTAATATTTTTTCAACCAAACTTGCTGCCTGTGTTTATACAATAGGTAACTGTTTAGTAAGAGATTAAAATCTTGGACGGCAAACGCAACATATTGTATTATAAAATTTTTAAAACCCTACTTGGCTTCATACAGGTTTAATATCAATGTCGGATATATGTTTGTGTTTGGATTATACAAGTAAGTCAGTTCCCTGTCCTTAAGTGTGTGTGTTTGTTCTTCTTTTGATCCTGTTTCTTCATAGGTCATATTTCACTCACCGTATTACATCTAGAGCGAGAAACACCTCCGTAAAGAAATGAACTTAAAGTATGTGTTTGTTCTTCTTTTCATCCTGTCTTTTCATAGGGCACTATTCGCTCAACTTATTGAAAGTAGAGGTAGCTTTGTCGTTTTCAAATTCGAACAGAAAATTTAACCTTCTCTCTCCAAAGTTTAATGTATAATGTATCAGCAAAGCTCTGTCAGTGTGTACTAAATGTAGGCTGGCAAAACGTAAATTTGTAACAAAACTGAAGAAAAAACAAATCTGCCTCACTTTATACTGGATATGTTTGCAATAAAACTTTCTGCCAGTGTTGATACAATAGGTAGCTGTTTAGTGAAAGAATTAAATTCTAGGCAGGTAAGAAACGAAATACAGTATTAAAAAATTCTAAAACCCAACTTGGTCTCATAAATGATTAATGTCAGTGTCGGATATATGTTTGTGTTTGGATTGTAAATGCGATCAGTTCCCTGTCCTTAAGTGTGCGTGTGTTCTTCTCTCCATCCAGTTGAAAATGCTTATAGAAGGCTACTCTTATCGCTTCTTTCAGTCATTGTATGATAGCATATAAGGTATGTTTGTGTATTATGTGTACATTTCTCCTCACACTCCATGCATGACAGTATATAAGTATGATTGTGTATGTGTGTTTCTATATTTATACCCTTTTTCCTCCTTACACTCCATGCATGATAGTATATAAGTATGATTGTGGATGTGTGTTTGTATATTTATACCCTTTTTCCTCCTTACACTCCATGCATGATAGTATATAAGTATGATAGTGTATGTGTGTTTGTATATTCCTACCTTTTTGTTTCCTTAAACTCCATGCTTGATAGTATATAAGTATGATTGTGTATGTGTGTTTGTACATTTCTACCCTTTTTCTCCTTTCACTCCATGTATGATAGTATATTAGTATGTTTTTGTATGTGCCTGTATATTTCTACCCTTTTCTCTCTCCTTTGGCTTCATTGGTAGGGTTATAGGGATTATACGGGTTGGAGGGGGTGTTAATTTTGTTTTTAAGGGGATGATATAGAAGTTATAGGGAAATAGTGAAATTAGTTTTGTTGATAAGGGATTCAAATTATATTTTTAATTCCACTTCTTTTACATCCTACTATGTGTGGTCAGTAGATGAGAGTGTGCTGGTCATTTAAAGTATATGGTCAAACCTATGGACGTTTGTAACATTACGTTTTGTCTTTTACCCATACGTACCCACAATGTTAAACTTATTGACGTTTTTAACATTCTATCTTGTCTTTAGATCGCCCCCCCCCCCATGTTCAATCTATAGACAATTTTTAATATAGGATTTCCGATCTTAACTCCAGAGAATACCATACGTGTTAATCCTATGGATAATTTTAACAATGACTTCCTGTTGACGCCAGAGTGCCATGTTTCGAAATGGCGGCCTAATGTTGAATTCCTGTTACCCCCTCAGTGCCATTTTTGACCTCCAAGTGACATCATATATATATATATATATATATATATATATATATATATATATATATATATATATATATATATATATATATATACCCATGATATGTGCTTAAACAGCTTTGTAAAGACATTTATGATATCAATATGCTACATGGAATAAACACTTTTCTTTTGTCAAACAGTTAGTGTCAGGCCGCAAACGCATCTATCTCCTAACAACGAATTCTTGTGGCACACATGCATTTGCCGTGAATTGTAAATCAAGGCCCTATTTTAAGTCATAATTATATCATATTAATGTCATAGAAGTATTATCATTACTGTACGTATAATGCAAACATCAATTAGAAAAAATGAGCCAAACAAAAAAATTAATACACAAACCTTTAGCACCTCGAAAAGAATTCGTGTTTTCTCTTCGTCTTGATTTATTGAATCCGGTTTTGTAGAGGACATTTGAACATAGTTTTCTGATCGACTGTTAGAAGCGATGTTGTTCTCTTTCTCTTGCAACTGCTCAAAGGCATCCGACCATGCATCGGAATACAGTTTGTTGAATTGATCCGCAAGTTTCATGGGTCGATTGGGATCCGATAAGTCCGCTATTTCAGGATTTCCTGTCTTCATTCTGTCTGCTGCTACCTTGCTCAATCTATTTTTAAATATTAGTAACTGTACAAGCACACACACACACACACACACATGCACAGCAGAGAGAAAAAGCATGTAAACACATTATATATATATATATATATATATATATATATATATATATATATATATACACACACAGTGATAGCAAACAATAAAATATCATCCGAAAAATACATAAACTTATTGTAGTATTTCTCATAGTTTTCATGCCACAGTTTACACATCCAAGTATGTTCATATATGTCACACACTTATTTAGTATTGCTTCTTTCCTTCAAGCATATATCGCTCTGTATACTATCAGAGGGACATTCAATTTTGTAAATATTACCTACTCTAGAGAATTGCAATGAGCAATATATTCAGGGATAGAGTAAATATTATTGTAATGAGCTTCGATCAGTATTGGTTGATAAAAACTTAAATGAGTTCACTGATCCGCATACAATCTTAATATCATCAATGCCCAAATTATGCAAATCTTATTTTCTGTGTAAATGTTTTTATCAGCTTTAAAACTTTTCTAGTAGATATGGTCCTCGTGGTTCGTGGTAACTTAACCAGCTGACCAGATGTCAGATTATTTCGTAAATATACACAAATTTCATTGACAAGATATTCTAATATCTTTACAAATTAGCTGATTTGCCAGATCTAAACAGAAATACAACCGCTTGGATGGCTACAGCTCAGCAATTCAGAGACATCATTAATATGCGGAAACCTTTACAATTAAAGTTGTCATTATTTCAAGATTTATGAAAATCTGTTACGAAATAGAGATCCCATGGAAATAATATTAGATGTGCCAATCGGAAACGAAATCACGTCTTTAATATAGACATATATCATTCATCATGGAACTAATTTCAGGTCCTGAAAGTAATAGCTTACATGTCCAGTTCGATGAAAATCTGATTAGTTATTTAACCTGTATGTGGTAACAATTTCTGCCAATCAGAAGCAGGAACGCCCTATTTATACGCATGAAATGTGGCTCAAATTCAAACGCACCCGATATTTTGATTTCACATGCTTATTTTTCTTATTGTACAATTTTGATCAACATCGGGTTGTAAATACCGCAATCCAGGGAATGAAAAGCTCGGTTTCAGGTTATCTCATTAATATCTGTAGATATTGCTAATGTTGAAATTCATCAGAGAATTTGATAATGTAAGCACACATGCCAAATTTGAACACATTTCGTTCAGAAATAAAGTCTTAACAGTGTTGGCATGTTCGTCCTATCACATGCTAGATCAACTCAACCAGATTCATGGATGTCGCTTATAATCAGACTCATTTGAGAGTTTGATGATAATAAGCGTATTAGCTTATTTTTATTCAACTCAAATATAAAGCTTTTAGAATGATAATGAACAACTCAGTTGTTGCCGGACGCAAGACGCACAACACACGACGGACGCACGATCAGGTGAGGTAAAAGTTAACAACAATTACTGTTTTAGGCACTTAGGAGGAACATTGAACGAGAATGTAAGGAAACATTTCATTAACGAGTCGACAGTTACAAACTACTCTGCTCAGATCTTTTACCTTTGATATAAATCATCTTTGGCGACCCGTTCGTCTTGGAGACTCTTTTCTAAGCCTGCAATCTTTCGCTTTAACTGATGTATCTTGTTGTGCAATATTTCTAGCTCTTCGTTGTTACTCCGTAGAGACTTTATCTCCTTCTTTAAAAAGCAATTTGTAACAACAACAACAACAACAACAACAAAATTTTTTTTAAATGTACGAGTATAAGTTATATAGATTCGGAAGATATAATTATAATATCTTGCAGTAGGTCAACCTGTGTATAACGGCACCCCAAAGACCCAAGTATTAACAGTATTTATCATCATATTGCCTTGAAATGCAGGTCAGTGAGTTTAAACTTATGCATGGAAGTAATATATTTTATCTCTGCAACATCTAGTTTCATTAAAGTTGTACATTTATTATGAATTCAAGAGTTTAAAAGCAGATGTTGAAAATAGTGTTAAGTCTTCTCTCTCACTCGCTCTCTCTCTGGGGTCTCCGCAACATGTATCTTCAACTAGCAGAAAGTCCACGATTTTCGTACAACTATCAATTGTTAGCACAAACATTATTGTATGAAATGCCCGATGGGTATCTATTCTACTGGCAAACAAAGTAAAATCATATTCGATTAGATTTTCTCATGCATGTGTACAAACGGAGATTTGGTCTGAAGGAGTGTTGTACTTTTACTGAGAAATATGACATGAAAAATATATCTTTCTTAAAGAAAAGCACATTTATTTATATAGACCTTACCTCTTCAGGAGCAAATATTTTAAGCAAGGCATGAAGCTTGAAAATTATGCTGCCAAGAGTCTCTTTTTTAACATCTCCAGTACTTTCGCGGAACCACTGAACATATTCGCGCAAGTAGACAAGCTTATTATCTAGATCTGCGATCTGTAATAGAAGGATTAACTCAATATGAAGTGTAAAAATATTTAATATTTTAATCTACGGAAGATTTTGAGAGTCAATCTATCTATCTATTTTTTTCTTTATCTATACATTTATGTATATATGGATGGATTATTTTTATTGAGTAATCTGGTGCAAGAGGAAAAATATTAGACCTTATATCAACTCAACACGTACTAATTCTAGGGCCTTCAGGCCTCAGATTTGTTAGTCTTGGATTTGTGAGTTCGATATGACAGACAATTTTAATGACTAGCCGTAAACAAGTATTTCGCGCCAAACGTTAACCCACATACTGAATTTTAAGATGCACCGCTATCACATTGTCTTTTGAAAGATCTCTAGTTTTATTTTTCTTTTTGTTTAAGACTATATACACTATCAACGGAAAACAGCCTGTCCCTTTTCCAAGCATCACCGGCAGTTGTGGAACAGGCAGAGAAATAGACAAATATTTAATGTGTCTACGGTTATGTTGCTGGGTTCATTATGTTGATTGTTTATTTGTTTTCCTTGTATTTCGAAAAACACGTAGACACCTAATTACTACGTTCTTCTCATCGAAATTGCGAAGTGTAATTTTCTTTTTTTTATATTTAAATCACAGGCCCAAATCCGGTGGAGGCCGGTCGTCGCATGCGATGTATTATAACTCGGCTGAGTTTAATAAGGATGGCGTTATGCACTGTTAGTGAGGAAAGCAATGTATTACTATTGAACCGTTTGTCCTCTCAAGTGAATTTTCAACATAGACTAGTGGTTAAATTCAAAAATTTCATTTGGGGGAGGGGGCTTAGCATGTTGGACTCTGACAACAATTAGAGTTTGAGTCTTTGGATACTAAGTCTCACAGAAAGTGATGTTGTCATTCCTGGATCTCCAGAATAGGCACGAAAAGTAGATCACATTTAATTAAATTAGGTAAAAAAAAGTCGTATGCCTCATATTTAGGGCTGATATCGTCACTTTACTACAGGTTTACAGAAAGAATACCATACGTCTTCTTCAAACAATTTTTAGCTTGACTGCAATTCAGGACATACTCAAACATTATAATTTATTTCGACTACCATACATACTTCCGTATGGGTCAACGAACGTGAAAAATTCACATAAACTATATATCCTATTATCCTGCACTTTCTAAGATTCCGCTATCAAGCTAACAATTATTCAGAATAACTGTATTAATTAAATTCGAGTGGTTGATAACTTTTATAAAGGTATTTGTCACTTTGAAAAGAATATTTTCTAAACATTATTTCACACAGATCATATTAAACAACTTTTCCGCTTATGCCAGGCATGTACAACTTCCGCCAGGGCGCTGGCCGGATAAGCGATTTTTAAAACCACACCCTATGATGTGAAAAGCGGATAGAACCAGGACGCGTGTTGCACTTGCTTGCCTCAGACCGTCGAAAACGTTTGAAAGGTGCCGGTCATCAATATTAGTAAATCCTATGAATGTACTGTAGCTATAGTACATACTTAAATACTTACGCTTTGATTCTAATACGAATCTGTCAGATATACATAAAAAAACAAACTAGATTTCAGTTTTTGATACATTGTTATTTTATTTGTCTTCATCAGGAAAATGCATTCCATGGTTTCGTCAAACAGCAGTGTGTTTGAGGTTTGTTTTGAAGAAACTAGCAATCAGTACTCAGTTTTATTCCCAGATTGATTTTCTTCTAAGTACTATTTAAACAATGAGTCAATGAAAAAAATTTCCGATTGCGTTCTTTCTAGTACCAGTAACAGTCCACAGGTGATATTTTTTTTTACCGTTGCATGTGTGGAGATTGCCAAACAGTTGAGTCGAGGTATGCATGCTTCATATGCTGTCTTAGCATATTCGCTAGAGGTAAAAAAAAACAGTAAGGGTCCTTGATATCGCCATTAGAATAATTTGCATATGGCAGCACTGTAATAGGCCACTTATACTATTCAAACATGGGAGGACAAACTCTACACAGGACATTTTGTTTAATTAAAGGTCACATCTTGAGGGTTCTTTAAAGGTTTAAATTGTTGTATAAAAGTTATCTGGTTTTTATAAGTCTAACTTTCTCTTATTTTGGGGGCCTCAATGAGACAAAATAAAACAAAACACCTGTTATATAGCATTTAAAGAGTTATTTTCAAGCAATCATTTGCTTAGGGCCGTAGGACTGTTTGACAGCTTCACGCCTGAGTATTCAATGCATGCTTTCTTTCTCTATCTCCCTTTATGTTCTCTTTGGTTCGAAGTAAGTCTGGTCTCATAATGTTTTTAATATTAATAATATAACCTTGTTTTGTAATGCATGTGCCTAACCATATATCCTTCCTAGTGAATACTAAAATCTGTGTCCAAGAAGACTGGTGAGGTGCACCAGATATGTGGAAGACATTTATTGTGTCAGCTTCCTCGTGATTTTATTTCTTTAGCTTATACCCTTTCATTATTCTGAATAGTTTTTCTCCTCTGTGCCAAAAAGTAAATATTTATTGTTCTGCGCCTGTCAAGTTTTTTGTATGTTTTTTTTTAATTCTCTGTGTATGTATTTTATTGTTCACCGAGGAAGGCCTTGAATGAGGTCGAGATTTATGGAAACTTTGTTATCTGTTCTGCGCCGTTTTCCAATTTTTATGCCATTATATAATATCTGTGCTGATCGTTTGCATTTCCATTTTGTTTCTTCCGAACTTCTTGTGCTTGAGCGCGAATCAAAGCCTGGACCGGTAGCTATGTCGGTGGTTTATATTATATAAATACATTCATATATATATATATATATATATATATATATATATATATATATATATATTATGTTATATAATATACAGACATATGGATATGGAGAGATGATTTAAAGTTAATTGATAATCGGATATACAGACAGAAGCTGCGTAATATACACATTTGAAAACTAAATAGATATCTAGCTAGAGAGCTAAGGCACATATATGAATTAATGCATAGTTATACATATATTCACTCATAGTATTACATGGACGCAGAAATGAATATCAATACATGTATTTATACAATTTATACATACATACATGTTGACGGAAAGAGACCGAGAAACGGTTTCAGGAAAAAGCCAGATATAGATAGATAGATCGATTGACAACAATGCACCAATATATTTATATATATATATATATATATATATATATATATATATATATATATATATATATATATATATATATATATATATACAAGGATTTGTCGACATCTTCATGTTGTACGGCACTGGTCAACTGTGCGGAATCTATTTACTAAAATCGTAACTTGTATGTTAAAGTAAAATTTAGTTAATGTGTATTTCCTACCTCACACGTTTTGTATCTATTGCATAAGTCCTTTGAGACTTGAACTGTCCATAACAGTATTTCTTGTCCGTGACCTTGATAATCGTGTCTATTAACTTGTGCAATGATTCCATTTACAGCATTTCGTACTTCCTCTGGAATTCTAAGGTGAAAAAAGAATTTGAAACGTAGAATTAGAGGTAATACATCGATATACTAAAATCAGAATTAACTGGTGTGCCGTGATTTCTTGATTTGTAAGCATACCATTTAAAGGAACAACTACTAAGACTAACTTGATTTAAAAAGATCTATAGAATTGAAAAGCATATGTGGCGCTTCCCATTCCGAAACCTGTTTGCTGGCATTTTTCAAATCTGGCGTTGCATCAATATGTGTTGTTTCTTGCAGGTCTACATAATCGGGCACCACTTTTACCAGTACAAGTTTTAAAGTTAAGCCTAGATTAAAGACATTTGATTGGTCAATTTAAGCCAGACTTAAGTTTCAACCAATCTGATCACTGTATTCTATATTTAATTACTGACTTATTTTGTATTGGTGAAATCCAGATTAGGTCATTAAATCAGATTTTCAACTTATATACTGGAAAAATTCCCTAACTTATCATCACGGATGTATCATCCACCCATCATATTTTGCTGCTAAGTAGGTTCGTCTGATGCCAAAATTTTATCTCCTCCAAAATAGGAAGAAAACCACGAAAAATTGGCAATCAAAAATTCTCACCCCCCAATAAAAGAAACACCAAGAAAACAATTTATACCCCAAAATACCATATGAGAATTAAATTTCAAACACATCAGCATGAAGTTAAGCAGAGCTAAACTACCTTGACCTTATGCTGAGCCGTTCCTCAGCCAGAATAGTATTATTACAATAATGCTACTTTAACCGTGTCTTGTTCTTTTAATAAAATAAGTTATAAGAGGCTTTACGACCGCATGATATGTTTACTGACCAGTATGCGGCTTATGCAGTCGGTGACATAAATTGCTTTCTTCCCATGATAATTCTATTGTTATACAGCGTTCATTCCTATAACTGGCATAGTTTGAAATGGATCACCATAAAATACCGAACTTGCAAAGCCTATGTAATAAACACAAATATTATTTTCATATTCCCAAAATACTAACTCAAACTCAACACACATCTAGCCAAAAAGAATCCAAACTTTGAAACGTTTGCCTCATCCCCCCCCCCCTCCAAATGAAACAAAACAAAACAAAAAACAAAAAATAAAATATTGAACTATAGTACTTGCCCACGTAGCAACCAAGAATGGGAGTACCCAACCACCGGGTTATCACCTTAAAGTTGTCTTATTCATATTTTCCGACTGCATTCAAAGAAGCTCATGTAATCCCAGTAGATAAGAAGGGAGACAGCTCATTCATAGCAAATTACAGACCTAATTCTTTACCATTGGAAAGGCATTTCAAATGTTTGCTATTAAGTACATCTTTAATTTCATGACCATTAATAATAGCCTCAGTTCCCAACAATCTGGTTTTATACCAAGAGACTTAATGGTATTTCAGTAATTCATATTTACAATACTGTATGCAAAGGAATTGCTGATGACAAGGAAGAGAGATCCATTTATGTGACATTAGTATGGCATTTGTTTCGGTATGGCATAAGGCATTACTTTATGAAAATAAAGAATGAGGCAAATATGGATTGCCGTTCAAATGGGTTCAAAGTTATCTGGAAAATTGTTCTCAAAAAGTGGTAATCGAAAATCACGCCACTGACGGCCAACATAAAATAGCAGGTGTTCCCCAGGGGTATATACTAAGTACACTATTGTTTCTCGTTTATATTAATGATACTATCAATGAGGTTCGGTCTTGTATCAGTGTTTTTACAGACGATACATTCTTTTATATTGTAGCTACAAACATTTTTAACAAGGATCTGAATAAAATATACCTCTGAAGCAGAGAGAGATGGCTTGTTCTGGTCCACTCGCTATTGTTTCTTGACTGCATTTCGAATTTACAAATTTAGCCAAAACGCTGACAAAAATAAAACATTTGAACGATGTTGGGCAACTTTGCTGTTGCAAAAACATAAAAACAAAATGAAATTACTCAGTTAGAACTCAAAATGAAGACCGAAAAACAAACAATGAATGACTCCAGAATCCGCCATTTCTATATACTATGGAAAATAAGGCATATAAATGCCTATATTGCTAATATGAGGGACAATTTTTTGTGTTCTTTTGTTTCTTGTTTTCTTCTCTCTCTCTCTCTCTCTCTCTCTCTCTCTGTATGTGTAGTCTATTATTATTTTGACTGAATTTTTGTTATTGATTATGGAATAATGTTATCTTGCAGCAAATCACTGCTAATTAGGTAGTCCTCATGCAACTCAGCAAAACCTGATTAGGAGACAGTTTTCCTTCATCGTGCCTTTGAAAGTTAGTAGGGCCGTAAAATTTTCAAATCTAGGAATGTGTAACACACTGTATGGCAAGATAAAAGTGGTATCTAGTGCTGCTTGATGAAGTGTACTTTACATTTCACCGCTCAGTTATTTAAAGAAATGCTATACCATATCAAGTATACATATATATTAGTAATAATCACATAAAACTGCTACTTCTTGTTTGACTGGTTCCTTTAGTATGGTTTTAATTACTGCATGAAATTGATTAGGCTTTGGCTCAATACATGGTAGCATTAGTAGACCATGACGTTGATTTAAATCATTCTTCAGTTCCACACAAAATGCTTTTTTCTTTACCCAATACTTAATTTCCTGTCTCTTCAACAAATTCTTAAGGATTCCCTTTGTCTTGTATTTCATCCATTTCAGTTAACTGATCGAAGTTTTCTTTTGATACAAGAAGTCTCTCTTTCCATTAAAAATGATAAACTCATTCAAAAGAAATTCGGCAGTTTACCTTTTCTTAATAAGCTTTGGATAGACTTCCCTCTACAATATTTTTAATCTCAAGCTGTTATATGTTTTGGTGTATTTTGCTCTTAATGCTCTTAATATTTATTGTTAAATTCCACAAATCCCTAGATGTGTCAGGGTAATTTGGACATTGCTAGGAAAACAGGTAGGAAAACAAGTAAGTGAAAAATATTACAAATATACACCAAACAAATCCCACTAAAATCTTAAAAGTAACATACTGATTTCACTTATTGGCAATACCATTATGAAATAAGTTGTTCTTTTCTCGGTAACTTTCATTCATAAAAAAACCCCCATAAAATGTACTGCTTCTCGATAGAAATTATTAGCTTTTAAAGCTGAATATTGAATAATTTCTAGTACAATAAATCGCTCAGCCAAAATTGTTGAGCAAGTTGTGAATCAAAAGCCATTGTCTCAAAGAAATAGCGCTAATAGCATTTTTGTTTTTCTTTCATTCATACGAAATCACGGTGTAATATGTTACAATTATATGTAAGACGTGCAATGAACTAAAATATACTTATGAATCCGAAAATGGAAACGATATTCAAAATGCGCAAACAAACGAAAGCTAGAATGGGGCAATACATTTAGGAGGCCAAAAGAAAGATTAGCAGTTCAATGTGAATGTGGTAAATATATGAAAAGTTGGTCATTTAGATAATAGAAACAAATTAAAAATGTACAACTGACTAATGTTACAAAAAATAATGAAAATAAATATACTTTTAGTGAAGATGAACTTAATTATTCAAGTGATATACACTGAAGCTTCGATGAGAAACAAGAAATGTATTTATTTTTGGGGAGAATTAAATCACATTGAAGAAGTTATAGTATGTTCATCTCAGGATGATTGAGCATACTGTTTTGGTCTCATCTCCTTCCTTTAAAGAACCACCATGTGATATGTTAAAAATGCAGTTCAGGAAGTGTAATAAGTTAATGTTTAAAAATGGACTTTAATAAAGAAGTGAAAACTGGATGTCATGTAAATTTGGCTCAAAAAAAGTAAAAAGGTGAATGGAAAAAATGTTCCCCAATACAGACGGGAAATATATTTCCATCAGTAAGGACTTAGGGGAATGATGACAAGTTTAGATCATGGTGCAAGTCTGAATATATCAAGTGTTGAGTTAGAGTTATCAACTGACTATGAAATGTTCCTGATGATCGAGAGTGGGATTCGCGGTGGCATACGCGTGATCCCTAACATATATTCAAAAGTCAACCATGATATTTATGAATTTGATGATGGAAACATAACATAGGACGGAGAGTTTGATGAAACAAACCTAAATTATTCATCTAGTGCCTATATAATGGAAAACTTCATATCGAAAACACACGAGCAAATTAAATTAAAACAAAAATAGGAATCTCGGTTTACAATGACAAAGGGTACATAATATAAGTTGATTGGAAAATACCTAAACATTTCCACGAATATTTTAAAGACTATCCCTTTGCACCAGAGAAACTTGTTCCAAATAAAAATGATCTTTCTCCCTTACAAAAACAATTCATTAAAGAGAAAGAAGCAACTAAACCAACTCTGCCTAAGTTGTTGTGTTAACTGAAAAATAAAAATAAATATGTATCGCGTTACAGAAATCTGAAACTATACATTGAGTTAGGAGTGAAAATAACAAAAGATACACAGACTAGTTATGGTCAAACAGGAACCTTGGTTGTGGTCCTGTATACAGCTGTGTTTATTTCATTGAGGCAAATTTTATCTAATGATTATGAAAAGCACGTCTTTAAGTCGATGAACAATGCAATATTCGGTAAACAGCTAGATACTTTGAGGAAGAGAACAACTGTGAAAATATGTACGGAGGAAAATATATACAAAACCTTCCAAGAAGGTCTCTCATTTGCAGACAGAACGGCCACTCAAGAAGACTTAGTCTTTGTAAGTATAAAGAAAAAACAGATCAAACTCACCACACTGATATATGGTGAATTTAAAATGTTAGCGTTGAGCAAGTGACCATTGAATGAATTCTATTACAACAAACTGAAAAACAAACATGGTGATACAATGGAACTTGTAATGACTGATATATATATATATATATATATATATATATATATATATATATATATATATTCTTTGTGTATCAGTGTTAATATAAAAAATGTGCAATATAACAATAAAGAGAACATACATTAATTTTATACAAGCAACTATACCAAGAACAATATATATATATATATATATATATATATATATATATATATAAAACTACATAACTATATAACTATATATATATATATATATATATATATATATATATATATATATATATATATATATATATATATATATATCTAGAGAATATTTGCTTGCTCCGAATTTCTAACGGATATATTTCATCGAGTGGGTGAAAAACTCAGTATTTTCACGAGTTGCGAAGCCACGAGTGAAAATAATTAAGTTTGTCACCCACGAGATGAAATATATCCGTTATTTACTCGGAGCAAGCAAATATTCTTTTTATTTTATGCTCAAGCGTATTGTCTAGCAATTTGTATAACATACTGAAGTAGCTGATTTCTTAATGTATCCCGCGCGATAATGTCAGCAGTTTACCGTTTATGTTCTGCTCTGTCTTGTGTATATTTGCACATAAAATATCAGTAGTTACATAATGCTCCTTCCCTGTTCAAGGTAAAACAGCAGATAAAAAGATAATAATAACAAAAAGGCCCATTGCTGGATTTTGAATCCGGTTTGTCTGGATGCCAGGGGTCCATCTTAACCTTGATGAACAAAAAAGAAATTGTTTATTGCTGGATTTTTACGGCCATCTTTACCTTTGCATCATTCAAGCGTCTTACATAAGATTGAAATTTCTTACTCATAGTGTTATCAATGCCTATTGACGGCCAGTGAAAAAATATATTGTTTCACTGCAGTGAAATATCACAATTATTTCACTCGGAAAATTAAGTAATTAACTGAATAGCAAAAAATAAATACACATAATTCCTCAAATGATGAAGAAATGACGAAGAAAGTTGCTGGTTTATTGAGAGATGAACTACACGGAACACCGATTAGGGGGACTTTAGGTTTACGGTCGAAACTGTATTCATTCAAAACTGATCATGAGAAGTAGAAAGTTTGGAATGATTTAAAGATATGGGTGATCCAACAAAATCTGAAATTGTTTATGTATAAAGATTATTAATTCAATCATGACGACAACTATTACCTAATGACATAACTTTGATCGTACAATCACGACATATACACGATCAAAATGAACAAAGTGGTTCTATCATGTGATGATGATACAAAAAGCGAACATTTGGTTCTATCTGGATAGCTGCGCACCGCTTTGCTGTTTAAAATGACACAATAAAATATCTCAAAAACTTGATCCCCCATTTGTAAAGGAGATGTGTCGTACTGTTATATATCAAATAGAAATGTGCAAGACATCAACAAGAAGTTCACTCTATCATTAACATTAAAGGTATTATTTGAGCTTGAAAAGGACAAAACTTACGAAAAGTCAGCAAAAATGGGAACAAGTCCTATGTAATTATGAATGAATATGATCTACGACCATTCGGATATGAAAGAATAATACGGTCCGGAAATGCCTACATCACACACTGTTGGAGCAAACATCAACGAAGGATTTCAACGATTTCAAAAGACCTAAAACAAAGCGAAGATGGATAAATGATGAAATTCTATTTAAGCAACATCTTACACTGTAGGAGGAGTTTCAATTAAATACACGCATAATTTAAATAACGAAAAACACTTGTATATATGTATTGATGAAGTTGAGTATCAAATGAATCGTCTTGGGTAAATATAATGTCCCAGCTAGTTAAATTCACGAGTGATAATAAATTTCTACATCACCGCAAGCAATATTCAAGAATAGATTAGCAATGATTAGCATCGTAATAAAAGATACATGGTTTGTTTGTATTAAGATTATTTTTTGGGTAATTCCTATAAGTGACTCCCGAACACGGCGGTTCCAATCTCTGAAACTTTTACGTAAGTTATAACTGACACTTTAAACCTTTTTTCGCCATGCGCCAATAGGTGCACGACCAAAATGACCAGTGCATAGGAATATATATGTGGCCGTTCATGCAGTGAGTTGGTCGCACAATTTACCTCGAGTGCAAAAGGCATACTTCCATCTTATTTTTAATTATGCAATAGCTTTTCAAAAATGCCGGGGTGAGGAGGACAAATTGGTTTCCAGTAAAGGGAAACAAAAAGAAATTAGGAGTGATGAGGTCACAGGTGATGTATGTTCATGTTCAGTACAGAGTGGGGTATCCCCTCATCAAAGTCAAAGCTCTTTGAGGCAGTTTGTTTGGCAGGGTTTATTCTTCGAGGGCGGGGATGTTTGCGACACGGTGGCAGACAAAACAGAGACTATAAAGAAAAAGCTGGATAAATAGATTGAATGTCTGGAAAAATGGCCTCCAGAGGTTATATTGACAAGCAACTGGAATACCTCATCACTGAGGTTACTCTTAAATCTACCCATGACCAAGTCTCGAAGAGGGTCATTGACGACATCGTAGCGAAGATGCAGGAAACTAGTAAAGAGGTTGAAAGACTGACAAGCGAACTCTTTGAATCGCAGACAAAAAGTGAAAAACTGAATGAGAGGCTCCGCATATTAGAACTTCAGCTTATTGCTGACTTAGGCAATATTGATAGCCTGCAAGCCAAGAATAAGTACTTAGGAAAGTCTCTGGAGGCTCTTGAACAGTACACAGGGAAAACAAACATAATAATATACAGTATATAGAACAACGTGAGAGAGAGAGAGAGAGAGAGAGAGAGAGAGAGAGAGAGAGAGAGAGAGAGAGAGAGAGAGAGAGAGAGAGAGGAATCTGCAAGAACCTGTGTGGAGAGGGTCGTGAAACTATTTAAATAAAACAAAGTAAACATGCAGTTAACAGAAGCAGATATTAGTATCGCCCATTGCCTTGAACGATTTACAGATGATGCAAATAGATCCATTATTTGTTACTTCGTGTCTAGGAGAAAAAAGCTCGATGCGACCATAAAAAGGAAAAACTTGAATGGATCTGGGATAGTAATCAAGGAAGACGTTACGAGAATTCGTAGAGAAAATTAAAGCCCTAGAAGTGGTTGAGTCGGCGTCTATCTTCGATGGCATAATGTTTTCAGAACTGAAGAACAATACAAAATCAGGGTATGCATCACAGATAACCTGTCGAAGCTCGAGGACAGTTCTTGAACAAGTATTGATTTCAAAGTGACACTAATTATAATTCTTGTCTAAGTTGCCTACCTTGTCCATGATGCAACTAGTGTCACAAAATAGATGTATAAAAACAAAAAGAACGAAAGACAAAAAGACAGAAAAAAGGGAAAAAAGCAATGAAACAAAACACAACAGAAAACCAACAACAACAAAAGAATAATACCCCCCCCCCCCAAAAAAAAAAACAAAACAAAAAAAGACAAAACAAAACAAAACAAAAAACAACAAAGACATAGGAAGCATAGGAAGGCAAAATAGGCACAGCATTCGGGGCGAATTAAATTAGCCGAAACCAGCTTAATGTACACTTCTTTCACTAATACATCTATGTCTCTCTCCAGTTAAGGGAAGGGACGTTTTGAACTATTTAAAATAAAGAAATATTCAATTTATCTTCTTCAAGATACTACCTACGATCAACTTTGGACTTTGAATGTGTTTTTTTTTCAATTCCTTTTCATCAAACTCATTATGGGTGGCTAGTCTAAAAAATAATAATTTTCAATTCAGCATACATAGAACCAAGAAAAATAATACTGGTAATAAAATAATTCTAAATATATCAACGCAGATTCACTATGATTAAGATATACGGTCCTAAAGGTGATAATCCAAATTTCTACTCAGAAATCAAGAACGATATAACAGGCTTTTAGCAGTTATCGTGTTATCACTGGAGGTTATTTTAACTTAGTCATGGATCTAGAGTTTGATACCTGTAATTATAATATGCTAAACAATCCCAGGGCAAGAGAAATGGTTCTTGATATATTTGCAGAAAATAATTTTATATTTGGTGAGAGAGAAATATAAAAGATACACCTGGAGAAAAAGCAACCCAATTAAGCAAGCCAGGCTAGACTTTTTTCTTATTTCAAAAAATCTTTTTACAGTGGTGGAAGAAACTATCATACAATCTGACTACAAAACCGACCACTCCCTTGTAAAAATGACTTTGGCTTTTAGAAAAACTGATAAGCGCGAAACCTTTTTGGAAATTCAATAACTCGTTATTAAGAGATTCAGATTAAATTTCTCTTCTTAAAATACAATTTATCATTGAAAAAGTCAATATGTCTGCTCTAATCAAGCATCTAATTTTGAGCAAATTCCAGCTTCTGAGATAGTTTTTACTATACATGATCAACTTTTGTTTGAAATTATACTGTTTGAAATTAGGGAGAAAACTATCTCTTACCCATCCTTCATAAACAGACAGCATGATCAACTGGAGAAGCAGCTTATTAATGAAATTAATTAGTTAGAACAAATTAATGAAATGAATAAATTAAAAAATTTAGAGAGCAAAACGAATCAGTTGGTGAAATACGCTGGGAAGAAATGGAACGTGTGAGAATAAGATTAAGGGCAAAGTGGATTGAAGAATGAGAACAGGTATCAAAATATTTCTGTAATTTGGAAAATAGACACTACATAAGTAAAACGATGCCTAATTTTTCAAAATCGGATGGAACATATATTGGTAGTCAGTCAGAAAGTTTGACAGAATCGAAATTATACAATTAGAAGCTCATGTCATCAGGTGGATCCAGTTTATCTTGAATCTCTTCGTAATTATAGGGATATTCCTAAATTAGACAATGCACATAAAGACTCTTTGAATGACATTATAACTTTAACTGAAACAACCACAGGCCCAAAATCCGTGCCAAATAATATAAACCCAGGATCAGAAGGATCTACAATTGAGTTATTTCAAATTATTTTGGGTAGATATTGGTCCATATATATAATTCTTGGGAGCTATCATCAACTCAAAGGGTAGGTGCAATAACGTGTCTTCCAAAAGGGAATAAAACAAAACAATATTTGAAGAATTGGAGACACATCTTCCTACTTAAAGTAGCCTACAAAATTGCATCAGCATGTATTGCATATAGGCTAAGGCATGTTCTTCCAGCAATTATTAATAATGATCAAACTGGTTTAATTAAGGGAAGATACATAAGTAAAATAATCACACCCTACATGATCTTATGTTTTCTACAAAAATATAACATACTTGGACTGTTTCTCTTACTTGACCTTAAAAAAGCTTTTGTCTCTGTTCCATGGTCTTTCATAGATAAAGTATTCGACGTTTTAAATTTTGGAGGAGACTTCATAAATTGGATAAAACTGTTTAACAAAAATACTAAATCTTGCATTATTGTAAATGGACAATGTTCATCGTTGTTTGGTATAAGGAGGGCTGCAGACAATGTGATACCCTCTCCCCATATATTTTCCTTCTGTATTCAAAGATATTAGCCAATATGATAAGGAAAAATCCAAATATTAAAGGAATACAAATAAATCAAATAAAATATCTTATCTCACAGTATGCAGATAACACTGTACTCACTCTTGATGGCTCTGAAAAGTCCCTGACATCAGCATTGGATCTCATTTATCAATACTCAAAATTTTTAGTCTGGATTGGAGGTAGAACAAGTAGGAATATTAAAAACTGCTCAGAATACCATTTAAGCCGGGATCTGAATTCATTTACCTAGGCATATATTTTCCCAAAGAGCTAAACAATATGGTTAAATTAAACTATAATAACAAAATCAGGGAAATATTTTTTTTTTACTTCTGCAGTGGTCAAAATGATCGCTAACCCCTTTTGATAACATTACAGTTATTAAAAGTTTGACATTATCAAAACGTACTCATCTACTAATGTGTTTACCAAATCTCCCTCATAATGTACTCCTAGAACTAGAATTTTCTTTTACAAGTTTGTTTGGAGTGGGGCAAAAGACAAAATTACAAGAAAAGTAATTATTAAAGAGTATCATGAGAGTGACCTTAAAATGGTTGATATCAATATGTTTGTGGATTCTATTAAGAACGCCTGGATCAGAAGAATGATTACTCTTGAGCCCAAATAGAAAAAGATCTTACTTGCTCAACTCTAAAACATAGCAAAAAGGTTCCTAATGGAATAGACTATAGATTTTGTTGTAAATAAGCTAATAAATGCCTGAATAAGCTTTGGATATATATATATATATATATATATATATATATATATATATATATATATATATATATATATATATATATGAATCCTAATATCATTATTGGAAATTATAGTGTAATGTACAAATGTACAAAGACTGGAGAGAAAAAGGAGTCTTTTTTATAAATGAAGATGGTTCATAGTTCAATCTTGATAACTTTCATGACAAATTTGGATTGCATGTAAATTTCCTAGAATTTCAGGGGCTGTTGAGTGTCATAAAAACCTTCAAAAGTAAATTTCATGTAATTATCGATTCTATACAATACCCAAATATGCACCCATCTGTTTTACTTATAATAATACTTATAATAATGGATGAGTGTAAAAAAATACACAAAACACTCATTTGTAATAATTAGAAGCCAGCCTCAATTCCAAAAATGGAATACAGAATTTATTGATAATGAGTGGAAGAAACTTTTTCCTTGCCTCACAAGGTAACCAGATGGCCTAGAGTTAAATAGTTTCAAAATGAGATCTTACAGAATTTTGGCAACAAATAATTTTCTTTGAAAATTGTTAAAAATTTCAAATAATGTGTGCTCACTTTGCAAAATCTCTGTAAAAGTTTTATCGCATATTTTATGGGAGTGTCCAAAAACAGAATCAATCTTTACAAGGTTTATAGAATGGGTAAAGAGTGAGTGCAACCCTCTCCACAACTTGTATCTATCAAAGAGAGAATTTCTGCTTGGTATACTATATATAAGAAAAGCTGATGATGTGATTAATTTTTTTTATATTACAGTTGAAATTATTCTAAGAGTTTAATGTTGTTTTTTCTGCGTTTATCATTGTGTAAGCTGTCAGTTGCCGAATCACATAGCAAATAACGCCTACGGGCGTTATGTAGCTATATGATTCGGCAAGTGACAGTTCATACAACGATAAACACAGAAAAAGAATATTAAACGTTTATAATTGCAATTCGTTATGAACTTATTATTAATTCCTTTAGCTTGCCTCAGCGTATGAATGTTTCTAGAGGGCTTCTGGCACGTATCTATTTATAGAACAGGGGATTCTTCATAAACAACTTAATACCTGCGTCAATATCCAACAATAAATTCCTCCAATGGTAGAAGATCTAAGATTTTGAGCATTCTACAGCATGGTCTTAATATTTTATCTAAATGGGCACAAGCAGTCTGAGTAGAAACTCAATTTTCAAAGCAAAGGATATGTTGTTTTGTTGGACATAAAAATGATTCTAGGATTTGATGCTTTCATGGAAAGGTTCAACGTGATTTGGCCGATTCATTATTGTCCATACTCGTGAGTAACCAATTTTCATTTTAGACCTATTTTTGTGTTCATTAACAGTGTGGGCTAACTACAGGGGCTCCTTACAAATTAAATTAAGACTATCGGTAAATGGTTATAGTGATGGGGTTCAATAGACATACAAAGTAAGACATCGACCCTGAGAGTTACGATGGGGGAAGGGAATGATCTACCTACCACCCCCAAATCATAGGGGTCCAAGTGTTATAGTGTTAGCCTTTGGACTCTCTCTCTCTCTCTCTCTCTCTCTCTCTCTCTCTCTCTCTCTCTCTCTCTCTCTCTCTCTCTCAGTCTTCGGTTAGGCACAAAACACTATATCCAAAGTTAAATGTAAAGGTTTAAAAGGTCACAACTATTGCTATACAAATTCTTACGTATCATTTCTTTCCATATGACTAGAGACACATTGGCACCGTAAATGTGTCTAGGGTAATTTAGAAAAAAAGAATATAAAAATAACAGAATTAAAGGATTAAAGGAGCACATTTAATCTAATTCTAGTACACAATTACAAACATACGAAACGATAGCTTATCAATTTTCTTTCTATAGACGCAGTTGTAAAATGCTAGGTTATGCACTGAAACAATCGTATGATGCAATATAGAATCTTGAGGTTGAGTTCGGGGGAAAACAAGCAACAAATACTTGTTCGGTGCTTGTTTTGCAATAACAACAGTTACACACACACACACACACACACACACATATATATATATGTCTGTGCGTGTATGTGCGTATGTACACGCGGATGTGCTACCCTATACAAATGAGTATCAGCTTGAGGTTGAGATGGAGCTTTTTGTTTCAGGTAGTAAAAAGTGGCCTTTCAAATAAAAAGTCATCTGTAATTGGTTGTCACAAAATTCTAGACTGAAAGGTTTTATAATCTCTAATCTATCTCTTACCTCGTTCTGGACGTCATTGTAGTGATATAGATTAACTCTCCCTACGTCGTAGCAACTGCTGAAACCTTCAGATCAAGATATTTTTCGATCGATACATATATCCTCAAAGTTGTCTGAAAATACCAGAATAAAATCATAATCTCTATTTATATTTAGAAATACCTTTACGTACTCTTTTATTTCGTAGCTCAATATTTTCATCCCTGCAATACAGCAAGCTGATATATGTACATCAAAAAAATAAATTACTAGCAATTACTTAAAAAAGTATTTCTGTTACTCAAAATGAGTAAAATCTAAGTAAAAAGGTTGTAAAATGGATAAGTAATCACAAGTAATCACTAGTAATCGCCAGTAATGATAAGTTAACATATTACTTAGTAATAATTTTACTAGTTAAAATATTATTACTTAGTAATAATTTTCCTACTTAGTAATAGTTTTATTAAGTAGTTTTATTCAAACCCATAATTCCGTCATATATTATTACTTAGTAATAATTTTACTAATTAAAATATTATTACTTAGTAATAATTGTACTAAGCAATTTTAATTAAACACAGAGTTAAGTAATTTTAGTACATGGGTAAAAGTGAGTATGTTCGTGTAAATTGCCAGATTTTGTAACGAGTAAATTATTCCCCGTTTAAGAAATTAAATGTTTTACTTATCCCGGTACCATCACAACAGTAGATTCAATAGTCTATTATTACAGCAAAATCATGGGGAAAAAGGTACATGTCAACAATGTGAAACAGTAATCGGAAAAGAGAATGATCTGCCAGAATTTGAAACATTGATAACCTTTTCACAAGCCTAGAATTCAACATAAATTTCTTTGCAGCCAGAAAAACAAGTAGAATTAGAAATGTAATATTCCTGCTGAATCATCATTAGTCCTTCCCACAAATCAGTGTCATACACATCGATATTTACCTGCCATCGGACTATTGAAATAATGAAAACTACTAGTCCGGCAGAGAATTTACTAGGCTTGAGCTAGCAAACTACGGCTGCTATCGAGTCTTGTTTCATATTCGTGCATATGGGACCTTTTCAGATTTAAATGTCTAGTCATGCATACATTTAATACAGAGATGGTAGATATGAGGGTGTACTTGCTTCAGAGAAATATCTTAGTACTAGTTGAGGATGAATATCATGCATTGTTATGTTTGTACAAATTATCAAGATCTTAGATAAAAATGTTTAGATAAACTTTGGAATGCTCGACAAAAAAGATTTATGCTATCACAAAGTTGAGTTATTATTCAGTATTGCATTGTTTATATACAAATCTTTTAGGTAGGCAAGAAACTGTACTTAATGCCTGACATTTAAATTAAAAGACATGTACTGCACTCGATACAATGATTTAAATTATGCTTCATTTATACTGGAATCAACTTGTTGCACAATAACATAATAGGTAACCAACATGGTGGCAGTGCCAGTTTCCTACAATACACGATCATGATGTGACCATGTTAGACATCAATACAAAAAAAAAAAAAAAAAAAAAAAAAAAAATACATAGGTTTCCGACATAGTGGCAGATATATTTACAGTGAATAAGTCCTATGAGTAAGAAAATAATCTATGATTAACATTGCAAACACTTGTTTGTCTTTATTTATTTTTATAATTTAGCATTTGGAAAACACTGGAAGACAATGGCAGAGACTGAGGGTATACCTTTAACCTATCATGTTTGACATATGCACACTTTCTAGAGAACTCATTATACATGCTCAAGCTTCGCTCACTATTAATCATTGGGAAACTCTAAAATCTGTGAATACATCATTGGAAACAAAGTGAAAGGAATGAATGCAAATTCACAATTGTTTGAAATTATATTTATCATAATTGGTTGAACCAGTATTTATCAAAGTTAAACATTCTTTCATATAGTAGTGCAATACATCAGTAGTTTCTATTATAACATTTAAAAATTTGTTAAAATAGAGTACCATGATGTACTGATATGCTGTTCAATTTCTTTTGCAATATTACTTCGTACACACAACATTTCATTAGCTGTTGCATTGTGTCTTTTCTAAATGAAGCATACTGCTTTCCTTGAAAAATGGTTGCAAACAGAGCAAATAAAAGAGACTTGGTGGGTGTATGATCTGGATCATATAAAACAAATTATTTGGGAAAGATTCCAGAAATTCAGGGTGATCTACAGAAAGGCAAGCTCTTGAGTCTAAGGAATCTCTTATTGCCATTTTCTCATGTATGAGGGAAGATCTTCGCATTTTTTTGCTTATGGGTTTAGACACTTTTAACTTCACTTCTGTATAGAAATGGGGGGGGGGGGGGGCTTTGCCAGATAGTTAAGTTGACCCTCCACCATCTGTTAAAATTGTACACCTTTAGGTGAAAAACAAGAATGTTAGCCATTTGAAGTACAGTGAAGCACATTTTCTCAACAAATCCTCCCAGAATAAAATCCTGCATTACCCCCTGCGTCTTGTATAGTTCACGTACCATCCACTGAAATAGATTACAGCAACATGTTCTATGTAACCTGGAGAAAATTGTGATTATTTACCTGTTTGGCAAAACAACGTAAATATTTAATTTAGTTCAGCATTCCAAAATCACACCACAAGTCTAAGAAACATATGTTAGGTTTATTCATGACCATTCTTTAAAGACATCCTAAATTTGAGTTCTACCATTTATTTTGAAAGGGCTGCGACATCATATCTGTCAAAAATTATTTCAATACTTTATATGTTAAAAATCAGTGAAATTACTTATGTTATTCCTTAAGACTTTTGAAATAGAATCAGTGCCATTTTTCTTTTAAAAATGAAAACAAACATAAAAATTAGAAGCATACCTACATTTATACGAACTCTGAACTCGCCTCAGCTAAAGTTCACTGCATGATGGCAATTGTAGAATTTGATATGCGAGAAGAAAAAAAGTAATAAGAAAAAACGGGAATGAGATTGATAAGCTTGCGTGTAATTTGCTAATATCATCATCCACTTGTCAATAACTGACAACATTGCATCGAAAACTGCAGTTTGGCAGGCGCAGCGGTAAAAAATCATGATCGGCAAAATTATCCTCTCAATGATTATGTGGATCAAAATGTTTTACGTTACGCGAAGTGTAGCTTGAAATAACAGCGTTGATTCTTAAATAGGTCGCGCGAAAAAGGAGAGAAGTGTCCTCTCTTGTAGTATTATTTAGTACATGTATGATGTATAGGGACATTGTAAGCAACGATACTAGCCCATGTGAGCCCGCCAAACTACATGCAGTCTCGTAAGCCAGAAAAATGCAATAAAATCTTGATTTTACTCACCAACATGACAACGTCATGATTTTTGTTCAGGGTTATACGATCAGTTGCAGCACATGTATTGGTATTACTTGCAATGGAAATTAATTAGCAAACTTGTGATGATTCAAACTAAAAAATGGAGTCTGTTTGAAAACGAGTCTGCCGCGGTAGTTCTGGGTCTATAGTGTCTCAAATATGTTATGTGCATATTTCGTGGTAAGTAAAAAACCAGTCTCCAGACTGCAAATACAGGAAATAACTGCCGTTACTATCTTGATATCGAATTCGTGTAGCATAATTATTTATAGAATGCTGGCAGAATGGGATGGGTCTCTCTCTCAGCAAGGAAATCATAATTATTCCAGGATATGTAGATTTTTAAGTATTAATTCAGTATGAAAGGAACTGACAATTTTTGTTCTTCTTCAGGCAGCAGATAATAATAATAATAATAATAATAATAATGCACACTATTCACAACAACAACAACATTTACAGTAACAACAACAGGGACAGGTATAACATGTTTGATGATAAGCAAAAGAAAAGATTCAGAAGAATGGAATTTTATAAATGATTATTTATTGTTTTGCCTTTTTGGAAAAAGATACTCATTATTTAAGCATTGTTATTGCATTGAAATGTATAATAAAGGAAATACAATCACATTAATATACTTTTCTTTAATCTATGAATAATGGAGTTTATTATTATTATTATTATTATTAAACGTTTAGATATTTACCACATTCAAAAATGAAGAATAAATCTAGTAATAATATTAAGTATAACAAGATGAAATTACTGAAAATTAAGAGATAATCTTTATGTTTCATTTAAGGTATTCAGAATAAGAATAAAAATTTATACTTTACACAACTCAGTTTCTTATGTTGGATTTATTCAAGTAAATCATATAATTCATGCCAGAAAATAAAGTAATTTCATTACCTATTAATTGTCTCCTGTCATTTATTTTAACAAAGTAAGTTATATTTGCTTAAAGTAGCCATGTAAAAATGAATAATTATTAAGTCAAAACCAGTAATCAGGTTGTAAAACTAAAATCAAATACAACATCTTTCTCAAGTAAAACATATAAGTAATTCATGCTTGAAAATTAAGTAATTTCCTTACTTAGTAATAGCTTTAAGTAATTTATATTCCTGAATTAATGAATATCTGTTAAAGTAAGTAATACGAAGTAAAAGCGAGTAATTAGCAAGTGAAAGCGAGTAAGCAGATAGTAAAACTTTGACTTAAATCAAGTAAAAATAAATTACTAGGTAATTTTGTTTAGTGTGAGTACGTGTAAAAGTGTTACTTATCTCTTAGTTAACAATGCCCAGTGCTAATACTTCAACGTTTCTTGATTATGATCATTTGCAGGGTAGAAAAGAAATTAATCTGTCTCTAAATAAGCAAGTCTGTTGTGATTTGTAAGAACATATAATTGCATATTACTTGATTTATCTTCTGTTTGTTACATATTAGTTTATGAGGTCTCAAAACATATACTTTAATATTTCCATAGAAACATTTGATTTCACTTTTTCAAATAATATAGGCCATATAATGGTCATGATTTTGTTAAAGTATAAAATAATTATCTTTGTAAATGTACAAGACTTTACTTTAGTTCTACAAACTGATAGGGTGATGTAATACATACAATTTCATTGCAGTGATTCAGGTAATCTGCAATTCTAAGTTTTTCCTTGGTCAACATCAGCGGTGTGAAGGTTGACATTTTACATTGGTTGCAACAGAAGTTATAACAACACATGCCGCATACTCTAAACTACTTGGATGTTGGCGTGAACTGATTTTTGGACTAGAGGAAACCGAGGAATCCAGACAAAAACAATAAGCTTTAATAGGCAATCATTCATTTTAGTACCACTATTACGACCAAGCTTGCTCTTTACGCAGTGTAGAGCTTCAAAGGTCAGAGATATTCGAGGCAAAAGGTCTATATTAGTAGATAATTAATAAGAGTTGTGGCTTATTAGAAACATTTTCAAAAGTAAGGATATTGTTTGGAGTGGGCTGTGTCCAACCACTACAAAGAAAATACAAATGATTAACTGACTATTTCAAATGTAATAGCCCCTTATGCTCTCTACTCTAGGGCACCCACTATCATGCTACTTACGCCTTACTACTGGCGCAAACTATCGATTTCTGAATAAAACTCACGTTCATAACTGTCGCACTTTACATACTACTGCATAAAAACAAAAACACTCATAACTGGCGGGCTTTCTTTTACAACTTGATTTTCAGTAAGGTGGTTCCGAACTCGTAGACACCTTTCTACAGAAACATGCAAAATATTACTGAAATTATAATACTACCTTAGATGGAGTGACAAAATTCTAAAATAGTGGTAATTTATAAATGCAACAAAAAATATTCTTTACACAGCATAAATAATGGAAAACGGCTACATTGTGATCAACTCAACTCAACGACTTTCTGAGAATGATAGCAATATTCAGTGAGTTTGTTTGGATACAAACAATACTCTTTGTATCAAGAGATAATGTTTACTTGTTTACAATTTTAGATGGGATTAAGTGTGGTCAAAGTTAGGAAAGATGCTCATTTACATATTGAATTCAATGATGAAAACATTGATATAATCAGTATCTATCCAGACAGTACGATAATCAAAATTATTCAACATGAAGAGGGATTAAATTACGTATTTGATGTCGATAAATACACAGATATGCTATTACGTACAATTACGGTACAACTCCAATATTTCGTATCCTTTACCACGTCAGCATACAACGATTGATTAAAAACAAAGATAGTATTTATGGAAAACAAAGTTAGATTAAAAAGAACACACGATGCCATTGTTTGAAGTAGCTATTTTTTCTATCAACCATAGGAATAACAAAAAGTTTACGTCGATCTGAAATCATTCATATATTTGAAAGGATTGAAAAAAAGTTGCAATTTGATTAACATAAAAGTTCAAATCGCAGATCGATGTTTCGTTGACTTGTTGTTCACGCCAAAAGATAATTGGTCAAGCGTACGGTACGATCTGGATATTTTTATACCCTTTCAAATGGATAACGTCAGGAACTTTGCAGAACAAGAAAAATAGTAATATTTAAGACACATATGCTATGATCATGAAAGTCCAGTTGCTAATACAAACATCAATCAATTATGGGATCAAATTAAACGTGACAAAGGCAATATAAACAATTCTGAATTGAGGGAATAGTTAACTGAAGAATCTACCTGCATGTTACACAAGCGAGCTAGAAAGAGATTTCCGTAGAGAAGGGTCTATGTTATTCACGTGAATGATTTTCGCAAGCAGACATTTGTGGCATGCAAGGATTTCAAACATACAATGATGGCTAAAAATATATCTTGACAGTGATAGACGTCTTTTCAAAATACATATGGGCTAAGGGAGCAAAAAAAAAAAAAAAAAATTTACCCCCCCCAATGGGAAATGACATCTTCAAGCAAAGAAAACCTGTAAAGACACAGTTTGATGAGAGAAAAGAGCTACAGAACAAAAAAGTAAAGGATATGCTGGACAAGAAAGACACTGAGTATTTTTCAACTTACTCGAACAAAAATGCATCTGTAGTTGAAAAGTTTACCTGAACTCTGAAGACATGAACTAGGAAGACTAATTGAGGTATACAGTAACTCTTATAATACATCAATATACATGATTCCAAGAATACGTCAAAAGAATCCGATTATTTAACAACTGATTGATATGGAAATCCAAAATACAAAATTGGTGAAACAGTTAGAATTTCGAAATATAAAACAATTTGCTCATATTGCTAACTTCCTAACTTCACAGAGATCACTTATTAAAAGTCAGGCAAGTAATACCAAGTTATCCGGTTGTTCCGAAACTGGAAGACTTGAAGGGAGGATATAGAATCATGTTTTACAAGCAACATTTATCACTATTCGACAAACAGGATAACGTATGCAAAGTTGACATGATTTTGAATACCAAGAGACTCAGAGGAGAAAAGTATGCAGTCGTGAAATGGAAGGGATATGATGATGAATATTTTAACAGATGGGAACCAGAAGATTACATTATTTCATTAACATAAATAGTGGAATCGCATTAAACAGATATCAATATCAAACAGCACAAAAATGTTGTGTTTATGAAGAATTATAGAATGTGACAGATGTGATACAAACAACGCATGTGAAAATGAGGGAAGTAAAACTTCACGTAATGCAGATTTATATTGGTCATGAAACAAGAGCGGAAATATAAACTACGTCCAAAAACATCACAGTTAAACAGCAATATGATACACATAAAAAAGTGATAAAGTACCTACAATGTATACAACATCATGTCAAGGTAATAAATAACATCACAGAAGAAACGAAAAGAGACAACAATAGCAAATATGAAGTTAATACAAAGCGCATCATAGACAAGTTGAAAAACAAATACAGCGTAAAAGACAATAAGTTGGTCTACGAGACTTTGAAAAAGACAAAGGCAATGAGACCATTTAAACGTCTCTCACATTTCATTCAAAAGGTGTGGTACATCATCCTATAAATACTCAATGAGATATACATTTTTCCTGGACAAAACATTTAATATGAACAATTGTAGCACATCCATAAAACCTTTGATCACATAACATTTACCACAGAATTCAGCAAAAATAGTTTAAGTAGGGTTTTCACACCATGAAGTAAACATACACAACTTTAAAAATGTACATGTATACAGACTTTGAAAACTCATTTTTCACATACATCGAGTAGTAGTTGAAATTTAGCTGCTGCAAATTGGTGGCAGAATTAGATGGAAACGCTTATGACGGGGCAAAGCTAAGCAACAGCCTCACGATGACATCTGCTACCAAGACGAAATATCAAATGTACCAACAGTTGTAAAATGTCACAAATGCCACAGAGTAAACCTGATGGAGGAAGTGGTGAACGGAATACCAAATAGCAAAGATGCAAAGATCGCATAAACAAATGAGATTAATATTGTATCACCGTGGAGAAAATAAACAGATCAAGGTGAAAAATAAATATAAAATTACTTGCGAGTGTGGAAAAAAGCAGTTAATAAAGAATCGATATACATGCACAAGAAAAGCCAGTTTCAATACACTTTATCCTACAATAAGTGAAATTAAGGTTACAAGTACAGCACATTTTTTCTTGTCCCGCAGCTCTGTTTAACGCACTGAATTGGCCAACTCACCTTAATCAAGTTAATATAGGTATTGGATTGAACGATATAAAAAAGACTACAATGAAATTTATTATTTTTTGTGCATACAAGCCACTGATCGTTTTTGAAATCTGTACTTTACAATTTCACAGTGATGAATTACGGAAAAGAAACAGATCACAAAGTGACACAAAACCAAAAACTTCGGCGAAATTAACTAAACTGGACGGTATCGATGGCAAAATCTGGTTGCTGTATTTCATACTGACATTTGATACACAAAAACATACCAAAGTTAGCCAAATCGGTATACAGATTTCATGTTTATATTCAGATGTGAAAGCGGCGGTCTGAATGAAAGATACCTCTGCCTGATAATGATACTTTCCACTCAAATAATAGCAACAAAGATTTGAAACAACTGAATTTGATATGTAACAATTCTAAAATTCCACTACATCATTTCTGGATAAATCTCCAGGTAGAAATCAAATAGTTGTAAATGAAATGTTTTCACGGAAAAGGGAAATAGATGTAACGGATGAGAAAGAGAAATAAGTGGTAAGAAATTAAAGATTGGGGATTTTTGTATGACAAAATTAAGCAGAGAAACAAATTTACAATGGAAGCATTGATACAAGTGTATCTACTTGTTGGACGAACCTTTGAATTGAAAAATTAACTTATTCTAAACATAAGGAGTTTGTTGAAAAGACTAAATTAAGACTAGAATTTATATTGCTCTGTCGTTTAACATTGCAATCAGTGATGAGTATCCAGATGATATAAAAGTAGGTGTGACTTTGTATGATGATGTATCAAGCAGAGTTGGGACTCTTCAAGAGGAAAAAGACTCCCTACCAAGGGTTTCTGGATACAGTCTCAGATAAAATAGGGTTTCTGAGCATATTTAAGATTTAACTGTGCTCCATCACATTTTGCTGAATACTAATAAAATACAAATAAGGAATAAAATGGCACTATAGCATTGAAATGAAAAGGATCAGGGTTATATACCTCAATCCCACACATCCAACACATCATTGTATCACTCATACACACAGTAACATTAAATCAAAACAAACTATGCAAGTTTACATACCAAAGCTCAGCCCCAATATCAGGATTGTATCTGGTAATTTGTTCGTGTCGTTTGATGTGAAGGTTAAAGTTTATGCTAAAAATGCAGTGGTAAACAACTTGTGTATGATGTTCGTGAAGACATCACCCCATCATACGGAAGTGATGATCTGTTCAAACTCAATGCTTGTAACTTTTTACGAGATAAAAATATTTGTGCTTAGCCGTATATGTTAGGACAAACAGGATTGAGCAAGATATCATATATGATATATTAAGGGAGTTGAGATCAACAGCAGCTTGTTGTCAAAACACTGGTACTGAATGGGTACACTTTGCAGTGTATTTATAAAATCTTAGGATACCGTAGGATTTTCAAATACTGACAGTTAATTGTGCACTGTATGTGCCTTTTCATGGGATTTCAGATTGAACATAACACTCGCTGACAAGATTGAAAGCACTAGCGAGGACTATGAACTAGAACATATTTGAATCAATTGCTCAATCGTTGAATGACAAATAATAGGAATGATCTGCTTTATTTTATGACTACAGAGACATACAGAGAGAGAGAGAGAGAGAGAGAGAGAGAGAGAGAGAGAGAGAGAGAGAGAGAGAGAGAGAGAGAGGGAGAGAGAACCATAGACATAGCAGTCAATGCACTTTTAACTAACATCACTCTTGATTCTCCCAGAATGAGCTTGACAGATGTTTTCTACTGTGCAATATTATCTATGCAACGTTTCTGTGCAACAGGACCTACTACTGAAAGAGGATATTCAAAGATGGGAATGTGATACTGATTGACCCAGAAGACAAATAGGATAGGTGGCTAAAGTTACTAGTTGATATGTACCGAAGAACCACTATTTGCTTTATACTGAATAAACGATCCGCATACATGCATTCTTTTTAAGCACCCTTTTTGTGTAGTAGACTTCATACATCAACCATTTGGATAGTTCTAACATATAGCTAGATTTGGTTAGCTTGATCTTTTTGTTTTGAGACAAGTCATCATCTGGTATTATCCTTCCTTCAAGCCATATATCTTTTAAAATCTGAAAATTTTTCTCTGCACTCATTTAAACTGTTGTCCTCTTGGGGATTTTCCATTTGCTTCCCAAACATTTAATTATTAATGAGTTTGAAGAAGTCTTTTGTACAACTCATTTGTAGTTTTTTGTCTCAATCTGATATTGAGCTCTATGTATGTCTTTAGCCGAGGTTTCTGTTTGAACAAGACAACACTGTGCATCTGTTTCGCTTTCAAAACCCAATTGCAGGTAAAGCTTCAAGTTTCTGTACAGTGTTTATCTTTATTTTTCAATGTACACAAAAGTGGTGGTATATTTGGTCTAGTACCGTTACAAATCATTTATCACTTTCTTTTCCCTCTCTGATAAAGCATTTTTTCTGGAATTAACTTCTCCTAAGCAGTTTGGTAGTCGTTAAATGGGTGTGAAGATGTGTTATCATATATAAATTCACCTCTAAAATCCACCCTGTGTCATTAACATCAGGAATGTTTAACACGTTTTTCTCTACCCACATACTTTTTTCATCACTCGCCCATTTGAAGTGTTTAACAGGCATGTACTGACTCATTGTTTATTGGTATAACACATGTTCTGAACCTTTCACAGTAACAATCTAAACTTACATCATGAGCTAATCCTGGTGCACTGTAATAATAAGCTCGGTCAAGTTTGTAACGTTTCACACAGACATTGCAACAGTCTAAAGAAATGTCACATAGCATTAGTATGTCTTTCTTGACGTAATAGTCGTTAAGGCGACCTGGTGTGTTTAATTTAAAGTGTGATATCTCGTGATGAGTATACTGGTAACACTGGTCTAAAAAAATTTTAGAAGTCGTCTGCTTCAGAGATAAAATGTGCTATTTATTAGGGATTTTAATGTGCTGAATTCAAATATGACAATTAAAACAACTGATTGGATACTGTTTCCAAGATATTTAAGTTTTTACATTTTACGTCTATGTATATTGTGTACATAGTAGACTTTTAATCATAAATTGTAAACCTAGGTCTTTTCATGTGTTTAGGTTGCTTTACATGATAATATTTCACCTGTCCTGTTTATGTAACACTTTAAAAAACAGCAAAAGGGTTATATAAATAAAAAATATATTGCAACAAAAATAAAAAAAAACTGTTATGTATATATAAGTACATAGTTTAGTCCTTATTCAGTGTCTACTCGGCGCTTCTTGGCTTGTCTCTTGTATTCATTAAATGGAGCATATCTAGTCACTGTCCAGTAATAGTCTGCAAGCATTGATGGGCTCCATTTGCCCTGATAGCGTTTTTCCATTGTTGCAATGTCCTGGTGAAATCGTTCGCCGTGCTCGTCGCTCACTGGTCCGCAGTTCGGTGGAAAAAATCTAGATGAGAGTGCAAAAAATGTATCTTTAGTGACATGTTGCAACCAAGGCTTTTGTATGCCTTGAGGAGGTTTTCCGCCAACTCCCTGTAATTGTCTGCCTTGTTGTTTCCGAGAAAATTTGTTGCCACTAACTGGAAGGCTTTCCATGCCGTCTTTTCCTTGCCACGCAGTGCACGGTGAAATGCATCATCTCGAAGAAGTTCACGAACCTGAGGACCAACAAAGACACCTTCCTTTGTCTTAGCTTCACTTAACCTTGGAAATTTTCCACGGAGGTACTTGAAAGCTGCTTGTGTTTTGTCCAAGGCCTTGACAAAGTTCTTCATCAGATTCAGCTTGACGTGCAAGGGTGGTAACAAAATCTTCCTTGATTCACCAAGTAGTGGATGCTGAAAACGTTTCATCCAGGCTCCAATGACTGTCGGAGTGACCAATCTCTCTTGATGTAGTGGGAATCTCTCGCACGACTATCCCATTCGCAGAGAAAACAGCAGTACTTTGTTTATCCAGTCTGCAGACCAAGCACGAGAGCAAGAACCTTGAAATCGCCACAAAGCTGCCACTGATGTTGGTCATAGTTTATTCACCTCAAAATTTGTTTTATGTTTTCATAGGTTTCGTATGGACTGCATGACCAACTGGAATTGATGGCAAAACACTGCCATTATACAGCAAAACAGCTTTAAGACTCGTCTTCGATGAATCAATGAACAGTCTCCACTCATCAGGATCATGAACGATGTTTAGGGCTGCCATCACACCATCGATGTTGTTGCAGGCTACAAGATCACCTTCCATGAAGAAGAATGGGACAAGATCCTTTTGACGGTCACGGAACATGGAAACCCTAACATCACCTGCCAGGAGATTCAACTGCTGTAGTCTGTTGCCCAACAGCTCTGCCGTACTCATGGGTAGTTCCAAATCCCTGACAAGGTCATTCAGTTTGCCTTGTGTTATGAGGTGTGGTTCAGAGGAGCAAGATGGGAGAAAATATGGGTCATGTCACATTGATGGTTCAAGAGTAGAAGTTTCATTCTCTTCCTCTTCCTCGTCTGACTCAAGTGAGAATGATTCTGGTGCATCATTAACCCGCAGTCCTTCTCCGTGGGGTACTGGGAGTATAGCTGATGGAATGTTTGGATAATGCACATACCACTTTTTCTTCTTTGACACACCTTTCCCAACTGGAGGCACCAATGCAGAAGTAACAATTGCTGATATGATCTGTTGGCTCTCTCTACATCATTGGCACTGCAAAAGGTATAGATTTCCTTTTCCTGTTCAACCACTGGCGAAGATTTGTTGCACAAGTGTTGCAGCATATGTGTTGGGCCAACCTCTTGACCTGATCTCCAATTTTGCAGCCAAAATAAAGGTGATAGGCTTTCTTAACCATAGTGGTTATACTGCGCTTTTGTGATGCAAAAGTCACTTCACCACAAACATAGCAGAAGTTATCTGCATTCTTCACAAGGCACGAGGCATCTCGGCTCACTTTGGCTAAGCAGAAATGTGTCCCTTTGCAAAATCAAACACTGACAAATAAGAGAGCACGACACTGTATGATTTGTAGAGCTGATATAGGGCAATTTCTTCAACAAAGTGATATAAGCTTAGTTATGATTGCATCATCCATGATTTCTAGGAATAACATGATCCAATTCATATCGTGTATGACGCAATACCAGCTTCAGATTGCATCATTCATTGTTTTGCCTAAAAAGCAAGTACTGTCCAAACCCAGTCATAGATTTATTCATAGATCCAGTCAAAGATGTATGTTAGTCATTTCTGGCTTAAATTGAGATCCCTTCCATTTATAACTCACTTATTGTCCGCCATTCCCAAGTCAAGGGTCGAATATACTGACCCAGTATCATATCTTTAAAACTAGAACCAATCAACAATTTTAAGCATCATTTTCGTTCTCAGTGACCCAGAATTAGTAAAGTTTGACAACATTTATTGCGGAAGCATTTTGGCTGTAGACCAGTGTAATCATTATCTGTAATGTTTGAATCACTAAGAATTGAAATAAGATTTTCTTTGGGTGGTATTACTGTTTCACTGAATCTGTCAAATATATCCATGTACTCATATAGGTCATTGTCTTTCCACAAAGTTGTAGATGCCATTCAATCAAAATGTTTAATCGTCTCAAGAAACTTGTCAGCATTTAATGTTTCTGCCAATTGCTTCAGGGATAAGCCCATAGAACTATAACTATCTACAAATATAATCACCTTTTAATAGTTATTTCCTTCCCGAACCTATCAACTATGAAACCTTTACTAAATGAAATGTACTTCCCATCGTTGTTGGATATTAATTTTACCTCATCATCTGGATAATTCTTACTAGTGTCTTGATGAACAGATGACTGTCATAATCGGACAATATGTTAATGAATAGTGGGCTTTATTTTGGGTATCTGAAGTTCAAATTACAGTCTCTATGAGCATGACATCTGTACTTGTCTACTAAGTTATCATTATCTCGCGCCTTCTGTGCACGAGCTTCGCTATCATGCACTTTGTCTTCAGAGGCAGAGCCTCGCGCACCTCCAGTGATAAATGTTTCTTTCTCACACATATGACATGCACTTGTTGAGTTAAATATTTCTCATCTTCACCTGTCAATATATAGGTTTTACATTTTTTTAGTTCGTTGTAGATAGTCTCGCTAGTCTACCCAGCCAGTAATAAAACATGTATGCAACCAGTTTCTCTGTAAACTATTGGTCTATAACATTTGTGAATTGAATTTACAGAGATATAGAAACCTGATGGGATGTGATCAGCTGTTTTCGTTATTTAGGATATGTTGCTGTGATTTGTAGCACCATTACAATTTGTGTTGAGCAGCTAGTAAACTACATTTAAAGTCGCAGAAAAAACGTCATAAGGGACTTTCAATTGATGGCGATAGTTTCTAAATTTGACAACTGATCCCTTTTCAAGCATGATATCTATAGAGTTGTCTACATTGCAACATTGTCTTTCGTGATCCGATAATTTGTCTGGTGAAATAAAAACAAAAATCAAGCATTGTTTTACAGATGTATTTCTTCCCATGATGTTTGTTTACTTGTGATGCTATCAATTTAGATAAATCTTTATACCAAGAGAATAGAGTTTTTCCATTTCATCAAATAGAATCGACAAGTCAAGATGCTCTCTTTATCTTCTTCTGTAACTCTTACTGGTCTAATATATCTGGCTTCAACTGTTTCAGACTTATTATAGAGAGACCACATTTAAGTTCAAGATTTGTATGCACTGTAATGGTATTCGATATCTGTGAAACCAATGACTATCTAATCAGACTATATTCTGATTTACTCTGGGAATTCTTTCGGGAAGTATTTCGCATAAATTCAACTGCATTTACAAAAACAGCTATCATCCGAATTTTTACGTTGACACAAGCCTTTGTATCTTTCACCCATTCAGGTAAAACTGTATATGTGCTTCCTTATGTCGATTGATATATATCTACATAGAATGTACAAATTAAATCAAGTGAAAGATTTATTTTATACTTTTGCCTATTTCATGTTCAAATTTGATATGTAAAGTGTCAAACAAGCAATCAATTACATCATTAATTTCACCTATATTCATCAGTTTCATGGGTCTTGTCCTATGTTAAAATTTCCAACTTTCTTTCCATCCTGTGTGTGCCAAACTGAACTTTTACTGAACCCAATTGACGGGCTTTCCGAATTATTTGTTTAAATTATGGTTCAGTGGCGTTGAAAAAAAATCTTGATTGTTTTCGTAATATCTGTCTTAATTTACGTTTCTCTTAAATGAATATCTAAGCATTTTCCTAATGATTATGTTTACTTGTTGCTTTATTCATATGGCGTAATTCTGTACGAGTATGTAATGGTTTTACAGTTGCCTTAAGTGTTTTTTCAGAACGTTTTGGAATAGACTGATATAGTATAAGAGTCCTCATCCCTGATTTATTTACTTACCAACATTTCAATATATGTTACTACTGTTAAAGCTTTAAATGTGTGTAAACAAAATATAGTTGAGCTTTTGCCATACATTGTATCAAAATGCCCACCTCAGTACCTAAAGTCTCTTCCCCTGTGCGTAGTACATTGGAAGGATACCACTTACCACCAACAGGAAAGGCCATATTTCCTTTTGCAGATATTCTTTTAACGCGATATTAATTCGTTCTCTCATTAAGGACTTTTGGTATTGCTAGTTTCATGCTACTCTTAATGCAAGTCATACATGCGACCAGGTCCTTCCCAACGCCTCTGTGGTCGCCCTGGCTGCTTCATTCGTACACATTTAGCCTTTTGTTTACTTATTAACAATTGGTTCACGAGGCTCCCAATGTATGCACTTTGCACTTACCAGCGCATTTGTGGTCGACCTGGGCTGCTTTAAAGTGCTCACGGAGCAAGTTTATTTATTTATTTTGGGTTTGTTTTGAAAAATATATCGCGTAGTGTATTTGATCTGCCTTTTATACGGTCAGCTTAAGGTACTAAAATGGTACGCAATTATATCGGCAAAATATGTTGGCGGAAGTACTCATCGATCCATCAACCTTTGGTCCAGAAATCTAACGATTATACCACTGAGCTAATACAGCCAGTTAAATGAGTGTTGATATAATTTCTCATCTCTCAGTGTATATGCTTGTAGAAAAATACTGTCTGTCTGAGTTGCAGCATATCTCTGCATCTGGATTAATTTCCTCATCTATCAACGTAGTATGTATCTATCATTAATATAGCTAATGGAAAACAGAGAGTACAATATAGAATAGTAGTCCATGTTATGTACACGTCCCCAGTCTTATTGATATTTTTGACCTTCGCGTAAGTCAGTTAGATAATAAACTATTATATATTTGCTTTCAATACAAGGCTCACTTTACTGTTTTTGTTGCCTGATAAACGTATTGTATTTCTCCCTATTTGGTCATTGTATTTCTCCCTATTTGGTCATGTTTCATTCTATCCGGTTTTATTATCCTTCATTTGCCTGTTCAAATTTCGTGTGTAGCTTTTTTTTAAGTATGTTCATGGAAGTATATGTATTATATGGTCCTACCATATATATATATATATATATATATATATATATATATATATATATATATATATATATATATATACATACATACATACATACATACATACATACATACATAGATGCGTCATCATCAAACTCTGTAAGAATGTAAAACTACGTTTTTGGTCGTCCAGAATCAAAACTGCTTACTATTTTAACAGTCTCCACATCGTTGACATCGAATATTTCAACATTCAATCTTGATTGGTGATTTTGAATTGCAACAATTGTAGCAATTTATTAATTCATTTAAGGTAGTAGTCAGATTTCAATAATATTTTAGAGTGTATAAGTAGTGTTAAAAAACTAGGGTATGTGCTATTTGTATTTACGTCTCCCTTTATAGCTTTGTTAGATTTTAGTGATTATTTGTTGATTTTAGGGAGTCGGTGTTGAGAAGATATTTCTCAACCCGAATAATTATCCAATTTCAAGGAGCAGACGACATAATGTACAGCACTCACGAGACTTTACGTCAGCATGGATTAGTTTCGTAAAATGGACCCTCTCTAATTTATTAACATAGGGCATTATCTGTCTATTTTTAGATATACGTGTTTAGAAATTTTAGATAGGAATAACTGTTTGTATTCGGTGTTATATATATATATATATATATATATATATATATATATATATATATATATATATATATATATATATATATATATTTATATATATATAGAGAGAGAGAGAGAGAGAGAGAGAGAGAGAGAGAGAGAGAGTGAGAGAGGAGTTAAGCACACTGCAATAAGCAATGTAGTAGAATTTTAATGATGACGATAATGATGTATTATTATTATTATTATTATTCACTTCAATACATTAAAAATAGCTATCTCCCACCTTTCAGATATTAAACAATAAAAAGGTACTTCAGGTATAATGTACACAAGTACGACATTCCTCCATATTAAATTGCAAGGTACTATTTTTGTGAAAAGTATTCAAGGTATTGTTTTTCTTTACCCAGAGGTCACGATATTTAGTATAAACAGACTAATGAGGAGTTGAATTGCTATACATATCCTCACTTGTGTTGATAATTTTAAATTTTAAAAATAAATAAATAAATAAAATAAAAAAAATTGCGGCTTCTCTCTAACAAATTATTTACAATGCATGTAATTTAGATTTTAATGGTGTAAATCATGGTTCAAGTTGTTAGTGACAACTTTGCAAGATCATTTTAATACCTATGATTTTCACATACATATTAAATGCATTACATTTATGCTAGAGTTTTAGTAGCAACCGGTTTTCAAGATGTTAGATTTGCCCAGGATTTGCATTCTTGTTCGTATAATAAAAAAAAAAAAAAAAAAATAGCGACACCCCCTCCAGCCTCTCCCCTCATCCCAACTCAGGTTTCACAAGTTTTTATCTTAAGTGTGTGTGTGTGGTGGTGGTGTGTGTGTGTGTTGGGGGGGGGGGGGGGGCGGCTGACCAAGTGGTCTAAGGCGCTAGACTTTACAGATCGCTGACAACTCACCTCTGTCGCGTTGGTTCGAGTCTCGGCTCGACTAACGTGGGTATGTGAGAAAGCTTGCCAGTAACTTCACGTGGGTCGGTGGTTCTTCTCGGGGTTTTCCCAGGTTCTTCCTCCACCAGTGTACTGGCTGCCATGTGCAGCCTATCAACAGTGGCGTACTAAGGGGTTGTCCATAAAGGACGTCCGCAGATAATACCTGTTTTCCTACCCCCCTCTCCCCTTGTCCGCTTTTGTCCGCATGTGGCTTACCCCCCCCCCCCCCCCCGCATGTGGCTTACCCCCCCCCCCCCCCCCCCCCCCCCCCCCCCCCCCCCGGGCTGCGGATGTCCCCATCTAGCATTATACACTGCTCTATGGTCTGGCAGTATAATAGCTGGTGCATCTTACTTGGCTATTTGTATACTCGCTCAGGTCCGCAGGGCCGATATGTGGGTCATGTAATCAACCTCAGGCACTGGGAGCCAGACCTATGTATTAATGCCAACCCATTCATATATATTCTGTGGCACGAATCGTACAAATTGAAATTAACAAATAATTTATACTTAGGGATCACCCACAAAGGACGTCCGCAAAACATACTGGAATACACTCAGTAGGCCTAAAGCAGCTGTTCAACACAGAATATCATAACAAAAAATACTAGCTTGCGGACGTCCGCAAGATCCTTTACACCCCCTCCCCCTTGTCTGCAGTTGTCCGCATTTGAACAAACCCCCACTCCCCCCATCTTTGCGGACGTCCTTTATGGATGATCCCTAAGGGAACATGGCGCCTGGGGCGACGATAATGGCACAAAGGGCCAGAATACGAGGCCCGAATTTTTATCAGCTGTTTTGGCGCCCCAAGACCTCTGGCGCCCGGGGTACCCGCCCCATCCTATTCCCCCACCCCGTTAGTACGCTACAGCCTATCAAGCGCTGAAAAAATGCATTAAACTCACAAAACAAACATGCATATATCTTGAGTGACTTCAAACAAGAGATACAACTCTATACTAGATCAACGTTGCGATTCAAATTAGCTTACACTCCAAAGCGGCAGGTTTGTTAAACAAAAGACATTACACAAAACCGCTTTATAGTCAATTTTAAAGTTACAGCCAAATATATAATTATCTGAATAAAATACATTTTACTCGATTAGACCTACCTCTTTATAAACTCGGAGCTGTGAACTTCTTCCTGATTTAATCAACTGACCTTGAACTTCCTATTGTTGAAATTTCCACTTCTGTTCAGAATCGGTTGTGCTTCTGCATTAAGATCTTTATGTAGATACCAATCAGTTCGTGGAAATTCATAAAAAATTTGGTAAACACCATGCATTTGTATGATCGATCCATTTCCTACACGGTTTGCCCATTCAGGTACAGCGTGACACAGCTATCTTTAATATTAGCGACTGACCATTTAATGTTCAGGATGTTGCTAATACACTGGATATAGGTTCTTTTTAAAATCAATATAATTTTTTCTTTAAAAAAAGCTATTTATTTGAGGGCAGGAATTTTTTCTCCAAATAAAATCCCACCCCCACCCCACCCCCATCCCCCCACCCCCGGAAAATGAAATGGCCTGTCCCTAAGTAATCCTAGATAATTCGATATTCATACATGTGTAGATGGCAACGATAAAACAAAAGTGCCATTGCTACAGAATACAAACAAAGTAAAGGTTAAGGATACTTGTATGCAGTCCTGGTTGTTTGCCGTTTATGAAACCTCGGTGTAATCTTTGAATACTCACAAGATCACGAGGGTGCAAAACATCCTGGTATGCGTAATCTGATATGTATTGGATTGTATTTTTTAAGTCACACAAAAAGAAAATATTTTTTCATAATACTCTCATGATATTTGTAACTCTCGTTTCGGTGCACACAAGGAAGTCATTTATGATCAGGGTGTGTGGCTAAAATGAGCACGTTTGGGCTGTGATGTAAAGTAAGTAATAGTTGTAATTAGTCACACATTTCTCGAATAACTTTTCGTCTACTGCAGTATTACCTAGCATGGAGTATAAGTACATTCTACTACAAGTCAGGGACGGATCGTGGGTGGGTGGGGGTGGGTGCCCCCCCTCCATCAGCCTACCCCTACCCCCTTTTAAAATTGAGCGCGAAACAAGAGTAGAGTAAGTTTTCTGTACGGGGGATTGCATGTGCTTCTCTTCCTGGGTCTTCGCCCGTGTGTGTGTGTGTGGTTCCAAGTATCAATAGCCTACTTGTTTAACCCTCCCTCCCTCCAAACGATATTTCTGAAAACGCCACCGTATACACCTAGATAAAATGTATAGCTTTACCGGCCCCTAGAGTCTGTTTACTGATAATACATTAGTGTGTTTTATTCCCGTAAGAACTGCAACAAAAGAAAAAGAGAAAATGACCATGTGTGTACATATGCATTAGTGTGGACTCTGGCGTGGTGTTTGTGTCTGTATGTGTGTGCATGAAAGAGGTAGGATATTACAACCCATTATAAGAAAGTAAAGGCATATATATCCTTATCAATTATTCTCAGTTCATATGAAACTGTTAAAACAAATATAAATAAAACAAGCAGTGACCTGTAATGTATAGTTGACACAAATTTTATTGATTAAGTTTGAACAAGAAAGAAACATTGTACTGTCTCCTCATTTGATAAATCATTCTATGAAAATGTAAAGCTAATTATGATTCATATGGATCTCTGGCATTAATATCTCCTTCTCTAAGCGCTCCATTCCAGCAATAATTTTGATCCATTACGGTGTGCAGGAAATATAAATATATTTTAACGAACACTGACAATATTTTTTAATCAATATTAATGTATTATCGAGAAGAAAAAAAAAATTAAAAAAAGATAAATCAACCCCCCCCCCTCCCCAAAAAAAAAAAAAGAACAAGGACATAATTCGCCTTATTGCGTCCGCTCAATTTTTATACTGAAAGTCAGGGGTGCTTGGCAACTGATACTACACAGAAATTGGATCACTTCTCCTTTAGTTGAAAACACTTGAACTTTTTAAAAGAATGTTGTGTAAACAAAAAAAGCTGTATTTTAAGGATTGTACTCAATTTTGCCTTTATATTTTTTTGTCTGCCTTTTGGTGGAGGGTAGGGTACGTGAAACTACTCGGCACTGTATAACCAGAATTGTGCTGATGTGCAGTTAAACTCTATACAAACATACATACATACATACTCTCTCTCTCTCTCTCTCTCTCTCTCTCTCTCTCTCTCTCTCTCTCTCTCTCTCTCAAAGTTATTACCCTACTGGACAAGGTTTATCGGGCCAAATACGTGCGCAGTTAAAGGGAAACAACTCTTCTCTTCCTGTAAGTTGACATGACTGAATATTACCTACTTTCGCTTCAGATGAATATGTGTAAGTGCTAACAATATCAACTTGAGAAGATTGATTTCACCTCGGAGGCTTGAATCCCTATACAGTAATACTTTAAAAAAAATTCCGTTCAGCTTTATTTATTGAACTCGCTGGGTTTGTTTTTCTTTTTTTTTGGGGGGGGGGGTAACTCGGAGATTAACTTCTTCCTTGTTCACGGACCGTCCTTGACATTGCACATCCAGTAATAATTTTCACCCGTCATTTTCTGACCCTTTCAAAAAGATTTTTGTGGCACGGATCGGTTTTCGAATTCTGACAGAATATTAGGACAAGACGTTTACTTTTGTGATCAATGTAATCTTGACTACATACGGTAATTCAGGTAAGACCCCTAACTGTAGCATAGTTGATTTCTCGATTTGCGATATAGTAGCATAGATACCTACATGCACACAAGAATAGATTTATTATGCCCTTAACAAAGCAAAGAAACTACATGTCGGTAAAATTTCAAGACACTAATTGGAAATGGTTGTTTTAATAAGGTAGGTCATTGTGGATACATCTTACCAGTTGAGCGAGAGAGGGTGAATAGAGAGATAGAGAGAGAAAGGGGCGTGGCGTAGAGGTGGGGTGGGTTGATGGAGTAAATACAGCTGGAATAGGGACATAAAAGGATATCCCATCATCTGTGAGAAGAAGAAAAAAAGAGTCAATACTGAATACATTGTAAACACTAGTGTGGGACAGGGAAATCACACCCGTGAGTCAGGAACGATGCTACCCAAACTAACGCGTATGGTGGATCTTTTATTATTATTTCTAAATAAATAGAAGAAGACAACAAAATATTTCATCATCGGTAGGGTTGGTGTAGTCTTAACAATAGACCTACATGACGTTATTCAAAAAGATTTTTCACCATTAACAAGTACATACACTGTTTAAATTATAAGAAATGTTTTTTCTTAAAATCACCTTTTAAAGACACCTATCACCAGAAATATTGGAAACATTAATGCCATCATAAACACGAAGACGTTATCTCGAGTCGTTGAGGTCGTTTAATGTGGGCTTAATAGAATCCATTATATATACTGGTGTGGGATAGGGGAAGTCTACCTAGGGTTTTAATCTGTAAGCAGGAACGAGGCTTTGACGAGTTTATTTTCACAAACTCTGATCAGAAGGTAGAGAATTCCCTAGCACACAGGAAAGCACATGATGGATTATTTTTGTTTTTGTTGTAGTCATTTTTCACCCGAAGCAAACTTCGTCACTCATGCACCAGAATGAGAGAAAAAACTTATTAATTACCTGGAGACTTGTATCAACATTACCAAGGCAACTGTTATATAATTACATATTGTATCACTAAGATATCTCTCCCCATAAAGAATGCTCATTTTGCGCAGACAAAATATACGCTCGCATATGGATAAAATCCAGCTATAATTAGTGTCTAATATCCAGACATATCTGATTTAGCATATAAATGTATTTACAATTGTAATTCAAATTTATTTACAGTTGTAATGCAAGTATACCAATATGTATAAACTGCTGATATCTATCGTTTATTGGTAAAATAACTGTAAAGAATGGCGATGGTGGTCTGCCCTACTGCCCAAAGATTATATATATGCACTGCATTTTATCTCCTTTTCCGCAACCACGGCGCGGCATACATGTCGATAAGTATCGCAATCACTTTTTTCTTGCACTATGGACATAACACGCATTAACGTAAATACAGCCTTGGCTGAAAAAACTCTTGACCTATCTTTTAAAACTGGCCGATGCATCAATTTCAGTACTTACTTAAGTGCAGACAGCTCCATATTAACCTCTGTATATATGGTTTTGCTGCGGAGGCAGAAAATAGTGCTGGCCATGTAAATGCACAACCATTGTTATCATCATATTTACCTTTAGCATCATCTTAATCGTTGTTGCCATCTTTTGCAGCCATCTCTATTTTGGATATTTTCAAAAGTATTTGTAAATTAATTTCGTGTAGAACTTAAGAAGGCAAAGCACACTAGTAATTTAAAGTATTTAAACACAATCTTTCCCCCCTTCTCTGGGATCGACGATGTCGTCTTTAATAACGCTAAAATTTTGTGCTAACAATTTTCCTTTTACCTATATCTTGACCCTCTTGAATGTACAGCCATGGAAATGTTAGTGGTGCATCTTACAGAGTGTTGCCCATCAAAAGCAAAATAAGGTCATAGTAATATCATCATCATCTCCTTCTTCTTCTATTTAATTTTTAAAAATAATATTTTTTCTTTTTGATTTTCTCTTATCCAGGTAATGCTTTTGTGAAGCTTTGACCATGTCCAAGAATACCTATTTGCTGGCTGCAGCTATTGACTTCGGCACCACTTATTCCGGATATGCTTTCTCTTTTAAACATGACTTTGACAAGGATCCCCTTAAGGTTATTTATATATATATATATATATATATATATATATATATATATATATATATATATATATATATATATATACATATGTGTCTCGCACACGCACATACACAAAATTAACACACGAACAGACGAATCCACAAGTACAAGCACACAAATGATAAATTGAAATTAATGACGAGTCTGTCTTTGGAGGTAATCGTATGTTTTGGAATCGGCTTTGAAATCCATTCGAGAATCCACGTTTCTAACTATAGACTCATCGTTTTCCCTTTCCCTCACCCGACTTTAGCATCGGTGATATTAGGTACCTTCCTTCTATCTGTCCATCCATCATTCTGTCAGTCCGTAACTCCAGCTCATCTCAAGCCGTTGAATTAAAATTCCCTCAAACTTGATACATTAGATCAAGTCATACAGATATTGAATATTTGCAAGATGGGTATACGAGTCGGTAAATCACCTATTGTCCCAGGGAGGCACTCAAAGAATCAAAGGTCAAATGTAGCAAATTTCAATTAGAAATATAGTTTTGAGTATGTCTGACCCAAACCACATATATTTAGTGCTATTTAATATAATTAATGAATTTCGGTTATGACCCTAAATTACTGTTTTAACTGCGAGGTGCGAGGTATGGTTGATAGAGGGCCTTAAATGCTGTTTCAAATCAGGCAATATAAGTAGTATAGAGCGTCACTTGGGAGCGTTAGGGTATCTTATGTTTAAACGGGTGTGCGGATTATGAGGCATAAAGGACGGTTAACATGGAAATGGCACTCTAGACTCATAAGTGGCACTCTGCTGGCAATGGGAATTTAACATGGGTGGGACGCTATGTGGCATAAGGGGAATATAACATGGGTGGCGATAATATGGATACAAGGGAAAAGTAACATTAGTCCACCATTTTTGGGGGTTTTGAAGTGCAAGAGGAATTTAACATGGAGATGACACTATGGGTAGAAGGGACTTTAACATGGAGATGGCATTCTGTGTACAAGGAAATTGAACATGGGAATGGCCGTCTGGGTACAATGGGAATTTAACATAGATTTGGCAGTCTGAGTGGAAGGGGAATTTAACATGGAGATGGTACTCTGGGTACAAGGGGAAGTTAACATGTAAATGGTGCTATAAGTACAAAGGCATTTAACATGGTGATGGCACTGTTGGTATAAGGAGAATATAACATGAGAATGACATTCTGTAAACATATCCTACATTAACATTAATGCTTATTTTTTTTTTAAGTGGAACGTTTTAAATTTGTTTTTGTTTTTACCAACCCACTGGCAGAAAGTCTGTTCCAATGCCAATCCTTTATGAAGCAGATTTTGGTTCTAAGTGTTTGTTACAAACTTACGATATGCTACACTAGATTTCGTACATTGACCAACATTTTACCCCAAGCGCCAGTTCACTTGTTACAAATATTGTTTATCGTACGATAAATTAAATATGACCTTGGAACAACTGAGATCAGTGTTACATTTGTTACAGTGTTAAATGATGTCAGAATTTGGCATGAAGCTAAAAGTTTTTCCCTTTACGTTTGTAACCTTTTTCTGTTCACGTTTTAAAAGGGCAAAAGCTAACGTCACATAATCTTCTACCAGGGGTATTGACTTACGGTTACAACCGAAACACAGATATCTGATATTGACATTTTTGAGACAGACACACATCATGATATTTTACAGTGTTTTCACATGAAACAATTTACTCAGGTGTGAGTATATTTATGAATGCGTTACAAATGGATGTAATGTAGAAATCAACACCCCTAATTGTCTTGCATTAGGAAACTCGTTAAGTGCCGATATTTATATACACATATATGCGCATATTTACATATTAGATGTCCCTGTACATATATATTTATAACGGTGTATGTAAACTGAGTATACAGTCTATTGCTGACAATTCTTGTCCACTATGGCAACAAAATGACAATGACAAAATCATTATTACACCCAGGTTGGAATACGCAACATGAGGCAGTATATTAGTATCGCACTTTTCATGCATGTATAACAGCCATGGACGATATATTATTCTTCACAGTAGCGGCAATTTGACTCAGATTGACAGCAACATCAATGGAAGTACCAACTTACGTCTCTTACCATCGCAATACGTGGATGTTGATATGATTGGAAAGAAAAGATATACATTACGATAAATGGAACACAAATATTCTCTAGTAAACTCATTACTTTACAATGATAAACCTATGGTACTTTTCTCTTCCTGAAAAATAGAAAGAACAAAATACACATTGAGGAAAGATGATTAGAAATTAACGAAGTTTTGATATAATAATATCAATCATTTTACAGAGTGTTCTTAAAACGCCAACTTTCTCAGAACTCAGTAACTCTTTAAACTTTGCTACATTTGGTTTTATACAAAAATGTTTGGATAGCAGTTGCTTTCTTTGTTCTCAAGGAGATAATGAAATTCACCACCCACCCAGTTTTGCACACGAAGTTTGACCAATCTTTCATGTCTAAGCAAATATTCCCATCGTCCCTTCCATTCAGGGAAACAATGATTACATATTTGAAATTTTATTATATTTGCCTTATATTTTTTCAAATAAATCTTTTGTTTTAATTCCTTTTTAGAAAAATTCCACATGAATCGACTTTTGTTGAGTTAGTAATGGATGATTCCAATGTCTGTATAGACTGATCAAGTAGTCTTTCCTTAAAGATTGTATCTAACCTGGATTTATTGGGAATAGTTTAATTAACCCAAAGAAATTGAAACCCATTGTCCAATAAGATGTTATCAATGCTGTCTATCCATTTACTTCTGCCTAGACCATTGTTATAATCTTGCAATTGCCTCAGATACATATGATAAAGTAGTTTGGTTTATAGCCAACAATTCTCTTTTTTATTTGTAAAAGTAGAGGCGTTCTACCGAACGCACCATAAACATATACGTGGGGGTAGATTTGTAAAATTATTTAAGCACTGACCTTAGAAAGTCTAAATGATTCCGTTCCATCATATCTAATTTTTGAAAACCCCAGATCATAGCTGCGTATTTAAGAATTGGAACTATTACCATATTAAAAAGTTTAAGCTGACAGTCGACATGCAAATTAAGATTTAATATTCTTTTCTTAAGAAGATAGATAGCTTTCCTGGCTTGACTATTAGATTCTTAATTTCTAATAAATATTCACCATTCTTTGCAAGGATCAAGGGTAAATATTTATAATTTCTGACAATTGCAAGTTCCGAGTCTCCTAATTTGAACTTCACATTTTGTATATTTCTATATTTGCCAAAGTTATAACTTTGATTTTGCTTGTGTTAATGATAAGCTTTTAGTTTTGCTGTAATTAAGAATATGTCCAGATTATTTTGCATATCTCGTGGATTATCTGAAAATACAACGATATCGTCTGCATAGAGTAAAACAAATAGTTCAAAATATAATACTATATCCCCATCCAGTAAATCAACTGTAATGCCATAACAATTCGAGCTTAAACGGCGATTCTCGATGTCATTTAGATACGGGGCAAATAATACAGGAGAAAAACTTTCACCTTGTCTAACTCCTTGACTGTATGTGAATAGCCCTGATTTCTTTCCACTGTGGAAGATACAAGACTTCCCATTCATATGCATGCTCATTATTACCTTGAGTATTTTTCCATTTATAACAGTGTTCTCCAGAAACCAACTCTTCATACCCTATTGAAAGCCCGAGAATGATCCACAAAAGTATAAAACAATGTTTTATATCTTGTAATTAAAAGTTCCTTTAAGGAATATAAGACAGAAATATTACCAGTTGTGGAGTATCCCTTACGATAAACTGTCTGTGCCTGAAATAGTAAGTTGTTTTCTTCTATAAAAATCGAAATTATATTGTTGAGAAAATCAGTAAAAGACCTTACTAAGACAACTTTGTAAAGTAATAGATCTGAAATTTTAGGATCTGATTTATCTCCATTGTTTTTATATCTCCATTTAATCAACCGCGTAGCCCAGATTTCTGGAACAACACCTGTATTTAAATCAGGTTAAAAACTTTTACGAAGACAGGAAGAATAGTTTCTCGTGTACATTTCAGATATTCATTCACGATGGAATCTTCACCGGGCGACTTGTTAGATTTCATATTTCTTAGTACTCTGAGTATTTCGTCTGAAGAGATTGGTTCATTTTGTACTGTGTAATGTTCTATATTTAATGGTTCCTTAGTTTCATGTGTCTTGTCATAATTCTCATGGGATGGGTGTATATTCCTAAAATCATTATAACGGTGTTCATTTCGAGAGGTATGTTATTATTTGCTTTAGTCAGATTGTTTATTATTGACCAGTTTTGTTGTTTGCAAGTTTCTCAGTTTATCTTGGGTTTTCTTGTTATGCAAGTTTATACTTTATGATTGTTTACATTTTATTTTTGCAGCATTCTGACATTTTAGTGTTTTAGTCGTGAGTGTTTAGTTTTTAGTAGCATGACATTTATTTCTAGATAACTTACAATCCCTTCCCAAAAATGATTTACTATGTACTTTATTATGATATATGTGTGTATAGATTCTATTTGCAAATGTTTTGTTAGCACTATCCAAAATAATTTTAGCAATTTCATCAGAAATCTCATCCTCCTTCTGTTACCGATATTTGTAGCTTCTCTCAAATCATGTATTTTGTGATTTGAAGCTTCAACCGAATTTCAACTACATGTTAACTATGAACATATATTTCTTATCAGATCTTCACAAACGTTTATCTGTTAGATTTTGCCTCAAGTAAGCACGTATTTTGACCTCATTATGTACTATGGAAGTCACTACATTATGAATGTCGGAGAGCATCGGACATACATCAGGAACACAAAATTGTTTGATAGAATTAACACTTTGAATGATAATTTTCTCTTATTATAATTGAACGACATGTATTGTAGATCTCAGCGAACAATTGGACCGCAGGTTCACGCCACTGGTGTCGATGAAAACACCCACCACAGTTCTTATAAATCCACGAAAAGAGTTTGAAGCGTTTGGATATGAAGCCGAGGACAGATACTCTGAATTGGCAGAGGAGGAAGAGCACACCGGATGGTACTACTACTGACGCTTTAAGATGATGCTTTATGATAAGACGGTAAACATGTGCAGTTATCTATATTTGTATGCAGATGAATTACCTGAATAAATAATCCTGAAGCAGTTAGTTAACTGTTTTATTTAGATGCATTAGTAGGCAACTATACTTAAAATCCAGTCAGTTTTGTTCCAACTTATAATAAAGCCTAAGCGCTTTCGACTCTCATTGAGTCTTTTTCAAAGGCAAACACAAAACAAAGACAAGACAAACAATAAACACAAAAAGCGTTGAAAATACAAAAGTTTACATAACTATTTCTACGGGAATTATATCTTGAAAATGTCTGATGCGTCGTCTAGTTGGCTTCAACTCGACTGCTGGTGATGTTAATTAATTGGTTTTGACCTGCAAAGGGATGAGCCATAACGCCGTCTGTCATTTAATGTAAATTGGTGTAAGCACAGATTATATCCCGGATATTTCATTGTTTCCGTAGGACGAGTAATTAGAGTAATGACCATAGCAATAATTATACCTGGAAGAACTACGACCCCCCCCCCAAAAAAAAAAAAAAAAATCATACAAAAAAAAAAAAAAAAAACAGTAGTAATTATAGGTGAGTGAGTAACTAATGAGCAAAATTAATAAATTATTTAATTGAAAAGGTGGTGGCTGTGAACAGATGATGATTTTATTTGTGTGTGGTTGTTTTTTTTTTTCTGGTCTTTATGGTTTTGTCTCTGTTTTGTGTTTGCCTTTGAAAAAGACTCCATAAGAGTCGAAAAGAATAGGATAGTTGAAAACTAGTTTTGCACTGTTCCTTTGGTCGTTTATTGCGTTTATATATATATATATATATATATATATATATATATATATATATATATATATATATATATATATAACACTTTGTACAAGGCCACATTAACTGAGGATGATCTGTGCCGCATGCAGAAACCTCTTCAATGTATTTCGTATTAATTACATTTATTCGCTCTTTAAGGTAATATTTATGAAAACACAACTTTTGGATGGAATAATGTGATGTTTAAGACAGTGGTATAAATCGATATGCATATTTTTTCGATTTAGTTTTCTCATAGACACGCCGACAGTTTAGCTGTTCTTTAAGAAACGATTTCTCAAACATCGTATTTTCCCATATAATTGCAATTTTTTAACATGTGGTGTGTAAAACACTGTGTGTAAAAATAAAAATTGTATCCAAATCTGATAAAATGCAAAGTAAATGGCTAATGATGTAGTGACAATTTAAAATTCAGACTTGATGTGACTAACGGGGAACGAGAATTGCATCACCTACGGGGAGAAATGCTAATGTCTTGAAAAAGTGGACGATTTCTAAAATAGATAGCCCTGGAGATCAAAATCTGTCCATTGTATGTTGCATCTGCTGTGGAATTTTTTTCTCCTTTGCATTATATCGTCCTGTACGTTTGTAGCCATACTTAGACATAAATGTTCTAAAGTGGTGGAAATTCGACTCAGTTGTAGGCAGGTTCCTTTCACTCAGCCTCTTCTAGTATAGTTTGGAATCACGTTTAACCTCTGATTTATGTATAGACACCCATCACTATAAATATTTATGATGATTACGAATTTCAGAAGAAAAGAAAAGGTATGAAGCTTTTCAATAACTTTCTATGAAGGTTGAGCACGTGGTGATACATTTTATTCTTGCAATGAAGCACTAGCACTGCGCAACGTTTGCTCCAATTTTCTGTTTCATGGCGGTATTTCACACATGAAACTAAGTGTGTGTTATATACAAAAGTAACCAGCGATTTTGAACTTGAATTTGTACGACCTGCTCAGTTATATCGTTGACTAAGAAACCGGTGATTAGCTCACTTCCTCAGTCTCAAGTAAATGCTTCATAATTGGCACATGTTATAGCAATATAAAACCAATAATGTAAATATTCTTCTTGGCGAACTATTGTGAAATTAAACAGAGAAGAATCTTATAATCTTGAAACCGAGCGCGAAACAACCGGAACGCTTCCTAGAGTAAGTCTCTATACAGTCATAGGCTCAAAAGTATGCCCTGGAAACGCTTTAAATGCATGAGCTTGAGGGGACTTCGCCCCTGGATCCCCACTTGGGACTTCGGATCACAGACCCCTCGCCTACCTGTTTACGCCCACCCTACCCCCACCCTCTCCCAAACGATATTTCTGAATCCACCACTGTTTATATACGGTTTGGAAAGAGGTGAGTTCGTACATGCGAAAGAAAAAGCAGAGTATGAGAAGGCACATGTTTTCAGTTGGAGACGTAAAACGTTTTCACGAAAGCGAGCCTGGGTAATTTTATAATTATCTGTCGGTCATGTTTGTACTTAAGTTCGTTTTTTCAGTTGGCTGCTTGATACATGGCGCTTACCTACACTTCATCAAACACGAAGATGTGAATATAGGAATAATATATTCATTTAAATAGAAACCATACATTTTAACATTTTCTTGTAAGAATACCTTTAAGATCGTTGATGTCTTTTTGAACTTGTTATTTTTTAAAAGGATTTGACCAGAGCAATCATGCTAAAAGACCTAGAAGGCAAGGAAATGCCGGCCATGACTGTCTTCACCATGTCCATCCGCTACCTGAGAAACCACCTTCTGGAGACGCTGAAGACTCGGGATACTGGAACAAATAACTCGGATATCCTTTGGGTCCTAACAGTTCCTGCCATATGGAACGACTCGGCTAAACAGTTCATGAGAGAGGCTGCACAAAATGTGAGTCTGGTCAAATAGACTAACTTGACTTCCACCAGAACGGTAGACGATACTACGTAGATAGAAAAAAACCTTCTTCAATCTGCCCTTTTTCTTAATTCTCTTCTTAGCTTAAACTGGCTACCAGTCGTTTAGGTATCTTATTTCGTTTGCACTACCAAGTGAGATAGGTTGTATAGAGTGACCATCGGATGAGCAAAGAAATATGGAAAATGGAAAATATGAGATATTAGGTAGGAGCAATATAGAAATATGTGGGAACATTTTGCTCTAATGACGACAGAATGTACAGTCATAAGGGTATCCATATATCTATGAATACATATGATTAGACCGTCTGTGTGACATGAAAACACACATTATTATACATGAGAAAGAGAATATATATATATATATATATATATATATATATATATATATATATATATATATATATATACGTGTGTTACGACTCTATGGTCTAAGAAAAATGTAACAGAAAGAAAGTGAAACCAACAAATCAAGTAAAAATCAACAAGCAATTTATTACTAGATAATTAAAATGAAAAATCAAAAAGTCACTTACAGTAATGTGTTTTGAAATCCTAATAATCCAATAAGAATGATTGTTCTAATCACAAGTCCTAAATATAGAATGTTCCGAATTCACGGCTGTGTCCTTGAATGTTAAGATGTGCTAATGGTCTCTAAAGTCCTGATGTACTAGAAATCTTGAGGTGCTGAAGTCAAAATGAAGTATTCCAAAATCTCTGAATAAGTTCACATAAATTCCAAAATTGTCAATTAAAAATCCAAAATCCAAAAGTTTATGAGCACTGTTATAATCCAATGAATATTTAAAATAATTCCTCTCTTAGAATTTGGAATGAATTTTCACAACTGTAATAGCTCTTTACAAGACTGATGGTAATGTCAAAACTGAATAAATGTCCACCAAACATGGTATATATATAAAGATTGGTCACATGACAGAATGTTCTAGAATATGAGTCATCTTAATGGAATTTTACTTGTAAACAAAAATTCAATCTTGACCTTCAAATTGAGAAAACATATTGATCAAAACAACCTAATTCAAGGACACTAGTTAAACATGTTTTTCCTGATAACATTAAGATTTAAGCAAATATTAAAGTGAAGAAACATTTATAATTTCCTAAAATATTCACAATATTATATAAACATCATACATAACACCTCCCCTCATAAAGAAAAAGAAAGATTTATGTAATAAAGCTTTCTTTTGAATATACATCTAATACTATAATAACCAAAATTACATAAGAACATGTTTTATGATACTGGACTTAATTACATCAAGCAATATTACATTTCTAGGCACGTGAGAGTGCATCTGCAATCACATTGTCTTTTCCCCTGATGTGTTTGATGTCAATGTTATATTCTTGCAATATCAAACTCCATCTCAACAATCTCCGATTTTTATCTTTCATTTTGTTGATGAAAGTAAGGGGATTGTTATCACTGTACACAATAATTGGAGAAAGAGCTGAGGTAACATACACTTCAAAATGCTGTAAAGCCAATATCAAAGCCAAATATTCCTTCTCAATTGTGGAATAATTTTTCTGGTGCTTGTTTAGTTTTTTTAGAAAAATAACACACAGGGTGATCCACACCACTTTTGTCTTCCTGAATCAATACTCCACCAACCCCTACATCACTTGCATCAACAGATAACTTAAATGATTGGCTAAAATTTGGTGCAGAAAGAACTGGTGCATTCTTAAGCATGGCCTTTAACTTGTCAAAAGATTCCTGACACTTGTCAGACCAATGAAATTTGGTTTTCTTACTCAATAAACTTGTCAAAGGTTCAACAATTTTGGAAAAATTGGAACAAAATTTCCGATAATATCCAGCCATACCTAGAAATCGCATCAGTTGCTTTTTACAAATTGGAACTTGAAATTCAGAGATAGCTTTGACCTTAGCTTCTATAGGTTCAACTTGACCTTGTCCCACAATATGTCCTAAAAATGTGACACAAGCATGGCAAAACTCACTTTTGCTCAAATTAATTGTCAGATTCGCATCACTGAGTCGATCGAAGAATTTTCGAATGGTTTCCAAATGATCTTCACAGGTGTTGTTGTAGATAATGACGTCATCGATATAAGCGTCACAATTATCAAGACCAAATGTTATCATGTTCATCAGACGTTGAAACGTTGCAGGCGAATTTTTCATTCCAAACGGCATGACTTTATATTGATAAAGTCCATCTGGAGTTGCAAATGCTGAAATTTCTTTTGCCCTTTCCGTCAGTGGAATTTGCCAGAATCCTTTTAAAAGGTCAAACTTGGTGACATATTCCGCATTTCCAATTTTATCAATGCAATCGTCCATTCTTGGGATTGGAAATGAATCAGTTTTGGTGACACTGTTGACTTGTCTATAGTCAGTACACATACGGAATGTATTATCTGGCTTGGGAACAAGAATACAAGGTGAACTCCAGTTACTTTGACTTGGTTCTATGAAATCATTCTCCAGTAAATACTGAATTTCTTTCTTCAGATAGTTCTGTTTGAGAGAATTCATCCTATAAGGATGCTGTTTCACAGGCGCAGAATCTACAATGTCAACGTCATGATAAATTTTACTTGTTCGTGTTGGAACATCAGGAAACAAGTGCTCATAGTCATGTAATAGCTGTTTTAGTTCATTTCTTTCCTGTTGTTGTAGATGTGAAAGTTTCTGGTCTAGGTTGTTCAATATTTCTGAATTCCGAAGATTGGTTATACCAGAGTCACTATAGTCTGATCGTACTCCATCGTTGATATCTTCACTGTGTGGGACAGGTACAACTAAATTAACAGAATAATTAGCTGAGCTATCTCTGTCAAAATATTCCTTTAACATATTTATATGACAAAGTTGTTTCTGTTTCCGTCTCCCAGGAGTGTTAATGATATAATTTAAGTCATTTACTTTCTTTTCAACGGTATAAGGACCATAAAATTTAGCCTGAAGAAGATTCTGAGGTATGGGAAAGAGAGCCAGAACTTTGTCACCAGGTTTAAAACTCCTTTCCTGTGAATTTCTGTCATACCTTAATTTCATTTTTGACTGGGTAGTGTGAAGATTAGTTCTTGCTACTTCACAGGCCTTTGACAACTTGTATTTGAAATCAGAGACATAATCAAGAAGATTAATCTTTGAATCTTCATTTGAAAGAAGTTTCTCTTTCAATAATTTCAATGGTCCACGGACAGTATGACCAAAAACTAGTTCAAAGGGACTAAAACCCAACGACTCTTGAACTGATTCCCTAACAGCAAACAACAACAAATGAACACCCTCATCCCAATCCTTTTCTGTATCAAAGCAATATGATCGAATCATATTCTTCAAAGTTTGATGAAATCTTTCCAAAGCACCTTGACTTTCAGGGTGATAGGCAGAAGATTTAAACTGTTGGATGCCTAATTCATGCATAACTTGTTGGAAAATTCCAGACATAAAATTTGACCCTTGATCTGACTGGACAGATTTGGGAAGGCCAACAAGTGTAAAAAACTTCACCAAAGCTTTCACAATAGTTTTAGTTTTTATATTTCTCAGAGGAATTGCCCCTGGAAATCTTGTAGATGCACACATGACGGTCAACAAGTATTGGTTGCCTGACTTGGTTTTAGGTAAAGGACCAACACAGTCTACCATTATTCTACTAAATGGTTCATCAAATGCAGGAATAGGTTGCAGATGAGCCTTAGGTATCTTCTGATTGGGTTTTCCTACCATTTGACAAGTGTGACAAGATCTGCAGTATTTAGAAACATCACTTTTGAGTTTCGGCCAATAAAAATGATTCAAGATCTTGTGATAAGTCTTACGGACTCCTAAATGACCAGCCAAAGGAGTTTCATGGGCTAAATTAAGAATTTCCTGTCTATATGACTTAGGAACAACAATTTGATAGCTCACTGACCACTCGTCACCAGCGGGTACATCAGGTGGTCTCCATTTCCTCATAAGGACCCCATTTTTCACAAAGTAACACACTGGAACTTGTGTGGCTTCAGTTTCACTAATAGCCCTCTGAAACAAACAAGATATCTCGGGATCTTGCTCCTGTTCAACGACAAGAGATTGTCGTTTGTCACCCTGAGTAGGTCAAAGAGAATGAGTTGCCAAAAGAGTATCACTGTGATCAATACCATTTGATTGATCAATACCTGAGGAAAAAGTGATCTCATCAAAAAACTGACCAATACATGTGTCAGCTAAAGGAATAATATCCTGATCAACATCACTCTCAAGAGCTCTTTTTGTCATAGCTCTAGTAACTGCACAAGCAGGGTACAAATCAGGGATTTCAGTTTCGACAGGATCAAATTTCTGATCCAAACAAGGCTTGTCAGTTACAAGTGGATTAACCACAACCTTATCTCCAGCTAGGTCATTGCCTAGTAATAAATGAACACCCTCTATGGGTAAAGAAGTCACTGCCCCAACAGTACCAGGTCCAGAAACTAAGTCTGATGCCAAATGTACACAATGAAGAGGAACATTTTCAAAGCCGCACTCTACTCCCTGAACAAGAACACTTTCACTTGAAGAAGACTCCTCAGACAAAGGCAAAGTACCTGATAATAAAAGACTCTGAGAAGCTCCAGTGTCCCTTAATATTTTAATTGGGATAGGTTTGGCAGAATCACCAATAAGTGATATAGAACCTTCTGACATGAATGGTTCATAAGCCTCCAAAATAGAATCAGACTGGGGTTTGTTTGACCCTAACAAATGTATTGCTTTCAATACAAGACCGTGACCTTGACCTCGTAGAAATAAGAGCATTTGGAAAAGCTCTGTCTTTTCTCTGTTGCTTATTTTTCAACTTGAAGCAATCAGAAATAACGTGCCCTTTCGTTTTACAATAAGTGCACGTAGGAAGAGATAAGGATTTCTGATCAGTCTTATCAGATGTTTGATTCCTAACAGTTGTGCTGTTGTGAAATTTGGAAGTACTCGAATGAGATTGAAATGGTTTTTCACCAGAAAACTGCTGAGAGGACGACCTATTGCCAAATGAAATTTTGTGAGTCAAGGAATAATCATCAGCCATACGAGCAGCATTTTCCAAAGTTTCCACATTCTGCTCGTCAAGATCGGTTTTAACATCACTATGGATGCACCTCTTGAACTCTTCAATTAATTTTCTCATGCACTCTATCCCCTCCCGGATAGGTTTTGAAATGAAATTCTGAACATTAGATGCCATAGTAAATGCTTGCTGGTTTCACACAAAAAAAAATTCTCTATTAAAAATCTTTGCCAAAGACAAAAAAAAAAATTCAGAGACAAAATCAATATGAATTTCAAAGATAAATTTAATATCTCTAATATGCTTTAAAGAAATTCAATCCCAGATGACGAGCCCCCAATTTCTGTTACGACTCTATGGTCTAAGAAAAATGTAACAGAAAGAAAGTGAAACCAACAAATCAAGTAAAAATCAACAAGCAATTTATTACTAGATAATTAAAATGAAAAATCAAAAAGTCACTTACAGTAATGTGTTTTGAAATCCTAATAATCCAATAAGAATGATTGTTCTAATCACAAGTCCTAAATATAGAATGTTCCGAATTCACGGCTGTGTCCTTGAATGTTAAGATGTGCTAATGGTCTCTAAAGTCCTGATGTACTAGAAATCTTGAGGTGCTGAAGTCAAAATGAAGTATTCCAAAATCTCTGAATAAGTTCACATAAATTCCAAAATTGTCAATTAAAAATCCAAAATCCAAAAGTTTATGAGCACTGTTATAATCCAATGAATATTTAAAATAATTCCTCTCTTAGAATTTGGAATGAATTTTCACAACTGTAATAGCTCTTTACAAGACTGATGGTAATGTCAAAACTGAATAAATGTCCACCAAACATGGTATATATAAAGATTGGTCACATGACAGAATGTTCTAGAATATGAGTCATCTTAATGGAATTTTACTTGTAAACAAAAATTCAACCTTGACCTTCAAATTGAGAAAACATATTGATCAAAACAACCTAATTCAAGGACACTAGTTAAACATGTTTTTCCTGATAACATTAAGATTTAAGCAAATATTAAAGTGAAGAAACATTTATAATTTCCTAAAATATTCACAATATTATATAAACATCATACATAACACGTGCTGAATATAATTGTCATATTTGACAGGACTTTGGTCCCTCTTTGACTACAGGTTTTATTAGGACAGCCCTCATGCAAAATACCTTGTATAAAAAGGGACCTATTACCCTCAATATTTAACACATTTGTATCCTTGCGACTCTGTGGTTAAGGCGTTGAACTCGTGACCAGAAGGGTACGGATTCAGGTCCTACCATCGGATGAGCCTGGATCAGCTATCATGATTTGTCCTTAGGCACGATATAACCTTCAGGTTTTGCTGTGCATTAAAACAACAACTCAATTCAACCCAACGCCTAATACATACCATGTTATAATTTTCTTATCCCCATGTTTGATAATTAAGAAGCGATGGGGATGACAGTCACCATTGTCTTATCCTTACGTAGCAATAATGTTGACGTAGAATATCAAAAAACGTAGATAAATTGTGCTACCGTTACGAAAAGAATTCTGAATTATGGATTCGTGATTCAGATGAAGTGCGTTTAACTTTCATTCTGTAAATCAGGCTGGAATCAATGGGGAACAACTAATGATAGCATTGGAGCCGGAAGCCGCATCCATGTTTTGCAAGCATCTACCTGTTGATCGTATTACAGGTGCACCAGACACAGGAATCAGTGTCTTCAGCCCCGGAACAAAGTATCTTGTTCTGGACGCAGGAGCTAAAGTGTCTCTTTCGTCCATTTCAGGAATGGTAGTACTAAACAGACATAATATTCCAAAAAAGATTTATATGAAACATACTATCGGGATAAAGGTTTTCTCTCATTCAATACTCAGACTCTGTAAATCGCACAAGCCAGTTTAGCATCTTGTTCTAATTGGTTTTGGTATAACAGACTGAGCTTCAAATGTTCACAGAAAAAGCGTTTATATAACTATTTGAGAAGAAAAACAAATGCTTATACATCTTGAATTTACGGTGCAATCATTATTTTGTTATATCAGCCAGCCAGATGATCAAACACAGAAATTTTTTTAATATTTTAGGTAAGCTGCCTTCGGGTCGGATAGGGTTGGCATTGAACAGATTCTGAAACAGAAAATAAAGTTGAATGATAAATTAAAGCGGTTTACGTGAGGGCAAACCCTTGTGATAAATATGCATTGTACCATATACCAAACTACTTACTTCTATTAATTTCCGTTTAAAGATTCAGGTAGAAAATGTATCAGTTTCTCTTTGCGACTACATTTCCGTGCTATTCGAGAAGACATAGGGAATTTATCATTGTATTTCATTTGCTAATAAATATCGTCGAACTTTTCAGGTGGAACGGTAGATATCACCGTTCATGAAGTGCTTCCAGACAGAAAAGTACGAGAGCTCCATAAAGCAAGTGGTGGAGACTGGGGTGGTACTCAGGTCGACGAGGCCTTTAAACAGCTACTCATCAAAATCGTGGGAAATGATGTCATGTTCACGTTTTCCCTAGAACACACAGCCGACTTCTTAGACATGTACAGAGAGTTTGAGACCAAAAAGCGAGCTATTAAAGGTGACATCGACGGAAAAGTAACTTTCAAGATTCCAATCGCATTGAAGGATATCTTCGAAGAAGTATCAGATGAGAACATAAAAGATGCAATTGCACAGACCAGATACGATACAAAGCTAAGTTGGACAGGCGATAAGCTGAGAATCGATGCGGATTTGATGAAAGGTCTCTTTGACTCTGCCATTGGCGGGATGATCAATCACCTGAAACAGCTGTTCGCAGAACCCAATGTCAAAGGAATAGGCACAATTCTTATGGTTGCTGGTTTCTCAGACTCGCCATTACTTCAGGAGGCCATTAGGAAAACCTTCCCCGTCAAACGTTTAATCATACCCCAGGATGCAGGACTTGCGGTATTAAAAGGAGCGGTTATATTTGGCCATCAGCCACACGCAATATATGCGCGAGTTGCAAAGTATACCTACGGCATCAAGGTGTATCTAAATTTTGACCCCCTAGTTCATCCTCCAAGCAAGAAAGTCACAACTGATGGCATAGAAAAGTGCAAAGATATTTTTTCCAAGCATGCAGAAAAGGGCGAGACTTTAATCGTTGGCCAAGCCACGCCAGAGCAAAGATATACACCCGTTGAGGATGGGCAGACCAAATTGACTATGAGTGTCTATATATCTACAGACTGTGATCCAAAATTTGTCACTGATGGCAGTTGTCAGTTCCTTGGAACATTGAATGTTGACGCACCAGTTGTTGACGGCAAAACGTCGAAGGAATACGGAGTGTGGACGAAAATGATTTTTGGAGATACCGAGTTGAAAGTTGAGGCAAGAGATGAAAAAAATAATAAAGTGACAAGATCTAGTTTTAACTTTTTGGGACAAGCATGACAACCGTTTTGTTTTCATGCTCTTCTGTCAATACTATCTTCAGTCCAGTCGTAAATGATTTCTAGTATTGCAAATCGTGCATTCATATTACTGATTTAGAAAAAACTAAACAAGAATGAGATTGTGATCTTGGTCAGACATCGACAAGCTCGAAATAACGAAATGAATATCATTTTGTTTCCGAACTATGATGGTTATCTTGTTTCCAAATTAATCTATTTGAAACCATATATTACATTTTTTTTTATTGAGTCTCATACATTAATTTGTACATGTAAGGCCTGAAATTTAAATGTCAGAGATATTTCTATAAATAATATGACACTTTTGGTTGACCTTACAACAATATCCTATATATGGTTTTAACCTATTTCTCGTTTGTTATTTTTTTTGTGTGTATGGACCATATGAGCAAGTTTACACTAGGCTCGTTCTTAAACTATAATGAAATATTACCGTACAAATTCTAAAGGAAGCCAACCGTGAAAGTAAGCCAACCTTAAAAATACTCCGTCTAATTCCTATGACATTTTGCTCTCGAAAGTAAGTCATACTCGAAAAGTAGCCACCTAATATGTTAAGTGAATGCCTTCTCCACATATGATATAATATGCTGACAGAGAATCTTCTGTCTTCAAAGAAGTATAAAACATATTATAAACTGTAAGTGAAAATCTATTCATAAGATTTTGAATACATTTAGAACTAACATATATCCTATGAATGTTGTATCGAAAAGTATGAATTTTAATATTTGCTGACATTTTTGTAATATAGATATGAGCATTTATATAGAAGGAAACCATTTTCTCGCTATCTACTGATACTTTACTCGAAAATACAGCTCAAAAGTGAGCAAACCAAATAGTTACTCATGATAATGCTACCAACGAAATTTATGGGCATCCTGCTAATTTGAAATATTTTCAACGTTGCCCAACGCATTTGCTGCTTCTCTTTATGAAAGCATATATATCTTAAATAGACTAAAGAGCTTTGAGCAAAACGGTTTATCCGATCAGATATTTTGCTTAGCTTTAGTTCTGAGGTGATACAAAAATTTCAGCACATTCTATATTCTGATTTTTAGTCAAATATGTGTGTTTTTCTAACTTTACATTTGAGCATTTGTGTGAGGAGTTACATGAAGACTCTACGCCAAGTTTTGTATGCAGTTTACATTTACCGTACTATTATCTTAATGTACAGGTAATTGTTTATCTCAACCATGTATATTTATGTAATGATTCAGATAAATAGCTATGTCTAAAAATCACTGACAACTACTGATATATATTGAGATATAATGTGGATAATGCAAACTTGCCTGAGCACTGTATTGTTAAGGTATTATTGTCATAGAAATAAACTAATTTTTTTTCTTCAAGCAGATTAGTTTTTTCTTTTTAAAATAAAGTCATTCCGTTCAATGCCTTTGTTAAATTTTGAACTTGGTGATGCAAATTCTGTCATTTGACATCTTCACCTTGATATATAACATTAAATTTGTAACATATAATCGCTTGAAACATTTTTCGGAGCTGAGTTAGAGATATACTTTTTATTGATACTTATATTGTATAATGAAAGGATTTAAGAAACAACGTGCATGTTTTATGTGATTTGAAACCTTGTCTTTTGTTCGACTACAAAATTGTGCAGTCTTTAATGTCACGCACATACTCAAAATTATAGGCAGTTATCATCCTAGTATGTATATTCCACACACCAAAAAATGTGAATCCGGGTAGATTTATTTTGGCTGATGTAATCCTCTTTCGAACTCCAAGAAAAAGAAAAGAAAAGACAAAAGTACTACGCATAAAAAGTTAGTTTTGCAGGAAGATCTATTACGGAGTAGTTTTCAAAGTTTCAGAATCCGTGCCACCTTTTCAGCATATTGTTACTACCATTTGTTCATTAGTACCATCTCGAGTTATCCCATAGAATTTTGTTATGTTAGTTAAAACTACATTCATGCACGTGTGTACAAATCAAGCGGTTACAACAGTACTTATTCTGCATTTTAGTGTACAAATTTGATTTATTCATAAAAACACTATATTTTCGGCAAGTATTATTCGAGTAAACTTCTAAGTTACACTTGACGACAAAAGGTAGATATAAGTCCTTACGAGTTTGTGCTGTTATTTCTGAACATGGATTACAGGAGGAAGCTTTAACAATAAAGGACAATCTCTTCGCATTTGATTTTATATTAAAAGCTTCATATACATAAAATATGAAATCTGAAAGTTCAGATCACAAATGATTTAATAGAAAAGAAAAATAAACAGAGAAATCAATGTAAACTGAATTATCATACGAAACCCAGCTTTTATTGAATCTAATTTGCTAACGAGTGGGTATGTTGATCTCGAACCCGGCAATTCGTCTGATGCAGACTCTCCAAAAGAAAAATCAAATTGTTCAGTATCAACAAAAATATAACATTTATAGCTAAGACTTTATTTAAATAAAAGACTTTTGAAATGAAGCAAGTATTAAAAGGAAAAGATAAATAAACAAATAAATAAATAAGCAAATAAATAGATAAAACATCAGTACAATGAAATTTTACAAATAAGCTTTTCAGGTTGTTTCGTGTTTGAATTTGTAATTATACAATTGTGACATCAGCAAAAACAACGACTGGAAGACGACAACAAATCAATCCTTCTATCGTATCCAGAGTCCATTCTTTGTGCCTCTCCATCTATCACAAGCAACCATTAGCAATCGTTTCTGCGTTAGATGCTGGTCTTCGTAATGAACGGAAACACAATTGCCTTTAACGCTCAAGTGTTTCTATTGAACACTCGGGACAACAGTTTTTCTGTGTTTTATATAGTGCGTCACGTTAGGTGTCTATGGGACTCACATATTGAACAGAGTCTGTGGATTCTGAGTGTCTACGGGATTTCAACATTAGACCGTCATTTTGAAATGTTTAGGGACAAATGTATCGTCTAAAATGGATTTATATGTTTTTCTCACAGGTTGAGTCACACTGTTTGTAACATTAGAACCATCTGTTTGGGTGGGAAATGTGAGTTTCTCTGCCCCTAACTGAAATGAATATTACGTCACAGGTTTATTATGTGTGGTGAGTCTCTCTGGTTGTAACAGTGTAGCAATCTCTTTTGGCGGGAAATGTAATCGGTTGGAGTTTGTCTGCCTTCTAATTGAAATTAATATTACGTCATAGGTTTCAAATGAGGAGTAAGTTCTAGCTGGAAATGTAACAGTGTAGAATGTTAGATATATTTGCTGGGATATGTGAATTTACCTGCCCTCTAACTCAGATTAATTGCTTTTATGATGAGTGGGTTTTTCTGAACTATAACAAGAAATGTAATGATAAAACTCCAGCTACTATATAACATGCCTTTTGGAATGACCAACATATATTTATATACTGACCACACAGTGTGGGATGTACAAGAAGGGGTATAAAAAACAACATTTAAATCCCTCATATATAACAATGCCTTCCCGATCCCCTTTCCACCCTATGAATCCCATTAAAAATAAAGTAAAACCTCAAGGCTCTTTATAATGTTCATACCCTACCCTACCCTGATTTTTTAAACAATAAAACTACAACCCCCTTTAGTATTCTCATAATTCCTATAATTTTACCAGTGGAGTGAAAGAATATATAAAAGTAGACCGCTATGTCTCTATTATTTTGTGGCATTATAGGTGTCTATGGGAAATTAACATTCACTTACCTTTTTCATCAATTTATAGTGACAAGGGTAAATTCTAGAAATATTCATAGCTTTTATTTTAATAAATCCTTTATGAAGTTCAAGTGGGAGAGATTTTAGAATTTGTAGCTACTTTAAGGTTTAAAATTCCTACTGGTAGCAAGTTGTATTTTTACATAAGGTTGGCACATTTTTTTCTTTCATTTATCAGTTTCTGAAAACCAGTATGATATTACAACATTGTCAAATGAACGCATTCTATCAGCATGCATTGCCTATACTCTTGGCTGATAGAATAGGTGTGTGTATGTGTGACAAAAAGATACATTGTTACAATCCCAAAACGCGGACTGTACATATTGGTTTACGCAAGGAGTAAAAAATAACTGCGACTGTCTCTGGCGATGTTTAAATAGCAAATGAACCATATTCAGTTGGCAGAGATACTTGTTGTCAATCGGATGGCATATTCTAACGAACATGGTTCCAAAGCCAGATCAATTGTTACTAAAATCGTGTTTTACCCTTGATTGTGAAGACCCAGTGCAAAATATTACTTCTGATACCCAATGCAAGCTTTCTGACAGACACAGCCAAAGGTCGATTTTTTGGGGACACATTGGATAGAACTGTTTCTCATGAAGCTAAAGAAGGATTATAACATTTTTCATTTCTTGTTTTTGAAACTAACCTCTATATTTTATATCAATGAAATGTACCTTATGAAGAGACACAAAACATTTCTCAATCTTTTAGTGTGCTCGATTTGATTAACGGCAAAACTAAAGTAACACAGCTTTTCTGTTTCACGTAATCATTGGGATTAGGCAAACAAATAAATAGATAGATAGATAGATAGATAGATAGATAGATAGATAGATAGATAGATAGATAGATAGATAGATAGATAGATAGATAGATAGATAGAGAGTATTTCAATGCGGGGCCGTTAAAATTATGATTTAAATCTAAATCATTGTGTCGTATGTTTTGTATAGGTTGTATGGAGCAATTCGTGTTGGCAATAATTGTAACTTCGGGCTTTGTAACTCTCTCTGTGTGTGTGTGTGTGTGTGTGTGGTTGTATGTGTGTGTGTCAATCATTGTTTATCCAAGTGTTTTATATTTGTGTATGTCTGGCTTCCACAAAATATTATAAAACTAAAGCTTGAGCCATTAACCCCTCTTGTGTGATAGTATATAGTATATTTGGGGGTATAGTGTGTGTAAGCACTCCTACCATTCATATTTTTACATAGAGACAGACAATTCTTTTCTTAAGAAGTACAAGCATTCCATGTACAATACATAACTTCTTTTCTCACCATCCTGTTTAATGTCTATAGAAGGCTATAGTACTATTAATTTTGCCGTTTTCAATCTCTAACAGGAAAGTTTATTTTCTTTCTCTATCAATCTTTGGTTTGGCAGAAAAATTATATTCAAAACAACATCACCACCCTAGAATTGAAAATGAAAAATTGAAGATGAAAATTAAGATATGAAAATCGAAGAAAAAAAAAATAGAACCAAATCTGAAAATGAAAATTAGAAAAAATTAAAAATTGAAAATGGCAATTCAAGAAATGTATAATTGAAAAACCAAATTTGAAAAGTTCCTATTTTCTTTTCCATGGTACACCATATTCACATTAACAGAAAGAAAATTGAACAAACAAAGTTTATGAGTTTTCTTCAAGGTAGAACAAATTTACACTTTAACAAATAATGTTTAAGGTTTTATTTTCATGGTACAACAAATTCACATTTAAAAAAACCAAAATAATAAAAAACAAGATTTGTTGTTTCCTGCATTCCCAAAATGTCTATGAGGGCTCTGAAAAGGGTGATATGTATCTGTCTTCCGCAAAAATTAAAACTGTAACCACTTATCCATCGTGTGTGATAGCATATAAGTATTTTTGTGGGTGTAAGCTCTAGTATCATTCACATTTTTACAGACAGATACAAATTATTTTCTTAACAAGTACACATATTCTATGTACGATACATAATTTCTTTCTTTCTGTCCTGTTTAATGGCTATAGAAGACTATGGTACTATAATTTTGCCGTCTTCAGTCTCTAAATGGGTGCTTGATAGTATATCACAGGGTGATGGTCACTCCAAACAGCGTGTTGATGGTAGAGTGTGTGTGTTTGATAGCAGATAACTGATTTTTGAATGGTAGATAGGTAGATAACTGACTGTTGGTCACTCCAAATGGCGTGTTGGTTAGTAAGTGTAGTTTTAATAATAAATTTCCCGTTCGAAGGCATTGAGACCCAAAACCCAAAAATATAGACCTCGATGTTAAATTCCAATATTTTAAATTCACTAGAGGTCCAGAATTCTTATAAATTACCTACTGACTGGAATTAGGATTTTTGCATATCGAGTTCCGTGGATTAAACTTTTCGCATATCCATTCTTTCTTATATTCTTTCTCTTCCTACAACCCCTCTAAGCTTTGACCACTAGCAGAGTTGCCAATATATCTGGTCCATAGTATAGAATTAATAGATTGATTTTACCAGTAATATACATATTATTACAAGTTATTGTAAATAAAATTTGCCTTAGTAAAATTCGCCCCTCACTACCTATGTCTGTGCATGTTATATTGACTTGCTGTCCTCAAAATCTGCCGTAAGGAAAATAATTACGTAGCAAATAAACATATACACACATTTTTGAATTTACCAATCTGTCCACTCCCCTTAATTTATCTCTCAAACTCTCTCTTAGTCTCTCTCAATCTCTTCTCTCCTGTTCTCTTTGTCTCTTCTCTCAATCTCCGTCTCTGTCTCTCTCTGAGTCACTGTCTGTCTCTCTTGCCGTTTTTACAAACTGGCACACGAAAAAATGTAAAACTGTTTCTTCATAGGGTACATTTCAAAGACGGGAACTGATAAATGTTACAATCCATCTTTAGCTTCACGAGAAAACAATTCTATCCAATGTTTCACGAAAAACTTGACCTATGTTTGTGTCTGTCAGAAATCTTAACTTGGACATCGGCAATAATATTTTGAAATGTGTGTCATCAAAATCTAAGGCTAAACACGACTTTTGTAACAACTGTCCTGACTTTGAAAAAATGTCGGTTAGAATATGCAGTCCGATTGGTTACGATTATCTGTATCAAGGTATGACCCAAATATGGCTCATTTGCTATTTAGTCATCGCCAGGGAGAGTCGATTTTATTATTTACTTCACACCTTGCCTTGGGTAAACCAAATCGTATCGTCCATGGTTGGGGATTGTAACAATGTAATTGTTTGGCACGCATGTCAATTCTGTCAGCCAAGATTACAGGTAATACATGGAGACAGAATAACCACGTTTAGTCGACAATGATGCAATATAACACCAATTGTCAGAAACTGATAAATGAAAACATTTGCCAACTTCATGCAAAATTACAACTGGCTGCCAGTGAGAAATGTAAATTTTATGATTGCAAATATTTATAAAACTTTCTTCCCTTTTGAGTTTCATATAGGATTTATAAAAGTTAAAACCTATGAACATTTCTAACATATAATTTACCCTTGCTACTATAAACTCATGAAAAGGGTACTAATTTTAATTTTCCATAGACACCTATAATGCCGCAAAATAAAAGAAAAATGGCGGTCTACTTTTATCTCTTTTTTCAATTCACTGTTAAAATGATAGAGATCATAAGAATAGTAAAGGGGATGGCAGTTTTGTCTTTAAAAAGGAGTGTAGGGACATTATAGAGGGGTTAGAGGGTAGTAAGGGGATCGGGACGGTATTGCTATTTATAAGGGATTTAAATTCCATTTTTTATGGTACTTGTTTTATATTCTACTCTGTGTGGTCAGTCAATGAATAAATGTTGGTCATTCCAAAAGGCATGTTAAATAGTAGATGGAATTATATCATTATTTTTCCTGTCATAGGCCAGAAAACCCCACACATAATATACCTATATACATTTCAGTTAGAGTGCAGATACACTTACCTTTCCCGCCAAACACATTTAACATGCTACACTGTTACATTTCCAGCCATGACAGACTCTTCATGAGAAACATATGATGTAAATATTCATTTCAGTTAGTGGGTCGACAAACTCACATTTCCTACCAAAGTAGATTATTACAAAGTTACCAATAGTCCGATTCAACATGTGAAAAAAGAATATAAACCCATATTAGAGAATAATATTTATTCCTTATGCATTTAAAAATGGCGGCCTAATGTTAAACTTCCGTAGACACCCAGACTCCATTGACTCGGTTTAACATCAAAGTCCCATCGAGAACTCAAGTGACGCACTATACTACTTATGTGGTTTGAGAAAACATGTATGGTTAGTGTTAATTTGTTTCCACTAGTAATATATCCTACAGGACTTTCTTTTCTTTGCATCTAGTGAATTGCAAGTCCCCGCCTACTGGTTCAATAAATATGCTATCGTATCATTTTGGGCTATGCGGGAAGCTTTTCAGTCATTACAATAACATCAAATTCATTTTCTAGCTCATGCTCGTGAATCAATAGCCCACAATTTTGTCGGAATAAAACAGCGTTATGGCCCTTTTCCGTGAGAGAGAATCTTAATTCAAATGCTATTCAAATGTCATGTAACACTCAATAGATAAACAGTAAAGAAAGGGAAACAAGAAGTGTCTTCTCTGCCCTTGTTTAGTGTTCCTTATATCTGAAGGGAAAGGCCATCGTATGAAAAGGGCTTAGGAGGCCTCTTTTACCCCGTTCTGCTACATCTGTACAGATTCTATGACGGTGTACAGAGATTTTCCCCAATTGAAAACATTCTCACTTACAACTGGCTTTTTGAACAGGCTTTCTCCTCAAACAAACAAAAAGAACATGAAAGGGCCGTTTCACTATAAATTATTTTTATTTCACGAAATAAACGTGCTAGGCTAGAACAATGTTCCCTGGCAGTGAATAATAACTTGAGGAAATCGGTGTACCTATAAACAGCAATGTACAGTAATTAAGAGTAATGTACAGTAGTGGACAGTAATGAAGATATAATATATGTTGGAAATCTCCTTTAATCAATAATAAATGATAACGCAAAACACTGGCAACGAATAGTTACACTTATGGCCAATCTAGTCTGTACTTATTACCTAGAAGAACCAATAAGGTAGAGAACTGCCGACACGAAAAAGATAAATTATACTTAAAAACTAATGGAGCGTACAATTTTGTTACAATCCAACGTTTTCACGCGAAAGTGTTGATCTTGTCCTGACTTTAAGGCTTCTTGTAACACCTCAAAGTTGACTACTTGACTCGAACGATAGTTGAATGTCAGTCCTTTTACTTTGCATTTGGTATGTAGTTATCCATTTTGGTCTCTGTATTGCTAACCGTAATTTGTGTGGCCATCACTAGTAAAACTTACAATAGTGTCTTCCGGTTGTTCATCGGTCCGTGGACCTGAACGGTCATCTTCAATGTCTGGCCGATAGATACCAGGCAGATCAATGTACACACAACTATTGGTGTCAAAGTAAAAGACTCGATCTCCTAAACGTTCCAAGACAGTATACAATTTTAAACGGGCATTACCTCTCATGTATGCTGCAATGATGACGTTTCCAAACTCATCGGGGAATTCAAACTCTGTGACTTCTTCGTCATTCACCAAGATCAGATCATCACGTAGGGTCTCCACGTGTTTCATGAATTTTTCTTTGTCGTCCACGAGATGAAGGTAGCGACTTGGATCTGCCAAGTATTCCGTCTTTGGCAATATTGGACGTTGAGCCATTTCCCTCACAAACAATTCAACATGCCTTTGCAAACGATCTTCTTCTTTCGCTCTTTTCCACGTGTTCCAAAGCGATGCCTTCTTAGGATCGGTACCGTTCTTGAATGTCTCTTTTTCATTTTAAGTCTGACACCAAGAAGGATAGCCGCTAGATTCTTGCTTCAGTTTTAGGAATTCGTTGGCGTTGCCTGAGAAAATTCCTTCGTTGGAGTCGTCGTCGCCGTGCATTCGGTATTGTTATGCGAAATAAATATCTTTGAAATTCGTAGACAATCTGTGGGTTTTCTAAATCCCAACTATCCACAGAAGGACTTCCAATTTTCTTTTTACCACCGTTTTTAGCATGTTGTATCCACTTACCTTCAGTTTTGGCAATGGTAGACACTTCCTTCAAGAATCGATTCCTCTGTGATCCAGATATAATTGTCGAAATTTTCCATAACACTGTCGTAAAATATCCACATCAGATCGGCAATATTTCAACATTTCTTCTTGAAAGTTAAAAGGGTCTGACGAGTGGAGTTGATACCAAGCATAGAATTCTTCTCGCTGTTCTGTGTGCATACCGTCAGGATCGTAATAGCGAACACCAGACAATTGCGGAAGCAGAACGTGTTAATTAGCTTCGGTATTGAAAAAGTGTGGAAAATAGCCTTTCGCCATTTCTGTCATTCCAAATGTTTTAGGCATTCTACTCAAAGACATGGTCAAATAACTCATGGAATCTATAAACTGTACGTGTCCCACTTTCACGTAAATGAGTTTGGGTCCGTTCATGGTGACTGCTGGATATTCTGTATCTTTTCAGAAATAATATATCAAAAGAAAATGTCCGTCGTATCCTGAGAAATTGTGAGCCATGACTGTAGCATATCGCTCCAAGTGTCGTTGATGGGGTCTAAAATCCATTCGGCAAAATCAGCAAAAGTACCAGAGACCAGATAGATCTTTTCTCGTCCTCCTGGTATTTTACTACAAGTTGGACAATGATAAAATATAGGTTCTTGTATACACATGTCACAAGCACGATGAGCTGCGCAAAGATTAGGGATGTGAATTCCAGTCTATCGTGTACATTCAAACTAAAAAAGGCAAAATCGGCACCATTCCCTTTCTTGTTCTGATCTTCCTTTAATACTTCCTAGAGTGAATTGTCATATTTTTTAATGTAACATTGATGCTCGAAGTCCACAACTTGGTCACAAAATGGCATATTTTGTTTCCTCGACCAACGTGTGCCTTTTGGTTATTCGTTTGAGTGGGATATTCACAAGTGGAGCACAATCTCAATAATTCCCAGGCACTTTTCTGTTGTTGAACGTATTGCATGCGATGTTGTTCGTAGCAGGATGGACTGACGAAGGTTCGCTTGCAAGTTGAGCAATGAATTCTTTCTTTTCCTTCACGAATACAAGGTCTGAAAACTAATCACCCACGACATCTCTTTCCACAATGAATATGTTGCTCCCGATGGTAAAATCCTTGGTCACATTTCTCGTAACAGTAACCGTATCCAAGAAATCCTGTGATAGTTTGAATGGCATTGAAATGATCTTGATGATGATACATATGAATGAAATTTCCGTCTGGGAAATCTGGTCCTCGAAACAAGAGAGCTCCGCGAACGACTTGAGGGTATACTTTTAACATATAACGAGGGGCCAACACTTCTTGCAGTTTCTGCATTTCATGAACTCCGCACACAGTCTTTTTAGAAATATCTGCTTGCTGTAGAACAAAAGTCTGCTTCTCTCTGTTGTTGGGGTGTCTACGATCGTTTAATCATATCCTTTCCATTCCACTGTATCGTTCTTCTCGGCATAAGTTCGAGCCACGACGATGGCACGGGCTAAACACATTTAATCTTGATTATTTTTAATCTGAATAGTACTGCGTTTGGTACTCCGAATTTTGTCCAACAATAAAACTTTGCGTCGTTCGCTACCTTTTGGAAGTGAAACGTGTGTTATATCAAGACTGGCTTTTCCATCGGTCATGTAAAACTCGTGATTGGATTGTTGAACGTCTGGAATTTTGTTGAGAATTTTGGAAGGTGTTAATTCTGCAGATGTACTAAACTCGATCCAGACAGGAGACTTTAAACTGTAGTGATTGATGGATATTATCAAACGATCGTCATCTTTAGCTTGGCATTGTCGTCTCAATGTCTCTAACAATGAATCCCATAAATCTGCAATCAAATCCGCTGCTTTCTTTGGTGGCACTTGAGACTTGAACTCTTTACATTTCACCGTGTATGTGTAAGGTGTCGTTCGAAATGTTCTGGAAGTCACTTTTTGGGTCTCTCAAATGTGAAAACAATCATCAGGAGCTACTGAACGACTTTCTGTCTTAGTTGATCTTGACTCTCGTGGTAGACGTAGAGGTAGATGGTATTGGCTCAGGTTCACTCATGTCATCTTCAAAGTCACTGTCATGCACTTGTGCAAACACTTCACTTAGCATATGAGAAGACACAGAACGTCGTCTTCGCTTACCTTCTGGTTTCGCGTTAAAATGGTCTGATATTTTCATGATGATGTTTCATCCAGGTATGATTTAACTAAGTTACTTTTATGTATATATACCCATCTCTCTATCTATGTTTGTGATAACGACTTTCTATACTTAAAAGTTGCCAAAGTCGAAATGTCTACGTGCAATAGAAAGCTACGCGATTTTACAGACTCACAACTTTACATGTGTTGCGAGAAATGTTTCTATCCGATGTTTACCGTTTTCAAAAACATGACCACTGTTTGTGTATGACAGAAATCTAACCTTGATTCTAAATTCGCTAGTCTGAAAAATGGATGTGTAACGAGAAAACTCTAACATTAGGTTATCGTTTTTAATAACTAGCACAGAGAAAAATGTTGCAGTACAATCAGTCTTAGCGTATATATTGACAGTCATATTTTGCACCCTCTGATCTTCGATCAAGAACAAAATAGAAGGCTTGAAGATACATAGGTATTATTTAGACTGCATGGCTTGAACGATACCATAGGTTTTGGAAACATTTTACTCCGTTCATTTTGACAATATTTCATTGTGTACATTATGCTCACAGTAGCTAAAGAAGAAGTTTATGTAGCTTGGTCAATCAATAATAAACGGAGTGTTTGCGGGACACTTAACTTCAACCACTGCTTGCTTTAGTGCATAATGTAGCTAGGTCAACAAGTGCGAAAAGGCCGGATATGGGTTTAGTACGTAGTGTTGCTAAGTCCATTAGTATGAAACGGCGTGTTTTGAGTGACACATAACTTCAACCCCTGCTCGCTTTAGTACATAATGTAGCTAGGTCAGTCAGTGCAAAACAGCCTCATAGCGGTTTAGTACGTAATGTAGCTAGATTAACCGGTACAAAACGGCGTGGGACACTGCTTGCTTTAGTACGTAAATGTTTTGAAATGAATGTTTATCTTTATTATTGTGAACGAATGTTGAAGTGATGATGGAAATCGTAAAGTCTTTTGCTACATTGTGTGCACTATGCTCGCAGTAGAAGGTCAAAATAGTCCACAAGTCAGGATAAAGGTCAATATAAAAATGGTTTTGGTTTTGTGAACATTATAGTTATGTATTTCTTTAGCCCAGAAATGTAGTGTACATCGACGGCAAAATGACATGTACAAAGTTATTTGAAATCTAGTCTTACTTTACAACGTTGTCAACCTTGAATCATTGCCAATTTTTATATGATTGTATGTTTGTGTAAGTCTATGTTTACAACTAAAACTTAAAGCCCCTTACCCCTTGGTCTTATGTGTGATAGGATAGTATGATTGTGTGAGGGTATAATGTGTCTATAAACACTCCTACCCTTGTGTGATAATATGTTTGCATGTATGTAAGTATAGCATGTGTTTATAAACACGTCTACCATTTTCGGTGCACAGTAGGGGTGTGTGCTAGATTGTAATTAAAAAGCGGCTGCTGGATAGTAGGGTATGTGTTGAATTGTATATCAAAACGTGACTGCTAGATAGTAGTGGATGTGTTGGATTGTAATTAAAAGCTGCTGCTGGATAGTAGGGTATTTGTTGGATTGTATATCAAAATAATAATTTTAACATAATATTTCCCGTAGACCCCTTAATTGCTATAAACATGTTAAACATATGGATAACTTTAGCATAGGATTTCCTGTAGACCCCTCAATTGCCATATTTTGAGGTCAGCTCTAATAATGCTACCATGTAACCCATTTGAGGTCAGCCTCTTCTAACAATGTCACCATTTACCCTCAATGTTAATTTGCCGTAGACACCCCAAGTATCGCCTAATGTAAACCTATGGACATTTCTAATATATAATTTCCCGTAGACCCATAATGTATTGCCTAATGTAAGCCTACGGGATAATGTTAACCCCCATAAACTCCTCAAGTGCGGCATATTACCACTTACAACAATTTTACGTAAAACCATAATATGTTAAACCACAAACAATTTATTATGGGATGAATTTCTACATTATGTTAATGCTAATACGAAGCCGAGTCGTGAAACATATATTTCAACCATAATGCATTTAAAAGTACCACAACACAGGATTGTGTGTGGTGCTACACATTGTAGAATAGATGAGGATTATATTAGATTTGACAGAAACGTCTTTGGCTCTATTGTCATTATACGTCCAATATTTTTCTAAAACAAGACTTATAACACGAAATGATTATTTGAACATGACGGAATAGTTGGCACAGAACTGGTGAGAAATTAGACACATATTATTAGAATTACTAATCACTGTTTTTCTAGCAATTAACTATTTGTTTTTAATAGATAATTGTACTAACTTATAAATTGCAAAAAAAAAGGCAACAAATCTAACCAAGTTAGCATTTGGCGGTGGACAGTACACAAGAGCTGTGTGGGTTATTTTACAACAAATACACTTCTGTCATTAAAAGTCTGAGTGGGAATGTTAGGTAGGTTTTTTGTTGTCTTTCAATCTAAAGAGAAGAGGTCGAATGAAAATATAGCTGCGGAAAACAATTCAATACATATACCTGTATTTATGAGAAATCAAATAGCTGTAAACTCTTGAAAACAGTAAATATAGAAATTTATTACAGCGGCTTGAATATCCATATAACTATAGAGCCGAAGTGCATTTATTTTGACCATATCCTAAAGTTTTCCCTTTATTCACTTGTAATCAATTACAGAAAGCAGCCTTGTTTACAGCAATAAGTCATACATTGATTAAACACAATTCTTGAAACTCTTGTGGGTTTTTTTCTTGATGACAAATGTTTTAACGCTCTTGCATATCTTTTTCGTCTTTTTTAGTTCTAAAAGAACAAAGTTTACTTTTGAGGCTACAAAGCCCTTGTATAAGTTTCATTTCTGAATAATCCAGCAAGTTTTGTGGCTGCTAGTGACATGTTGTCAATGTTATCTTGTTTGTTATCACTTGTGTCATAATAGTTAGTGTTCTCTTGGAAGTCTAGGTAAACATCATCCGTTTCAACATGAATGCATAACGAATCTGTGTCTGTCATTAATAATAAAATGTTATGACCATAGTTGGTACTTAATGTACTGCAGAAAAATCCCCACATCAGCGATTTTGATATTCCCACACACTGCAAATCGTCAATAAGTAGGTTTATTTAATTTGATTTGTTTATTTTTCACAAGACAAAATCACATCAGTCATTGTTCTTGCAAATGATAAGCGTTTCTAATATATTGGTTTCAAACATCTGAACATACTTTTACAGTTATCCTCTTAAGTACATTATTTTCCAAATACATAGTAACTCATCAGTTTAAAAAGATACTACTTATTTCTTTTCATTAAACTATATCTTATGTGGTGTACTTTTAAATGCATCAAATGCGTCCTTACTTCTTTTCGACTTCACATTTATAGCACATGCAAATTTAGAGAAAATCACAGCCTAAGTGTATCTATATCCATTGATTTATTCACGTATGCTTTCAAATCATATATATTTGGAAGGAAATATTTTCTTTACCTGCTTGTGTAATGTGTAGGAAGATTGTTTGGTTAACCGGTCTTTGAATTTACTGTATCTGGTCTTCTTCTGACTTTGTTTTATTTGTTCCCAAACAGGGTCAAAGTATAGATACCGAAGATACTGCTCATCAGTCATTAATATTATTTAACCATTAGAGATAAGCTTGACAACATAATTTGTTATGTTGACTCATCGTCACCATGCAGTTGCGATACAGAATTTCAGCGGCAACCTTTAGCAGCATTTGAACCTGTCTCTATGGATTTAGTACGTACAATCGTGATGAAGAGTGCCCCAAAGTCATGTGAACTTGATCCGATTCCGACATCACTGCTGCTTGAGTGCTTAGATCCAATATAGCCTTCACTAACTGATGTTATTAATACTTCTCTCTCATCCGGGGAAATCCCATCATTTTTCAAAACTGACATTGTAAAGCCTATGCTGAAGAAACCAACACTCGACCATAACGATTTAAAGAACTACCGCCCAGTTTCTAACCTCTGATTCAGGTCAAAAATGTTAGAAACGGTTGTTCTATCCCATCATATGAATTCAAATAGTTTTTTTTAGCAATGTACAGTCTGAATAACGCCCTCGCCACAGTACCAAAACTACCCTTATGAAAGTAGTTAATGACTTTTTCCATGCCTTGGATAGTGAAGAGAGTACAGTCATCACCCTCCTTGACTTGTCGGCAGAATTTGACACAATAGACCATAATATATTACTTCACCGTCTCCATCATGTATTTGGCATTCACGATACAGCCTTACAGCCCTACTTGGTCTACAGGACACAAATGGAAAACTCTCCAGCCCAGTTGATCTATGTTTTAGTGTTCCACAGGGTTCTGTTCTTGGACCTATTCTCTTCATTCTATACACTCAGCCACTCTTAAGTGTCATTGATCGTCATCCAGTGTCTCACTAATTGTACGCTGATGACACCCAAATATACAAATCTAGCCACCCAACTAAAGTTGATGCTACCATCCAAGGCGTAGAGAGGTGCATTTCCGATGTGAAATCATGGATGACATGTAACAAGCTGCGGATGAATGATGATAAAACTGAAGCCATTCTGATTACAACACAAAGACTTTCCCATTCACATCCTTTATCTCAGACAATAAGTATCAGCAGCACCAACATTAAATTCACACAGTCAGTACGAAACCTAGGTGTTACTCTCGCCAGAACTCTCTCATTGCAGCAACATGTCATGAACATATTCAAGGCTGCATATCTGGAGCTGAGACGCATCAGCTCCATTCGCAATGTTCTTTCAGTTGATGCCACTAAAACACCTGTGTGTTCCCTGGTATTTTCAAGACTGGACTCTTGTAATTCACTTCTATCTGCTTCGTCTCAGTATCTACGAAAGAAACTGCAGAAAGTTCAAAAAACAGCTGCTCGGATCATCCTTAGAGTACCACGAACCGAGTACATCCCCCACCCGCTCTGTACCCTACACTGACTACACATTCGATCCAGAATCAAACACAAAATTTGTTCTCTATGCTACATTTCGTTGACTGGCTCCAGTCCAACATACCTATCTCACCTCACCCATGTGTACACACGAGCAAGATTCTTACGCTCCTCTTCCGACAGTCGTATTCTCATTATTCCCACTATCAAAATGAAGTCATACGGACAAGGTTCTTTTGTATACCAGGGCCCAGCAACGTAGAATGAACTGCCCACTGAACTTAGACACAAAGATACTGTGATCTCATTCAAGAGTGCTCTTAAAACTCACCTATTTCGAATGCAAGAACAAACTTAAAGACTTAGTAATGTTTCCTTACCTTAATTATTTTCATCATGTTTTTGTTTTCTAATTGCATGGTGTTTGTTTTCGTAATCATATCATTATATATGCTTTTAGGCGTTATCTAATATTGTAAAGCGCTTAGAGCTTCTGAAGATTAAGCGCTGTACAAAGTCCGCATTATGATTATTATTATTATTATTATTATGATTATTATTATTATAACAATTTTAGTTTAGTTTGAATGGATTCCGTTGTGTTAAATTCTGCAATTATATATATATATATATATATATATATATATATATATATATATAAAAATATATATATATATATATATATATATATATATATATATATATATATATATGTATTTCAGTGTACAGTTCTTCCATATTTACCACCGACCCTTGTCCACTACGTGTCTAACACGCGTCCGCCATTAAGGTACTGAATACAGGTACTGATTCTACATTTGCCTGACACGAGAAAGAAAAATTAAAACAGAATACGATGCAAACACTTCCATATTCCTTTATTGCTACTTCTTTATTTCCGCATACATCTTCGAATGTGTATCCTCAAACACTAGCATAGACAGTTAAATCAGAATATAAGTAAAAACAAAAAATACAGATTAATCGAGAAACTTGCGTTCCCAAAATAAAGGCCATTATTTCTGAAAAATTATCGCGCCGGACAATTGAGTAATTACGGTCATTTAATTTATATGGAACAAGAAATTTCATAAAGAAGAAGTTGTCAAATTTTACGATCTTGTAAAATAAGTAGTTTGTGGGAAGAAATGATATTTTTCTTGTATACTGTTTTTATAAGTAAATAAGAAATACTCATCTTTATAATTACTAATTAAATACATGAATTTGCTTTTAAAAAATGAGAGAATGGATCGCACAGATGTAACCGAAGTCTTTGATAGCAAAATCGTTTATAGTTTTAAGTCTTCAGGGCATTTACAAAATTTGTCATTCAACGATATAATGAATAGAATTCTATTTATTAACCGATTAATTAATGTAATTATTTGCTGAAATTAATAGTTATTTAAATAAAAAATATGTTTGTTTATTTATTGGTATATATACCTCAATTATATACCTACATATTTCATATTCTCAAAATATGAGAATTAGTAAACGAAAAAATACATGAACGAAAGAAAAGGTACGAAAAGTATTACCTATTTAAGCTGGCTTAATTGATAAAGGCAAAAAAAAAAAATTAAAAAAAATAAATTAAATGTATTTTGGAGACAATTTGATAAAATTAGTTAAATAAATCAAACTTTAGAACCATGAAATAAATAACTGAGGAAAAAAAGAATTACTGCATGATTTGCATCCTTCGGATAAAAAAAAATTAAATAGTTATACGAAATTACACGAGAAAAGGTCTAAATTAAAACAACAATGAAACTTGAAAGTAACTAGTTTACCATATTTTGTTTCACAGCGATGCAGTATTTGCCTAAATGCTTGAGCAAATAAATGATATTTACAGTAAATATGTATGAATACCGTAATAGAGAAATGTCACGTGATACAAATATGGCTGCACACATTAAAACCGTAATGGAAAGATATATATATATATATATATATATATATATATATATATATATATATATATATATATATATATATATATATATATATATATATATATATATAATGATGCAACAAAGTGCCAATGTACAGTGTAAAATGCAAAACTAGTTTTTAACTGGCCTATGCGGTTTAGACTCTCACTGAGTTTTTGTCAAAAGCAAACACAAAACAGAGACATGACAAACAATAAACACCAACAATCGTTGAAATTAAAGCTTGAAAATGCTTGATGTTTCACCCAGTTGGCTTCACCTTGGCTGTGAGCAATTGCAGTCAGTGTTACATCACTAAAGGTGTTAACAGGGGAAGAGAAGTGTTCTGCAAATGGACTTCGGTCCAGCTTCTTTGTCATCGAATCAGATCTGTGAAGATTGATCATTTTGTGTAGCTTTTAAGTTTCTCCGACTTAATGAAGGCCGCAGATCTTGCATGTGATGAGATAAATTACATTCTGTTTTGCACGTTCTGTTTGGACCAGATATGTTCAATTTTTCGCTCGTCCCGGAGAGAAATATATGGTCTCTATCATATGTTGACAGGTGTTTCACCTTGTTATCAGTGCCTGGCTATACGGGATGTTCTGAATGTAATTCTTTAGATGACAGCTGGACGGGAGAAGATACTGGTATTTATCAGTTTGTTTTGGAGTTTGTTTTCTAGCAGTCTGGTTGTTGTGTCCAGAAACAAGTGATTTTAGTTAGAGACTTCTGCCATGCATTTTATTGAAGGATGGAAGTTGTTTGCTTTGAATTATCAGTAAACTACAAAGTTGATAAGGGAGCAACACTTTTTTTCTGTTTGCACCACTTCCTTACATCTATCCAGACCTTTTAGGCAAGGCCCTATTTGATAGAAAGAGTCCATACAAAGCTAAATGTGTAAAGGTAATTAAGCGAAATTTCTTAAATACTCATTATACCTATAAAATATCTAAGGATATAAATATCATTAAGTATTTAAAACGACATGTTGCTTTCTATTTGGTTTGATTTCTATCAACTAAGAACAAAGCAACGCAATTTAATCATGTTAATGATACATTATTCAAAATAGTACGAATGTATGGAGAAAAAACTAGAGAACAAAATCAAAGAGATCGCTTTTTATTTCGAAATCAGAAAGCTGTGCATGCCATAAAAGAGATATAAAAGTAACATAAATTGAGCATTTCACAAACATTCCACCCAATATATATTCCACAAAACATTCCACCCAAGAGATATTCACTTGTTAAACTTCACACATATCTATATTAAAAGGTCCCTTTTTCACCTTAACACGTATGTCAGCTGGAAAATGAAGTAGAGATTTAAAGCTATAACAGGTATTGGCGCACGTTCGCTTGCATGGTAAAAACAACTCCTCTATATAAATAACTTCTTTCGAGGTGGAAAAACACTTGAATATGTCAGTGGCAAGTATATATATAATGTCTCTCGTTTAGATTTACGAATTGCAGAAAAGTCATTATATCACTGGAGGAGGCTACTATTAGCTTACTTATGTGAAGGTATATGGTACTGAAATTGCGATCATGTGTTGGATCATGTACTAACACAAGTTTCGGGATATATAATGATATGCAGATAATACAGCGCCACGATACAACGCCTATAACTAGAACATTTTATTTTCGCCCAGAGTCGACATATCGTTTCAGATAATTAATTTTAATGTTTTATATACTTGGATGACACTTTGGTATGGATAAATTTAAAAGTGTTTATGCTAGCAGTATCGTTGAAGGAATTTATTAAGATACAAACCTTGTTTGGTTTGGTCATCTTATATTTTGTTCTTTCTTGTGTAAGCCTAGTTCGAGGGGTTGTATGATAACAGAATGAGAATTGCGCATACCAAAGAGTAGTCCATATACTTTGATATTTTAAATTGGTTACACATATCAAAAAGACAAAAAGTAAACGGTTGTGCTAAATATTTGCTAAGACTGTCAAGTCATGATGTGTTTCCTTACTAAATCTTACATTTTCAGTAAGTCCGTTTTAAGGGAATAAATAGAACACCAAATGTCTCAATAATTAGCGCAAAAAAATATTAGACCATGTGCGGTATAAATAAGCAATATGCAAGTATTTTTTTTTTTTTTTTTTGGGGGGGGGAAGTATATGTTGTATACTATATCACACATACCAATATGCATTCAACTGTTGCAGATTATTGCAATTAAATAACCTATTTATCCCATTCTCTTATGACAATTGTTTGGCCAAGGGATTGTTATTAAAAGTATTGTTTGGTCTTTTATTTAACTTTTAGCTAGTAATTAAGGCAGTTATTGAGTTTCGCCTTGTTCTGTTGTTAGTATGACTGCAATACACAATAACCCTAGAGAAACAAATTTAAAAACAAAAGTTGTTCCTCTCACTTTAAATAAAAAATCAAACTAACAATAACATAGAGAGATCCATTGAAGTGACAATACAAGGAATATACAGTAGTTGATATTCGCAGGAAACAAAATAAACCAAACACCTAAAACAGGTAAACTTCACAATGCGTATTCGTAAATCAACTCGGTTAATAGGCGCGTATACCGGTATGTGGAGATAATCAAGGAAGTTGCACCGTCCCAGTTAATTGCTTAGTAGTCTTATATCCTGTACGTAGCACTAAGAAGAGTACTACCTGAACAATAGCCCAGAAACCTCTTTTTCTTTTTGTTTTTTAAAAAAAGAACTGAATGTTATTTATTCCGGAAACATTCAACAACGCCTTTGCGCAAGATTGGGCCGTCATGCTGGAGCAACATGATCGGCCACACTGGAAATGCTACCTTCTTTCCCGCGTTCAAATACGGTATCATATATTTGTCTTCAAATTTTCCTCCCTGTATGATGTCAAAAACAAGTTCAATTGGCGGAAACTGTATCAACATCAGCCAACACAACTTGGAGCATTTTTCCACGTATGCATGCATTTTGCCTTCCTGTAGAACTTTTTCGGTAATAACTCTTTTACTAATCTTCTGCAAATAATAATAATAACAATGATAATAATAATAATAATAACAATAATAGTAATACTACTAATAGTCTTATTCAAGAACATTTACGTGAGTTGAAATCACAATTATTCGCCCTTGTTTCATTTTTTAAATATAATTTTGGAACAGTTTAAATTCAGACTGTCTGCTCCTCCGCAATGACACACCCCAGAACATGAAACTCATCTTATAAGAACAAATACTGTATCTGAAAGAAATTTGACTTCTTTGTGTGACTATATATATTAGAAATATTGGTGTGACTTAATTTCCTTCGTTAGTTTGTCCAGTGAGGGAGGGGGAAGTGAATAACCAAGACATTAAACCAGCAAGAAAAGTAGAATTGTTTTATTGGGTGTTAAACCGTGTGTTGCCCCCAAGCCGCCCAATTTTATACAAAAAATATTTATGATTTTAGAGTATATGCAGAGAGAGAGAGAGAGAGAGAGAGAGAGAGAGAGAGAGAGAGAGAGAGAGGAAGAGACAGAGAGGGACAGAGACAGATAGTCAGATACTTTTCTTTAAAAAGATTGATAATTTCACTGTAAGATACTTTTTCAAGTTTAATCATATTTGACATTTTGAGCCCCTCTTAGGGTTCTAACATGGAGGAAAACAATTTCCTGTTGCATACGGTTATAATGTATGTATAGAAAAACTATACAGCATACTAACATTTAATTTGATAAATTTAGGAGGAGAAAGAATTACAGACAGACGGACGTAAGACGGCAGAATAGAAGAAATTTAATAAAAAATCCCAGACATTTTCTGAAAATAATAATAATAATAATAATAATAATAATAATAATAGAATAACTATATTAGAAGGATTGAAAGGTATACGACGATGACGTAAATTATGATAAGAAAAGATCTGAGCCGTTCTTATTCACAATGTATTCAATATTAACGTAATAGCTCGAGTCGAGGGTTATATGCATAATTTGCCATTTTAAATTGACTTTTTCTAAGCACAGTTTACTTTCGAGGCAGGCATATTTTCGAGTAAAAATGTCAGTAGATGAAAAGAAAGTGGTTGGTCTGTATCTGAAATTAATAATGTATATAACAAGAATGTTAAATATGATTTAAAACCCAGCAATAATGAACAGTACATTAGGTCTATAATTATTGATACACGATTTTTCAATTTCATGTTCACCTAAAGTTTAGAAAGTCTAAGCTTGAACTATGAAGACACCAGATTCTGTATCTGATTGCTAACTTGTAGGTGCATATAGATAACATATGCATTAAATATATTATACGGCTTGATTTCGAGGCAGGAATACTTTCGAGGATAAAACATTGTAAGAATCGGGCGGCTTATTTCAAGGTAGGTATACATTCGAAGTCGGGTTAATTTCGAGTATTTAGGGTGTCACTCAAGCAATGATGGCTATCATGTTTCAATCTTAAGGTCTCTACTTTCAGATATTTTACTCATGGTATTATTTTTCTTAGTCAACATGGGCAATTAGGGGAAGATTATGAGAAAAAAGATAACAAATATAAGTAAGTTAAGTACTTTATTATTCAGAAGATTTAAAATCCTACACTCCAAATGTATAGTATTTAAACATCGTCAAGACTAAATTAACCTCTACTAACCTTTGGTATCAGATTAACTGAGTCGTCTGCGGCGCATCTTCTAAACTCCTTAGAAGCTGCTTCCAGTGCCTTGGATGGTTCCCTATATACCTATTGAAGGAAACTGTGTACTTGTATTATGGTCAAAACATGCAAAATATTCGAGCAACTAACCATTGTGTTCCAATGTGTCCTGTTGAAAGTATATGTACAAATGTACAATTCACCTTAAAACTGTACCTATTGCTGTAGGAAACATGCAATTGGCATTTCGGTTTGTCGCGGCGACTATTAATGCACTATTGCGTGACAATCACTTATTTGGTTAGATAACGAATCTAATCACATAGTTAGGTTTGAATATTTATCCAATCCCCATATGCTTCGCTTGGTCGAGAGATGGGCCAGGAGCCTGATTGGTTACCTGTGCAGTTGACACTATATAATAAATACAGTTTCAAATCTCTATAGCTTCTGCATTTACCTTTAATTTTCATGAAATCTTTAACAGCATACTTGCAAGTTGTCTGTCCAGGAAATAAACACATATTGCAAAGAAGTATCAATGGTATTTAGTGGAAGCCCAGTTTTTGAGAAGTCAGTTACATAACCCATGGAAAGTTTATGAAAGCGCAGGATACAAAATATATGGAACATAGACAAAGACATTAATCACCAAAGAAAAGGATACAAATAGTGATGCAATTCCAGACCATGAAGTTCAGAGATTGTGAGGAACAAAATAAGAAAAGCACATATACATATGCCTAATAGATAGAAATTGCTACATATATACGACTAAATAAACTAGATGCGACACGTTTTAAGATATCTTAAATTTCATCTATGTTTAAAAGATGCATCTCGACATTACTGTACGGATTGAATCGTATTCTTATTAACTATTTGAAAATTGTTACGCTGAATTTAGTTTGAAAACGTACTTTGCATCACAATTTTACCGATGTGTTAAGTAGGAGTTTGTGTTTCGGTGCAGATGCTTTACACACATCTAACACTAATGCATGGACGCCTAGAGCTTTAAGTGTATAATGCATATATTTGCCCTTTCCACCCTTAGATAAATATTTTTCATCCCTCGGCAAAAACTAAGCGCGACGTGGACACTCAAGACACAGTTGCTTATAGTCATGACAGTTCTGTATTAGAGTCATTTAACAAATATAAAGCTGGTTGATAAATACTCCAGCTACTATTACTACTTCTAGTACTACTGATAATAATAATACTTTACTTAACAGATATTTAGAAACTGAATTCATGCTAAGTGTTTAGGATGTAAATGAAATCCATGGCAAGACATAGAGCTAGGTCTCCAACTTTCGTTTTGCTAACGATGATTGGAAGAATCAAACAGAACATGCATGTGCAAGTATGTTAGAGTACAGCTTGATTTTACAAAGTACGGAGAATGAAAGGATCGTTGGTTCTAGACCTCGCGCAATATGGTTGTAATCCATCATTTAGAAAGCGTTCTTGTAGATTTGTGCATTACAAGTATGTATGTATGTATGTATGTATGTATGTATGTATGTTTGTATGTATGCTGGTATGGATTCATGTATGAAATACAAGTACCAGTATGTGCTCATTTATGTATATTTTAATGTATGTATGTATTTTGTGTATATATTTGTATCCACGTATGTATGGATATATGACGCTTGGTATGTCGATAGCTGTATACAATGATTTACATATCTATATTTTACTACTGTATACACAATTTAATATAGAAGATGTTTTAAAAGAAGGACAGACAAAGATACGTAGTAAGATATATGACCTCGTATTCTGTTTTGTTTTCTTCCAAAAGATTCATATTCTCTGTTCTCGTTCTCTGAGAAGGAAAAGATATGGTTACTTGGATAAAAGCAATGCAATATATTGAAATTTGCATGATTTTGGGGGCATTGGTAATACGAAGCTGGACGAATTGCAGAAAATATAGACAACTTAGTGCGTATTTGGCTCTAATATAAGGCCTTTTAGCATTGCTACTAAAACATCAAGTACATACTTATGACAGGTTTTTTAGATAAGTTTTGTTAGAAACAATAACTAATCAATGTAGCGTTATATACTTAAAGTTGTAGGTAGTTTCCTCTAAATCTCTGACGAAACATATGTTAAAACGTGTATATATATATATATATATATATATATATATATATATATATATTTATATATATATATATATATATATATATATATATATATATATATATATTGTCTAGTATAAAACCAAGATAAAATATATCTTGAATATGATATATGAATTTTAGGAATGTTTAATCTCAGGCAATAAACAACGCCAATAATATAAGCTGAGATTCATAATAACCTTTCCCTCTTGAGGTCTGTCACCACTTGCATCCATTTTCCGCGCATCGGGATTTTGAGGCTAAAACAAAAGAAACTGAGTCATATTTATTAAAAAGTTTGGATTTTTGCACATTTTGAAAATAATACAACATTCTTTTGATGATAAAACTGCACATTTTTAAATAGTTGGGACGATGTTGATGGTATGCTTCAATATCGTGCAAAGTGTATTGCAGTTATGACAAGGTTCTTAAGATTGATTTGTACATGAAATTCTTACATGACAATGGTTATACATTTGATGTACCAAACCAATATCGACATCTAGTGTCAAAGAGCAAATACGAAGTTGCTTTTGGCAATCTGAAGCAATCTTACTTCATATTTTATAATTTGCATTATGGTTTTGCACATTCGTGAAAGAAATTGAAATTCTTTTCTCATTCATTACTTATAAATTGTTATGTATCTACCATGGTATATAATACATATTTCTATAACATGAAACAAATACATACAATTAATATAGATAATTAAAAATATGTGTATTATTACAACTTTGGATTCCTTCCCTCCTCAACATTTGCAAAGGAATAGGACCGAAGATATTACAAGGAAACAAATATAACGGGTATGCATATTATAGGACAGGATCCAATTTACTAGGCGCAAAAGTTTTGCGAAGGGCAAACAATGTAACAAGCATATCTTTCAACGGCTTTGTTTCTTAAACGCTCTGTAAGTAATTACATTCAAATTGGTCGAGCAATATTTAAGAAGTCAACACAGCAAATGTTGTCGGACGACTAAAATGAATGATAGTTGCACGGATACGGTTCTACTTAGACAGATACATGTGCAGTTAAGATCAGACGTCATCGGACTCTTTTGGCCCCATTATGATCTGATGATGTGCAATAGTTAAGCGGCATATCTCTTATACCGATTGTCCTTGTTTATTATAACTTTCGTTTATTATTTACTTTTTATCCGAATACTGTTGAATGTGTGTGTTAGACTTTTTTAATCAATGAATATAGAATTGAAGAAAACAAAATAATAGCTTTTACGATTTTCATACCAGCCTTTCTTTAAAACTTTTTTGTGGAACGATTTTGAGAATAATCATGACTTATCATGCATTATGAAATGTTCCAGAAAACTATTGATTTCAATATTTCATCAGACTGTAAAACAATATCCTGTCATAAAAGCGAATAGATAACTAAAAATCTGCAATTTAATGTTCCATGTTTGCCACTTATTCCAGTAATCTATTTGTGTTATTCTTATTTTTAATTACTGAAAAGATATGATATCTTGCTCGATAAAAATATTTTCAAAGATACTTCACCCACTAGATTAAGAAAGCTAAATGTCGCAATAAATAAAGACGCACTATTTTGTTTTATGTTTAATAACACTCTATACAACATTTAATTGCCTGTTTATTCATATAAGAATTACAGGCATTTATTTGAGTTGTTGTCCCATGACTTATAATATCACAAGTTTCCTTCAGATGAAAACTAGTGTCTTCTGTGAAAGCAAACAATGATAATGACAAATGCAATATCTGAATATTGTTATCATATGTAAATATGGCGCTCCAATCTGACGGCACCTCCCCTAAAACTGACATACCGGTGTCCTTTTTGAACTACAAGAGAAGGAAGGATGCAATTATGCAATATACCTAAGGGTATATACGTACATGAAATTAATAAAGAGCATATGTCCTGAAATTAATAACAAGCTTATGTACTAAAATATAAAATAATATAAGACTTATAATATCACATGTTGTGCTTAATATTGAAATGTTACAATGAAGATAAACAAGTCAACAATAATAATGACGAATGTAATTGGAGTTATAAATATCATCATGCTTTGTATATACAGTGCTCCAATCATCGGAGGATGCCTCTTTTGAAATTGAGGATATGGTTTCAGTTTTTACCTACAAGAGCGGTAAAAAATGCAATTATACAATGTGTTACGACTCTAGGTCTATAATGAATCTTTCAGAGAGAAAGTTAAACCAACAATGTATGTAAAATCAAAAAACAATTTATTTATCTGTAATTAAAATGAAAATTCAAAAGACACTTACAATTTCGGAATTAAATTCCAAATAATCCTAACTATCCTAAACACAAGTCAGAAATTATAGAATGTTACGAATGAATGAATAGTCTTGAATATCCTGATTTACCACAACAATAGGTTTGAATGTCCTGATGCACCCCAACGAAACAATCCAGAATATCTTTGAAAATGTCCACAAACATCCAAAAGTCATATATATATATATATATATATATATATATATATATATATATATATATATATATATATATATATATAAATCCAAAGGTTAATGAGCACTTTAAGGTAATTCCAATGAATGTTCAAATAAATAATTCCTTCGAATTATATCTACAGCACAACTAAAAACTCTGATAATTAACAGATTCACAAGGACTGATTTTAAAACAGGAATGATTTTAAAACAGGATTTAAAATAGGAATGATTATAATGCGTTTATCAAGTCCTTATATACACGTTTCAAATGACCTATTTCATAACAGGACGTGCATCATTTAATTACCCAAAATGCAATAGAACATGCGTCGTTCTTGTGGAAAATCCCCAAACTAGTAGTGAATAATTGTCAACACGACCGGCCTTGAACTCAAATATCAGTCAACATCCTGTGACAACTTAACCCAAACTTAAAATGCGACTTACTACATGGACTCACGTTACGAACACTTAATAGATTCACTATGTACAACAAATGCAAATATGGGTATTGATTTATTTATTGCTGAAACATATTTATGGACATGATTGAGTACAAACAATTACTACTGTAACTATTCCCACTTCATTACAGTCACTCCTTGATATCATTTCAACAACAGTGTGCATTTGGCTACTATTTCGTACGAAGAAGTTACGTCGGAGTTACTGTGTAGGATTAAATCTTAGAAGCGAAACTAGATGCAAATTCACCTTAAGCTAGATGCCATTTGGATATTAATAATCATGCATCAGTTATCATATTTCAAATTGTTAGAAAAAGTGGATTGAAGAAGATTCGGTCTTAATGAATTTTTTTTCTCGGGGCAATCCAATGTGAATTGGCACAAAAGTAATACCATTGCCTAATAAAAAAGACGTACAAATTGCAGATCACAGGAGAGCAAAGCTATCTAATTATAAAGTTATTGTAAACAGATTCAATACATCCTCTTTAAATCATATAAGAAATTGCAAGTATTGCGTGCTGGAAGTGTCATGGTTGTTGTTAGCAATTTAAAAAAAATCTTATTGACAATTTAGGGAAAGTTTCTAATAGCTAATTGAAATAGGGTCATTATTTGCCCTAAGCCTCTACCACCCTCATTTGCATAAGAAAATATTTGCTAGTTGTACACAAATTCCAAAGTGATAGATTTTAAATATTTATGTACATCAATTCTATCTTGCAAACATGATCAAAATCAAATCAGTACCTTCTAAGATATCAAATTCCAGTTACTTCATATTATCCGTTTTAGTCTACTCTGTGGGGTTGTGTCATAAATGATCCATAGGTTGAACTGTTAGGTAACAGTGCACACTCACTCATGCTAGGCAACATTTGATGGCCTAGCTATTGGATATAGAAGACAGTTACTTCCCCTGAATACGATTGGTGACGCCACCAGAAGGTCAAGTCCAACAAATCTTTCATACGTGTCTCTCTGTGTTTCTGACATGTTTATCTTACCAAAAAAGTTATTCTATCACAACAATATTTCCTAGGCATAAAGTATATATGTGTAGACGTATGTGACAAATAGAGAATATTTTTAAATGTGACTCAATGCATATATCCAACTTAATAAATATAGGGATAATGAAAAAAATGTCTGATTCATTAATGCTTCATGGTAAATAGGAATATGTTATATTTTATATTATATTTATAATGTATGTAATCTTTACATAGTGTATGAAATTATTAATTGCATAATAATTATTGGCATTTATATAGGAAAAAATGATAATGACGCTGATGTTGCTGTTGATGATGATGATGATGATGATGAATTCGGTTGTTTTTGCTGTTGTTGTTTGTAACTAATGATGCTAAAATTTACTAATTTGAATTCTAATTACAATAGAATTTCAATGTTAATTACATGTGTGATAACCATACAACGGTATTCGGTCAAGGACTTTGGTGCTGTTTTTTTCACAAAAGTCAAAGTAACTTTCGAAAGGCATTATTCAAGTTATACATATCTGGAAACGTTTGTATTTTTTCATTTCAAGTAATATGAAAGTGCTTTCCTAAACACACATTTGTCACCCTTAAGACAACTTTCAAGAGACTGTTATTGTTTTTGTTTTGTTTCTTTTTTTATAACCGTGATATCATTTAGAATGATACGAATAGTTATAACATGCCACTATTGCTACTACTAATTGGAATAATAGCAACAACGACAACAACAATTTACATAAATAAATAAATACATACATAAAAACAAATAGTAAATAAATAAATAAATAAATAATATTTTAATCACAAATACCTGAGGATTATGCCACTCAATGGTTGATGCCATAAAATAAACTCGAGAACCAAACATTTGGGATGAACTATTTGATATCAATAATTAATCAAATCTGAGATTACAACATCACAAGACTGACACGTAAATGTCAATAAGCATGTGACTTAAAAATTTATATTTTAAAATATACTCCATTCATTTATTTTTAATTATTTTTCTGAAAAAAATACGTTTCTAACAAAGAACACATAGATAAGAAACATATTCTAATTATTATGTTAAGATTCTGAAGAGTACTGTTTTCCAATGCATAGATTTGATTTAATTATGTTCATTATTATTTGCAAATGCAGAAGTGAAACATTCAAATGGAACTTAATTTTATATATAAGGTTCAAATTATCTTTCCATTACCTTTTCTTCTTGGTGTCTATCACCACTGGTAGATGTTTTCCGTGGATCTCCATTTTGCGGCCCGGGCTAAGAAACAATGTCATTATCATTACAATGCTTGAATACGCCTACAATGTGATAATAATGCACAATTATAATGAAACTGTAAGTTTATAAATCATTAGGAAATGCTGTTGATTGTATGCTTGAAGGAAGGACTATGTATACTGAAGTTATGACACGTTTTGTCAAGGCTTGCTTGAACAAGAAATTCTTACATAAGGAAAGTCTTATACATTTTGTATATCAAAGCAATATTGACACCTAATACTCAAATGCACAAAAAAAAAAAAAAAAAAAATCACAAAGAAACAACAGCTGTAATGTTAGTAAAGTGTCTACAGATTTCATAAATGGTATTATATATTTGCAAATGTTTGAATGAAATGATCATACATTTATACCAGTTCCTTATCGTTTGTTATCTATAGACAATGGAGCATGTTAAAAGAATGATATGCATGTACACGTACACTGTTATATAGATAATTACAACTATATTACAAACTTTGGATTCTCTCCCTTGTTGGCATTTGAAAGAATAGGACTTAAGATATCTTAAGGAGGATAAGGTAACATGTACAAATAGTATTGGGTCACACACGATGTATTAGGTTCAAATGTTTCGCGGAGGGCGAAAACACAGTAAAAACATATTTGCCTGGGTGTTCCGGAATAATATTTGAACTCTGCAAGCATAAAACCTTAAACGGCTTTTGATTCCTAAATGCTCTTTACCCATTCACATTAAAATCGGTCTGGCAAAATTTGAGATCAAAATAGCAAATGGGAATGGACAACCCACTACGCAATATATACAAGGGACAAAAGACACTTTGAAAAGTTCGTTTAGTTTACAAACAAGTGAATTGAAAAAGAATCAGGCTATCTACAGCTGATATTTAATTTACAATCAGACTATGAACAAATTGTTCCAATGAATTGTATAGAGAATGTTCCTTATATACAGCAGCTTATGCATTCCGGGTCCAAACAAGAGCATGAATTTCACGGACAAATTTACTGTTCAAGATCAGATATTATCAGATCTCTCAAATATTGCCAGCCTTGACAAAACGTGCCATAACTTCAGTATACATAGTCCTTCCTTCAAGCATACAATCAACAGCATTTCCTAATGACTTATAAACTTACAGTTTCATTATAATTGTGCATTATTATCATGATGTGCTAAAGTAAAGTGGCATATCTCTCTTACCCATTGTCGTTGTATATTGTTACTTTGATTATTTCTTTTTTTTTAATCATATACAATTTAATGTTTGGGCTATAGTTCTTGAATCAATAAATATGTATTTAAATACATCCCTGTGGAGGGTAGAAAAAGTATGAAAAACAAGTTGTGTGCGATTTTCAAACCAGACTACCGTTAACATATTTTATGCAGAGGGATGTGACTATAGTTATAGAATATTGTGTATTATTTATTTATCCAGGGAACAATTAATTTCAACTTTTCATCAGACTGATCAGAAGATAGCACATTATAAATAATAACTCGAAGCCTAATAAACCGAAATATAATGTTTAATGTATACCAATCGATATACATGAGTTAAGCAGGTGTTAGTCTACGAAATTATTTCATTAATTCATTCTTTCGTTACTTAGTTTTAATTGCTAACAAGGCTGTGTTATCTTACTCAATAGGTCACATCAGCACAATGATGGTTATATGGTGCCAAGTAAAGGTAAAGTTCTATAACTGTAACAATGAAGAAATGCACAAAAGGTTTATGGTACACTGTGATTACAAAACGTACAAACTGGTGATTAGACGATAATAACGCACGGACACACACATATATGTATATGCTCTTTGACTAATTATATTCATATTGGTCTGGCAATATTTGAGAGATCAAAATAGAAAATGTGGATGGACTACTCACTACGCAGAACGCACAAGGGACGTAAGGCATTATGAACATTTTGGTAAGGTAACAGATCTCATGTTATCGATAACTTATATTTTATTTACATTCAAACTATGAAGGCGTTCTTCCAGTTCATTTTATTGAGTATGATCCTTATATAGAGCAGTTTATGCCTATGGAGTCCATTGAATGATATTTCAGCTCAAGATTATTTAGGCAGATTTGTGTCCATGTATAGATACATGTACGCTTCAAGATCCGATGTTATCAATTCTTTCAGACTTTTATGTTTTATAATGGGCTATAGACAAGCGGCATTTTTCCTTCACCTGTTCTACCCGTTTATTATTACTTTCATCTATTATTTACTTTTGATTTTGTATACTGCAATATATTTGATTTATACTTATTGAATCAATGAATATATTCACATACATCCCTGTAGATACCCAAAGAAAGAACTATAAGTGATGTGTACTATTTTCAAGACAGGCTTTCTTTAACAGATGTTTTGCTGGGCTGTTTTTAGGATAATTGTAAGATCTCGTGCATTGTGAAGTTTTACAGAAAATGATCAATTTTAACGTTAATGAAACTGTTTCAAAGATAGATCATGGACATCACTTATAAACTGAAATATGATGTTCAATGGTGAGAGTCAATATACGTGTGATTAACAAATGCTATTCTACTAAATTATTTCAGTAATCTATTCTTTGTGTTATTAGTTTGTTATTCCTGAACGATTGAGCTATCTTGCGAGATGGAAATGCTTTTCTAAGGTGCCTTATTCATTAGCTTTAAAACAGTAGCTAAACTATGGCAAAAATGAAAACCACTACATTATGTCTTATATTTAATAGCACTCTTTGCAGCATTCAGTTTTCGTCTTTGATGTATAAGTATTAAAGACACGCAACTCAGTTACTGTTTCTTGACTTATAGCGTCACGTGTTGTCCTTATGATCAAAATGAATATCGTCTTAAAAAGTAAAGAATAATAATGATGAATGTAATTCTAGTTATGAATATCGTTATGATTTTTCAGAGGGCGCCTCCCTTGAAATTATCGACATGGTTTCAGTTTTTACCTACGAGAGAGGGAATGATACAATTATGCAATGCATATACGGCTATGTATTTATTTATGTATTTATTGTTGAAACATATTTATAGATATAAATTGAGTACAAACAATTACTATTGTAAGTATTCGCATTTCATTACAGTCACTACCTTTCTGCGTACCATATTTTATAATGACGCATCAGCTATCATTTGTCAAATTGTTAGAAAAGTGGATTGAAGAAGATTCAGCCGTAATAAGATTTTGTTTTGGGGCCGTAAAATGTTAATTGGCACAAAAGTAGCACCGTATCAGCATACCCCACCCTCATCCCGCCCCCCCCCAAAAAAAAAAAAAAAAAAAAAAAAAAACAACAAAAAACAAAACAAAACAAAACAAACAAACAAACAAAAACAACAAACAAACAAACAATTCAAGCAACCCAAAAAGCTTTTAAATTGCAGATTGTAAGAGAAGAAACATATCTACATAAGTTATAAATTGTAAACGGAATCAACAAATCCTCTGTAAGTCATATAACAAATGACAAGTCTTGCGTGCCGAAAGTGTCTTAGTCGTTGTCAAGAAATCTTTTTGTTAAAACAATTCTTATTCACTATTTTGAGTACGTTTCAGACAGTTAATATAAATAGTGAAATTGTTAGTTCCACTTTTTCCTCTACGCCCCTACCACCCTCATTTGTATAGGAGAACATTTACTAATTATGTACAAATGGCAAAGTGCTAGACTTTAAATATTTACCTACATGGAAGCTTACAGTCACGATCAAAATCGAATCAATACCTTCTGAGATATCAAATTCAAGTTTACTATAAATTCTCCATATTTTTGTCTACTATGTGGTGTGGTGTTATACATGATCCATAGGTTAAGCTGTATGCTAACAGGGCACAATCATTCATGCTATACAACAGTTGATGGAATAGGTAGCTCTACCAGAATGCTAAATCCAATAAATCTTTCATTCGTGTTGGTATTTGTCCCTCTTTCTTTAAGATATGTTTCCTCACCAAGAAAATTATTCTATCACAACAATATTTTCTAGGATACAATATCTTTGTGTAAACTTAAATGGCAAATATAGAACATCTTTATTCGATGTGAATCAAGGTTTACATCTAACCTAATAAGAAAAAAGTTAATTAAATATATCTGGTTCTTTAATGCTTTATGGTAATTAGGAATATTTTATATTTTATTTTTAATATATGCAATATTTACATATTGTATGAAATATTAACTTTATAATAAGCATAGGAATTTGGGAGGCTATAAATGATTGTGATCATGTTGCTGTTTTTGTTGTTGATGTTGTTGTTGTTATTGCTGATGACAATGATGTTTGTTGTTGCTGATGCTATTGTTGTTTATAACTGATGCTAAAATTTACTAATCTGAATTCTAATTACAAAAGAATTTCAATAACAAAATACATGTATTATGACAAGAAAACAGTATTCGAAGAAGGAGTTTTGGGTTGTTTTTCGCAGAGGTCGAATAAACTTTTGAAAATCATTATTCAAGTTGTACATATCTGGAGAAGTTCGTATTTATTTTATTCCTATGTAATATGAACGTGTTTTCCTACAAATTTGTCTCTCTTGAGCACACTTTCAAAGGGGTTGACTTTGCTTTTGTTAGAACCGAGATAGTATTTAAAATGATAATAATAAACATAATAATTATACCATACCAATATTGTACTACTAATTATAATAATAATAATAGCAACAATATAAATAACACGATAACATTTTCCAAGCACATACTTGAAGATGATGCCACTCTATGGTTGAGGTCATAAAATAAACTTGAGAACCAAACATTTGTAATGAGATATTTTGTATCATAAATTAATTAAATCTGAGAGTACAACATCACAAGACTAATCTGTAAACATCAATAAACATATGGCTTACAACATTTAATTTTTAAAATATAATCCATTCATTTATTTTGAAATTTGTATCAATAAAAACGTAGATTTTCTAATAAAGAACACCGTGTCTTAATTATGATTAGAATTATTTGTAAATGATGAAGTGCAAAATTCAAATGCAGAATGGTTTTATAAATAAGACTCAAATAATCTTTCCATTACTTTTTCTTTTTGGCGTATATCAATACTGGCAATAGTTTTCCGTGGATCTCCATTTAGAGGCCCGGGCTAAAATAGAAGAAACAACGTCATTATCATTACAATGCTTGAATTCGCCTACAGTGTGATAATAATGCACAATTATAATAAAACTGTAAGTTTATTAATTTATTAGGAAATTCTGTTGATTGTATGATTGAAGGAAGGACTATGTGTACTGAAGTTTTGGCAAGTTTTGTTAAGGCTTGCTTGAACATGAAATTCTTACATAAGAAAAGACTTATACATTTTGTATATCAAAGCAATATCGACACCTAATGACCAAGAACAAAAAACAGCTGTAATGTGGGTAATCTGATGCAATGTGTCTAGAGATTTCCTGAGTTGGATAAATATCTTTGCAAATGTTTGACATTGCTACCAGATTACTTGTCTTTCGTTATCAATGGATCATGGACCATGCTAAATGGATGATATGCATGTAGCTTGAAGCAAGTACATGTACACTGCTATATAGATAATTAAAACTACTCGCTATATTACAAACATTGGATTCTCTAACTCCTTGACACTTGCAAGAATAGGACCTAAGATTTTTTTAAGGAGGAACAATTAACATACAATATTATTGACTTGCACTCAATTATTTGGCTCAAACGTTTTGCGGAGGGAACAAAATATAACAGAAATGTATTTGCTTTGGTGTTTCGGAATACTATTCGAACTCTGCAAGCACATAACTAAATGCTCTTTGACAAATTACACTGAAATCCCAGAGATCAAAATAGCAAATGGGAATGCACGAAGCACCACGTACTATACACAATGAACGCAAGGCATTACGGAAACTTCATTTACTTTTATAGACACGTGAACCGAACAAGAATCAGGTTATATACAGCTGATATTTTATTTACATTCAGATTATGAACAAATTCTTCCACTAGGTTTATTGAGAATGTTCTTTATATAGAGAATGTTGATGACAATGATGAGAATGTTGTATTTGAAGGTGTGGTTAGACGTAGAACAAGGCGCTTGTATGTGGGTGGTATTGGCGTCAAATCTACTGCTTAAGGCCTCAGTAAATTATTGCAAGAATACGATATAGAGCCGTTATCAATAAAGTTAATCCACAGTAGACGTAATTGTCTATCGGCCAAGCTGACTGTATATAATTCAGACTGCCACACTGTTGAAAATGATGTAACATGGCCAAAAGGTGTTTATGTAAGGAGGTGGCATGGGAATCAATCCTGGAGAGATAGGTTTAACAATCGCGATCAGGAGGCAAATGAAGGTTCAGGAGGCGATATTCCATGACTAGGGCGACATACTCAATTGTTCATAAATCTGCCATTATGTACTGTCGTAAGTTAATGTGTTTTGTCATTTTTGTCATTTTAGTCCTGCTTTCACACTGCATAAGTATTAAGATGCCTATATTGCAAGTTAATATGAATCTTAATATACTGAGCTGGAATGTTAGAGGAATTATGTCCTCTGCTCTTAGCTTTAGTGCAATGCTGGATAAATATAATGTTGATGTAGCTTGCATAACTGAACATAAACTATTACAGCACATACTTCCATTTTGCGATTCTATTCGTTCTGATTATAAATGCATTGCTAAGGCAGAGGATATTTCCTCTAATAGCACGTTAATAAAATGTGGTAAAGGAGGAGCTGCAATCTTCTGCAAAACCTCTCTCATGAGATATGCTAACTTCATAGATGACGTTAATAGTGACAGAATTGTTGGCATATAATTCAAATTTCCAGATATGCAAAATGTATATATTTTGTGTGTATATATGCCGACCCTACTGTATGGCATAGATTGTTACAGGGCGCAAATTGAGTTGATTCAAAATCTGTATGATCAGTACTCACAGCTGGGTAACGTGTATTTTACTGGGGATTTCAATGCAGTAGCTGAACCAGACACTTTTAGAGATTACAAAGATAGGGTATTTCATGAGTTCTTGCGATATAATAATCTAGTGAGTGCTGGACATTTAATAATATGCACTGGTTCCCGTTATACATTCACCCCAGCAAGAACGATGATTGATCATTTTGTACTGTCGGATCAATGCATAGGTAGCTTACGGAGTGTGCACATTGTTTCAGATCACGAAGAGCACGTGATATCTGACCACCTCCCTATCCTTACTTCCCTTCGTACAGTGACCTGTGGGAGAGACTTCAGACAGTCTATGAAGAGAAATAACATAGCTTGGAATAAATTAGACGCCGATACCTTGAAAAATTATCAAACTGAGCTGGACCATCGCCTGAAAACTTTTGATATAGATACTATTTCTGACAATGTTGATAGATTTTACGGTCACATTGTTAATGCAATACAGCAGTCAAGCGACATCGCGCTTCCAAAGTCCAAATTCAATTATCATGCCAAACCATACTGGTCAAATGAACTCAAAGAAGCACATAAACTTCAAAGACAAGCTAGGTATATTTGGATAAATGAGGCAAGACCGAGGGGTAGTCAATATAATTCTTACAGAGAATATAAAGATAAGAAGAGAGACCTTAGAAACCTTCAAACACTAGCTGCGGAAAAATATATGGGGGAGGTATATGAAGAAATTGAAACAGCACATGAATGCGATGTAAGGCACTTTTGGAAAGTGATCAATGTTAAGAGAGGGAACAATATAAATTTTTGTAAGGAACTATCAACTGATGGAGTTTGTGTCCGTGATGATGCTTCCATTGCAAATGGCTTTGCCAGATGCTATGAGGACATTCACACGCCAAATTTTAGCCATAGTTTTGACGAAAACGTTTATGAATTTATAGAGAGATTATTAAATCGGGCTCTACAAGATGGAGCAAGCCATATCGAGGCCTTACAGACCAGTATCAGTGTATATGAAGTAAGAGAAATCATTAATAGTCTTAAGAAATCAAAAGCATCAGGCCATGATCGAATTTGCAATGAACATTTGATCTATGGCAGCGATTACCTCATAGAGTGTATGACAATTTTATTTACTCAGATGATTGATCAATCTTACATACCTGTAGACTGCAAAAAAGGGTTAGTAATACCACTGTACAAAGGTAAAAGAAGATCAAATAACTCCCTCGAAAGTTACAGGCCTGTTACTTTATTGCCTGTTATCTACAAAACGTTTGAGAAAATTATTCATGAACGTTTGGTAACTTGGCTCAAAGATGTTAATTCTAATATACCCAGTTCCCAACAACATGGTTACCAAAAAGGTTTAGGCTGCACAACAGCGAGTTTTTCGCTGTTGCAATCAGTACAATATAACGTAAACATGGGTTCACGGGTTTTTGCTGCTTTTCTTGATACAAAAAAGGCATTTGATACCGTGTGGCACAAAGGGTTACTTTTTAAATTATTCATGTTGGGAATTACGGGTAAATCCCTTTTGATATTTTTTAGCATGTATATAAATTTACAGAGCAAAGTCCATGTCAATGGGGAATTTTCGGACTGGTTCTCAATTGGCCAAGGAGTGAGACAAGGGGATGTTTTATCAACCTTGATGTACACAATATTTATAAATGACTTGCTGCTCCAGTTAGAGAATAGTGGATTTGGAGCAAAGATTGGATCCTTAGCTGTGGGAAATCCAACCCTAGCTGATGACATTTCACTTTTGGCTATATATCCTAGCAATCTACAAAAGCTGTTAGATATAGCATACGCCTACAGTAATAAGTGGCGATTTGAGCTTAGTGTCACAAAGTCATACATTATCATTTTCGGTCCCCAATACAAGAATTATGTCAATATGAAATGGTATCTTGGGCCGTCATGTTTGCCGGTTACTGATTCGGCGACACACCTGGGACACCGGATTAACTCAAAGCTGACGTCGCATGACGCAATACTCGATGCATGCAAGAAAGGGAAAAAATCTTTACACGGTCTGTTTGGTATTGGCATTAAACCTAATGGTTTAAATCCTTTGGTTGCTGCAAATGTGATCAAAAAGGTAATTTTTCCTTCAATGTTTTATGGAAGTGAATTATGGTTTAATATTTCAAAAAGTGACCTCTCTTCATTGGATAAAACTCTGAGGTATTTTGCCAAACATTTACAAGGCTTCCCAACACATACAAGATCAAACATCGCTCTGGGAATGTTAGGATGAACATCAGCTCATTCCGAAATTGATAGAAGAAAATTGATGTTTTTACACAGATTGTGTTTGATGCCTAATAACGTACATACTAAACGTGTGTTTAACGTTGCGTTATTTCACTTCATTTTGAGCGGATGCACGTCAAGATACGGGTTAATTTCAAATCTATATTATACGTTAAAGAAGTTTGACTTGCTTGAGTATCTAACTGATTATTTGCAGCATTCCGAAATTCCAGATAAACAAAATTGGAAAGAAATTGTAAGGTCAAAAATTGCTGGTCTTGAAAATAGTCTCTGGAGAGTTCGTATGTCTAATCAAGCAGATTTTGATAGATTCTCTTCGATACACGAATCCTTGCGACCTGCCTCAGTATGGCAGTCGGCTAAAACCAGACAGCACACTAAGGTATTTACATATGTAGCTAAACTATGGGCTGCTGTTCCTCAAACACAGCTCGATATGTGTATTCGATGTGGGAATGTTTATACAGACTTGATACTTCATTGTTGTGTTGCTTGTCCTTATATGTCGAATTTCAGAAACTCTTTCTGTGATTTCCTTACTGATAAATTTCCACTGAGCCTGCATATTACGTTATTTAATGCAGAACATGAGCTGCTACTGCAATATCTTCTAGGTAAAAGGTTACCAGCAGGTGTAATTGACAAAGAAAACTCCAAGTTATTCGCCCTGTATGCAGCATACTTTGTCATGCAGTGTGCAGCTATCTTCTGCAAATAAGGTACTTAAACTTGCAACTTATGCAGCTGAGGAACACTTTAATGATGGATATACTTTAAGAATTTGTATTCTAGTATTCTAGTTTATATCATAGACGAACAATGTTATGATATTCACACTATAGATCTCTTGACATTATTGTATGCACGAAGTAATTGATGTTGGTTCTACGGCGCCCCGGATTCACAGTTTGCTTATTTTTTTTTTTTTTAACTCGTGTTTGTTTGTTTTGTATTCATTTCTTTATTTTGGTACTTATTTATTGATTGTATTCAGATGATTTATTGTTATATCATGCAATCTTCTACGGAAGGAAATAAAGATGATGATGATGGTGTTTATGATGAGTTGTAGTAAAGCGGCATTTCTCTTTTACCGGTTCTACCCATTTATTGTTACTTTCATGTATTAACTTTTGATTTGTATACTGTTGTATGTTTGTTATACTTCTTGAATAAATGAATATATTTACAAAAATCCCTGTAGAGATTCAAAGACAGAAGTGTAATTGAAGTGTACGATTTGAAACCAGGCTTCCTTTAACACATTTCTTGATCAGCGATTTTGAGAACAATTGTAAACTTTCAGGCATCATGAATTGTTCCAGATAATGTTGTTTTTTTATTATATATTTTTATTTATTATTATTTTTTTTTTTACTTTCTATAGTGTGTGTAAAACTAAATTATATTATATAATACTGCTACTATTACGATGATTTATTTTTACGGGACTGAAAGTCCTCGTCCAAGCTATACAATTCCCTCCTCCAATTAGTATAGGAGCATTGGAATGCTCTAGAACAAGCGGTAGAAAGACTTCTGCGTCCCATCACGTAATTGGATGATATCCTCTTGTGACCGTGGTAAAGGCCATGGGGACGGAGGCAAGTTCGAACAGAAGAGCTCGGAACTGGAATACCACTGTGTGGAGGAAAGGTGGGGATATGCAGAGACGCATCCTAAAGATGGATAGAGATTGCCCAGCCACAGGGCTTTAGGGCGCTCCTGACTGACGCAGACGTCTCCAACAGGAAGCGTCCTTCCCTCAAGAATTTGTTTAAGGCGGAAAGGATGATAATGAGTCGAAACGATCAACCTTTTCTGGATACTAGAAAAATACGGGAATAAAAGGCCTTGGTCTGGTCGTTCCTCACCTTTCGACTGCGTACGTCTGCAAAAGGATGTGAACCTCTTACATTAAGTGCTCCAGACTGGATTGGTGAAAAACAGTTGAGGTCCATGAAAGTGGAGGATGTTCATTGAACTGAAACCGTTATCCTACCTTGTAGCTTTTGGTGGAAAGGACGAAGACATCGTCCGTGATGCCCGACGAAACCTGTAAAAAATAGTGATAGCCGAGCTCCAACTGAAAAGTCCGGAAGAGAGGATGCGAGTCCCTAGGGTCGGGACACAACTTTCTTTGGGAAAGTCGAATGGTTCGAAGACTTCCTCCCACATCCTTTCCAGCAAACGACGGGCGAGATGGAGGTTTGAAGTGAGGCTGCTTTTGAGACGGTTAGGGCCTTGTCTGTTTGTAGGGAAATTACCAAAAATGCGGCCAGGAAAAGCTCGTCTTTTGGTCTGTTTTGAAGCGCCAGGAGCTGCTGCCAAGGTCCGGTGATATTGAAGCCACATGTGGAATAAAATCTCCAAAAACCGTCTCAGCCTCAAGTGGTATGCCTTTAGAATCTCCTTACTGTGGTCCAGCAAGATATTCGAAGTCTCTGAAGCAGTGTATCTGCGGAGGTGGAGAAACTTCGCCGAGAGCGCCTTGACATTTTAGCTAACACCTCCAGCAAACGCTGAAGCGATGCTGGAGACAAAGCCTCATCAGTCAGGAGACTGAAAGAGACCTCCCCAAAAAGATCTGCATGCAAGGCAATAGTGACCAATGTGAGGGTCTTAAGCTTCAACGTCTCCAAGGTCTTTACTTGGAGGCGTGCCCAGATCCCGGCCTAAATGCCCACATGAAACGTCCCGGCGTCCAATGTGTGTGTGTGTGTGTGTGTGTGTGTGTAGGGAGGGGGGCTATTGAGGCCAAGCAGAAGAATGGATCCTATAACTGGATGTCTACACCATAGGTCGAAGTGTAGAAGGGGGAGTAGACCACCACCTTTGCGGTCTGGTAAACTCTTGGCCAAGGGACAATGTCTGAGTAAGCTCCCTAACAATGGTGAATTGGGGTAACAAAAGCGGGTCTAGACTGGGCGCTGCCTCCTAAGAGTCCATCTAGGCTGGAGTGAATCGTCTGGTCTCCTGATCCCCATGGCTAGGGACACAATTCTGGGGGGGGGGAGGAGGCAGTAAATCGCCTTGTTGAATGGCCAGACCTCCTATTCTTCCAACACCTGTTCCAAAATTTGAGAAGAGGATGGGGGGCCTAAGGTAGGAGGAAGAACTGAAGTCGATGGTTCTTTATTGAACTTGTTGGAATCCACCATGATATAAATCACCTTGTAGTCCTGAGCTCGCTGAACTCGCTCAAGAAGTGAGCCAGGACTGTCCCTTCTTGTGTGTCTCTGATGAGAAGGCCACGTGGTAACACGTTTATACTCGTCCCTCAGCCCATCACCGGGGTGTGGTGGTGGTGGTGGTGGTGATAAGACTAGCCCTGATAGTGGACATCCTCCTAGGCGACTTAGAACCCTTCTAGAGAGTCCAGGGGAGGAGAGGATTATCGGCTCCCTCTTTTTTATTTACCCCAGCGAAAGTTTGTCCTGCGTTGCATCCAAGAGAGGGACATGCAAGGCGCCATAAAGGGGAAAGAAAACTAATTTCCCAAAAGGATGTATTTTATACCCGAAATAACCAAAAGGCAACATATAACAGGGGGTATGTCAATGCGACCCACTTCCCGAGTCGTTCAAGTGCATGCCGACTCCTTTATCTTATTGGGATGGACCCGAAGCTTTGACACAGGGGACTTGGGCTATCGACCCAATCCCTGTTCCCTGCTCCATAATGGGAATTCAAGGACCGGTGACTGGTGTACGAAACCCGGTGACCGGCGGATGACCGGTGCCCGGTGCCCGATGACCGGTGACCCGTGACCGATGCCCGTTGTAATGTCAATGGTCGCCTGACATAGACAGGTCTGGTGACTATGATCTAATGGTCAAGCTCATATACGATTTATTACATCAATTTAGACGCAATTACCGCTCAGAAAGGAACGATTTACTCGTCACCTTCACCGGGACAGCGTACTGATCCTCCCTAAGCTAAGGGCACGACTTGCATTTGTCTTCCCTCCCTTGTTGAGGGACCCTGGATCGATTCCACCCCGGCACTGACCAGATCAGTTCGAGCGTCAGGGATCCTAAGGTCGCTAATCAAGAGGTGTGAGTTTCTCATGGGGTCTTCTTATTCAAACAGTTATCCGTACCTTGTGACATTATACTCTGAACGCGAACACAATTATTCAGACAAAAAAATTATTTTGTTCCTTTCTTGCAAAACAAGAGGTAGAATATACTTTCTCTCTCCTGTTCTCTTTTTTCCAGAACATCAAATGGGTGGGATATACGTACCATAGCACAGGAACAGTAGAAGGGGAATACAAGTACTTACCCCTGAAAATTATCAAGAGAGCTCAAATAACAGTCTAGAATAGCTAGAACTGGGGAAATGAACTCTCAAACGATTTTAAGAGGTCATTAGGATGCCGAAAAATACTTTTTGAACACAAAAACGACTGCAATTTTCTCAGAGCGAAATGCACAAGTCTAACGCGTACGTACGTCCAAGGAAAAAGAGGATAGGTTATAAATACGAGCTATGACGCAGAAGTCAGACTGGTTCTTGTTATTACAGTTCCAGAACAATCCAATGCTCCAATACTTATTAGAGAAAGGAATTTTATAGATTGGACAGGGATTTTCAGTCCCAGAAAATGAAAGCAATCGTAGCAGATATTGTATTATTCCTATTAAAACGATCAATTTTAACTTTCATTATACTGTTGCAAAGATGACCCATTATAAAAGATGAATATGTCACTAATAAACTGAAATATAATGTTCAATGTGTGGGAGATGATACAAATGCAATTAGCAGGTGTTATTCTACGAAATTCTATTCTTTGTATTATTAGTTTGTTATTCCTGAAAGGTCAAGCTATCGTGATAGATACAATTGCTTTGCAAACATATCCCATACATTAGCTATCGCAATATATCTATATGTATATATTTGTTTATTGTTGAAATATTTTTATGGACGTAATTGAGTACAACAATTACTACTGTAACTATTCGTACCTCATTACAGCCACTCCTTGAAATCATTTCAACAACAGTGTGCATTTTGCTACTATTTCGAATAAGAAGTTTCATAGGACTTACTGTCAGGCCCGCCAATGGGAGGGGGGGGGGAAGCGATTGCTCAAAAGGACCCGCGCGAATCTAGGGGTCCACCGTCAACTCAGTTATAAAAAATAAATTAATCTTTGCAGTAAATATATAAGTTTGTTTCTTGCAAGAGTCCTAGTTATGGTAGATTACTGCAGGTTGTATATGCAGGACTATACACAGGTTTTTATATAAAAAAAATTAAACTAGTTTTGGGACCCTTGACTGCCCTGCCCAGGGGCCCAGAATTTCTGTCGGTGGGCCTGCTTACTGTTAATATTAAATCTTAAAAAGTGGAACTAGAAGCAAAATTACCGTAAGCTATATGCCATTTGGATATTAATATTTGTGCGTACCATGTTTTATAATCATGCATCAGTTATCAAATTTCAAATTGTTAGAAAAAGTTAATTGAAGGAGATTCGTTGCAATGAGATTTGTTCGGGGCCGTAACATGTCAGTTGCTACAAAAGTAACACCATTTCGTTATAACAATACTTAAAATTGCCGATCGCAAGAGAGGAAACATATTTACTTATGAAGTTAGAAATTGTAAACAGAAACAATAAATCCGCTTGAATCTTATAAGAAATGACAAGTCCTGCTTGTCGGAAGTGTCATAGTCATTGTTAGTAACATTTTTCTCATTTTTATTCTTCGTAATCATTTAGGGTAAATATCTAATAGTAAACAGCAATAGCGTAATTATTAGTTTCACTGTTCGCGCTAAGCTCCTACCATCTTCATTTGCATAGGAAAATATTTACTAATTGTCCATTTTAAATAGTTATGTACATGAAACCTATCTTACAATCATGATCAAAATCAAATCAATACCTTCTGGGATATAAAATTCAATGTTACTATATATTCTCCATATTTTTATCTAGTAGTGTCATATGTGATCTATAGGCTCAACTGTTACGTAATACGGCTAGTTGTTGGTTACATAAGATAATTACTTCCCCTGAATTCGATAGGTCGCGCTACCAGAAAACAAGTCCAACAAATCTTTCATGTGTGTTGCTATTTGTCCTTCTTTGTTTCAGATATGTTTTCTTTCCCAATACAATTATTCTATCACAACCATATCTTCTGGGTATAAGATATATTTGTGTAAACTTAAGTGACAAATACAGGAAAGTGTGTTTTCAATGTGAATCAAGGCATGTATCAAAGTTAATAAATACAAGATTAATTAAATACATGTCTGGTTCATTAATTCTTGATGGTAGATAGGAATATTTTATATTTTATTTCTAATATATGTAATCTAGATATTGTATGAAATATAAACTTTATAATAATTATTTCAATTTGTAAATATGTGAATGATGATGATGATGATGATAATGATGATGATGATGATGACGAGTATGATTTTTGTTGTTCTGGCTGTTGTGGTTTACAATAGATGGTGCTAAAATGTACTAATCTGAATTCAAATAACAAAAGACTTTCAATATCAAATTACATGTATCATGCAAACTCATTATCCGGTTTTTTGTTACACAGGTCAAAGTAACTTTTAAGAATTATAATTGAGCTTCTTCATATCTGGGTATTTCCGTATTTCGCTCATTTCCAAAGTAGTAGGAAATTGTTTTTCCTTCAAATTTGTCACTATTAAGGAAAACATTCAAGAGAATGACTTCAGTTTTTCAGAACCATTATACTATTTATAATGATAATAATAAGTATACCATACAACTATCTCTGCTACTAATTATAATAAGAACAACAATAATACAAATAAATAAGTAACAATTTACAAACAAATACTTGAGGATTATGCCACTGAATGATTGATATCACAAAATAAACTTGAGAACCAAACATTTGTAATGAGATATTTTATATCAATAATTAATCAAATCTGAGATCAAACCATCACAAGACTGACACGTAAACGTCAATAAACATATAACGTAAAATATCTATATTTTAAAATATACTCATTCATTTATTTTCATATGCTTATATATAAAAATTGGAGAAACATAGTCATTATCATAACAATGTTCGAATTTTCCTACAGTGCAAAATTATATTGATGATAAAACTTAAATTTATAAATCATTTGGAAAGTCGATTGATGTTAGGCTCGAAGGTAGTACTATGTGTACTGAAGTTATGCCAAGTTTGACAAGGTTGACTTGAAAATGAAATGCTTACCAGAAAAGTGTTGCACATTTTGTGTAGCAGACTAATATCAATACCTAATGCCAAAGAGCAAATAAATATCTGTAATGTTGGTAATCCGACGCAATGTGTTATGTATGATGTTTATATAATATTATAAATATTTTAGGAAATTATAAATGTTTCTTCACTTTAATATTTGCTTAAATCTTAATGTTATCAGGAAAAACATGTTTAACTAGTGTCCTTGAATTAGGTTGTTTTGATCAATATGTTTTCTCAATTTGAAGGTCAAGGTTGATTTTTGTTTACAAGTAAAAATTCCATTAAGATGACTCATATTCTAGAACATTCTGTCATGTGACCAATCTTTATATATACCATGTTTGGTGGACATTTTTTCAGTTTTGACATTACCATCAGTCTTGTAAAGAGCTATTACAGTTGTGAAAATTCATTCCAAATTCTAAGAGAGGAATTATTTTAAATATTCATTGGATTATAACAGTGCTCATAAACTTTTGGATTTTGGATTTTTAATTGATGATTTTGGAATTTAACTGAACTTATTCAGAGATTTTGGAATATTTCATTTTGACATCAGCACATCAAGATTTCTAGTACATCAGGACTTTGGAGACCATTAGCACATCATAACATTCAAGGACACAGCCGTGAATTCGGAACATTCTATATTTAAGACTTGTGATTAGAACAATCATTCTTATTGGATTATTAGGATTTCAAAACACATTACTGTAAGTGACTTTTTGATTTTTCATTTTAATTATCTAGTAATAAATTGCTTGTTGATTTTTACTTGATTTGTTGGTTTCACTTTCTTTCTGTTACATTTTTCTTAGACCATAGAGTCGTAACAGAAATTGGGGGCCGTTCCGGGATCTGAATTTCATTAAAGCATATTAGAGATATTAAATTTATCTTTGAAATTCATATTGATTTTGTCTTGGAATTTTTTTTGTCTTTGGCAAAGATTTTTAAATTGAGAAATTTTTTTGTGTGAAACCAACAAGCATTTACAATGGCATCTAATGTTCAGAATTTCATTTCAAAACCTACCCAGGAGGGGTTAGAGTGCATGAGAAAGGATGAGTTGCTCGAGCTTGCCAGAAAATACAGTCTATCTGAGGCAAAAGTATCATTGACAAAACAGGAGATAAAGATTATTTTGATTCAGTATTTAGTAGAAAGGGAATTTTTGATAGCAGTGCTTTAAGTTTGAAGAGAAAGCCTGTATCTGGTTCTGACAGGAAATTAAGGGAATTAGAGTTAAAGAACCAGATTGATTTAGAATTGGCAAAGCTTCAGATTCAGAGAGAGAGAGAGAAAAAGAAGAGAGGCAGATACAGATGGAGAGAGAGAAAGAAGAGAGGCAGATACAAATGCAGAAAGAAGAGAGGCAAATGCAGATGGAGAGGGAGAGAGAAAAAGAAGAGAGGCAGATACAGATGGAGAGAGAGAAGGAAGAGAGGCAGATACAAATGCAGAAAGAAGAGAGGCAGATACAAATGCAGATGCAAAGAAAAGAAAGGGAAATGCAATTTAAATTAAGAGAATTAGAACTGGCAAACAGAACACACTCCACTCCTTTAAAAACAAGTTCAGGTTTTGATGTTACCAGATATATTAGGTTAGTACCCCCTTTTCAGGAAAAAGAAGTAGATAAATACTTTCTTCATTTCGAGAAAATAGCTGAAAACTTGAAATGGCCCAGAGAGCATTGGACTTTGTTATTACAAAGTGTACTAATTGGCAAAAGCTCGTGAAGTCTACATTTCACTGTCAGTACAACAAAGCACTGATTATGATGTGGTTAAGGAGTGCATCTTGAAAGCTTATGAGTTGGTACCAGAGGCATATCGACAAAGGTTTAGGAATTGTAGAATAGAAACTGGACAAACTCATGTCGAATTTGCAAGGGATAAAGAACAACTATTTGATAGGTGGTGCTCAGCCAAGAAAGTTGATCAAGCTTATGATAACCTCCGACAGCTCGTATTAATTGAAGAGTTCAAGAGGTGCATCCATAGTGATGTTAAAACCTATCTTGACGAGCAGAATGTGGAAACTTTGGAAAATGCTGCTCGTATGGCTGATGATTATTCCTTGACTCACAAAATTTCATTTGGCAATAAGTCGTCCTCTCAGCAGTTTTCTGGTAAAAAACCATTTCAATCTCATTCGAGTACTTCCAAATTTCACAACAGCACAACTGTTAGGAATCAAACATCTGATAACACTGATCAGAAATCCTTATCTCTTCCTACGTGCACTTATTGTAAAAAGAAAGGGCACGTTATTTCTGATTGCTTCAAGTTGAAAAATAAGCAACAGAGAAAAGACAGAGCTTTTCCAAATGCTCTTATTTCTACGAGGTCAAGGTTACGGTCTTGTATTGAAAGCAATACATTTGTTGGGTCAAACAAACCCCAGTCTGATTCTATTTTGGAGGCTTATGAACCATTCATGTCAGAAGGTTCTATATCACTTATTGGTGATTCTGCCAAACCTATCCCAATTAAAATATTAAGGGACACTGGAGCTTCTCAGAGTCTTTTATTATCAGGTACTTTGCCTTTGTCTGAGGAGTCTTCTTCAAGTGAAAGTGTTCTTGTTCAGGGAGTAGAGTGCGGCTTTGTAAATGTTCCTCTCCATTGTGTAAATTTGGCATCAGACTTAGTTTCTGGACCTGTGACTGTTGGGGCAGTGACTTCTTTACCCATAGAGGGTGTTCATTTATTACTAGGCAATGACCTAGCTGGAGATAAGGTTGTGGTTAATCCACTTGTAACTGACAAGCCTTGTTTGGATCAGAAAGTTGATCCTGTCGAAACTGAAATCCCTGATTTGTACCCTGCTTGTGCAGTTACTAGAGCTATGGCAAAAAGAGTTCTTGAGAGTGATGTTGATCAGGATATTATTCCTTTAGCTGACACATGTATTGGTCAGTCTTTTGATGAGGTCACTTTTTCCTCAGGTATTGATCAATCAAATGGTATTGATCACAGTGATCCTCTTTTGGCAACTCATTCTCTTTGTTCTAATCAGGATGACAAACGACAATCCCTTGTCGTTGAACAGGAGCAAGATCCCGAGATATCTTGTTTGTTTCAGAGGGCTATTAATGAAACTGAAGCCACACAAGTTCCAGTGTGTTACTTTGTGAAAAATGGGGTCCTTATGAGGAAATGGAGACCACCTGATGTACCCGCTGGTGACGAGTGGTCAGTGAGCTATCAAATTGTTGTTCCTAAGTCATATCGACAAGAAATTCTTAATTTAGCCCATGAAACTCCTTTGGCTGGTCATTTAGGAGTCCGTAAGACTTATCACAAGATCTTGAATCATTTTTATTGGCCGAAACTCAAAAGTGATGTTTCTAAATACTGCAGATCTTGTCACACTTGTCAAATGGTAGGAAAACCCAATCAGAAGATACCTAAGGCTCATCTGCAACCTATTCCTGCATTTGATGAACCATTTAGTAGAATAATAGTAGACTGTGTTGGTCCTTTACCTAAAACCAAGTCAGGCAACCAATACTTGTTGACCATCATGTGTACATCTACAAGATTTCCAGAGGCAATTCCTCTGAGAAATATAAAAACTAAAACTATTGTGAAAGCTTTGGTGAAGTTTTTTTACACTTGTTGGCCTTCCCAAATCTGTCCAATCGGATCAAGGGTCAAATTTTATATCTGGAATTTTCCAACAAGTTATGCATGAATTAGGCATCCAACAGTTTAAATCTTCTGCCTATCACCCTGAAAGTCAAGGTGCTTTGGAAAGATTTCATCAAACTTTGAAGAATATGATTCGATCATATTGCTTTGATACAGAAAAGGATTGGGATGAGGGTGTTCATTTGTTGTTGTTTGCTGTTAGGGAATCAGTTCAAGAGTCGTTGGGTTTTAGTCCCTTTGAACTAGTTTTTGGTCATACTGTCCGTGGACCATTGAAATTATTGAAAGAGAAACTTCTTTCAAATGAAGGCTCAAAGATTAATCTTCTTGATTATGTTTCTGATTTCAAATACAAGTTGTCAAAGGCCTGTGAAGTAGCAAGAACTGATCTTCACACTACCCAGTCAAAAATGAAATTAAGGTATGACAGAAATTCACAGGAAAGGAGTTTTAAACCTGGTGACAAAGTTCTGGCTCTCTTGCCCATAACTCAAAATCCTCTTCAGGCTAAATTTTATGGTCCTTATACCGTTGAAAAGAAAGTAAATGACTTAAATTATATCATTAACACTCCTGGGAGACGGAAACAGAAACAACTTTGTTATATAAATATGTTAAAGGAATATTTTGACAGAGATAGCCCAGCTAATTATTCAGTTAATTTAATTGTACCTGTCCCACACAGTGAAGATATCAACGATGGAATACAATCAGACTATAGTGACTCTGGTACAACCAATCTTCGGAATTTAGAAATATTGAACAACCTAGACCAGAAACTTTCACATCTACAACAACAGGAAATAAATGAACTAAAACAGCTATTACATGACTATGAGCACTTGTTTCCTGATGTTCCAACACGAACAAGTAAAATTTATCATGACGTTGACATTGTCGATTCTGCGCCTGTGAAACAGCATCCTTATAGGATGAATCCTCTCAAACAGAACTATCTGAAGAAAGAAATTCAGTATTTACTGGAGAATGATTTCATAGAACCAAGTCAAAGTAACTGGAGTTCACCATGTATTCTTGTTCCCAAGCCAGATAATACATTCCGTATGTGTACTGACTATAGACAAGTCAACAGTGTCACCAAAACTGATTCATTTCCAATCCCAAGAATGGACGATTGCATTGATAAAATTGGAAATGCGGAATATGTCACCAAGTTTGACCTTTTAAAAGGATTCTGGCAAATTCCACTGACGTAAAGGGCAAAAGAAATTTCAGCATTTGTAACTCCAGATGGACTTTATCAATATAAAGTCATGCCGTTTGGAATGAAAAATTCGCCAGCAACGTTTCAACGTCTGATGAACATGATAACATTTGGTCTTGATAATTGTGACGCTTATATCGATGACGTCATTATCTACAACAACACCTGGGAAGATCATTTGGAAACCATTCGAAAATTCTTTGATCGACTCAGCGATGCGAATCTGACAATTAATTTGAGCAAAAGTGAGCTTTGCCATGCTTGTGTCACATTTTTAGGACATATTGTGGGACAAGGTCAAGTTAAACCTATAGAAGCTAAGGTCAAAGCTATCTCTGAATTTCAAGTTCCAATTTGTAAAAAGCAACTGATGCGATTTCTAGGTATGGCTGGATATTATCGGAAATTTTGTTCCAATTTTTCCAAAATTGCTGAACCTTTGACAAGTTTATTGAGTAAGAAAACCACATTTCATTGGTCTGACAAGAGTCAGGAATCTTTTGACAAGTTAAAGGCCATGCTTAAGAATGCACCAGTTCTTTCTGCACCAAATTTCAGCCAATCATTTAAATTATCTGTTGATGCAAGTGATGTAGGGGTTGGTGGAGTATTGATTCAGGAAGACAAAAGTGGTGTGGATCACCCTGTGTGTTATTTTTCTAAAAAACTAAACAAGCACCAGAAAAATTATTCCACAATTGAGAAGGAATGTTTGGCTTTGATATTGGCTTTACAGCATTTTGAAGTGTATGTTACCTCAGCTCTTTCTCCAGTTATTGTGTACAGTGATCACAATCCCCTTACTTTCATCAACAAAATGAAAGATAAAAATCGGTGATTTTTGAGATGGAGTTTGATATTGCAAGAATATAACATTGACATCAAACACATCAGGGGAAAAGACAATGTGATTGCAGATGCACTCTCACGTGCATAGCAATGTAATATTGCTTGATGTAATTAAGTCCAGTATCATAAAACATGTTCTTATGTAATTTTGGTTATTATAGTATTAGATATATATTCAAAAGAAAGCTTTATTATATAAATCTTTCTTTTTCTTTATGAGGGGAGGTGTTATGTATGATGTTTATATAATATTATAAATATTTTAGGAAATTATAAATGTTTCTTCACTTTAATATTTGCTTAAATCTTAATGTTATCAGGAAAAACATGTTTAACTAGTGTCCTTGAATTAGGTTGTTTTGATCAATATGTTTTCTCAATTTGAAGGTCAAGGTTGTTTTTTGTTTACAAGTAAAAATCCCATTAAGATGACTCATATTCTAGAACATTCTGTCATGTGACCAATCTTTATATATACCATGTTTGGTGGACATTTTTTCAGTTTTGACATTACCATCAGTCTTGTAAAGAGCTATTACAGTTGTGAAAATTCATTCCAAATTCTAAGAGAGGAATTATTTTAAATATTCATTGGATTATAACAGTGCTCATAAACTTTTGGATTTTGGATTTTTAATTGATGATTTTGGAATTTAACTGAACTTATTCAGAGATTTTGGAATATTTCATTTTGACATCAGCACATCAAGATTTCTAGTACATCAGGACTTTGGAGACCATTAGCACATCATAACATTCAAGGACACAGCCGTGAATTCGGAACATTCTATATTTAAGACTTGTGATTAGAACAATCATTCTTATTGGATTATTAGGATTTCAAAACACATTACTGTAAGTGACTTTTTGATTTTTCATTTTAATTATCTAGTAATAAATTGCTTGTTGATTTTTACTTGATTTGTTGGTTTCACTTTCTTTCTGTTACATTTTTCTTAGACCATAGAGTCGTAACAAATGTGTCGAGAGATTTCATACATTTAATAACTATTTTTGCAAATATATGAAGAAAATTATGATACATTTCTGCCACACTACTTATATTGTGTTGTCTATGGATCATGTTAGAAGAAAGATATGCATGTAGCTTGAAGAAAGTACATGTAAAGTGTTATATAGATAATTAAAAATACTCGCTATATTACTAACTTTGGATTCTCTCCCTCCTTGATATTGCAAGTTTAGGACCTAATATATCTTGAGGATGCAAAAGTATCATGTACAAATATTACCGGGTAGCACACGATATATTAGGCTAAAACGTTTCGCTGGGGGGGGGGGGGGGGAAGAGGCGAAAATATAACGAAGGCATATTTTTTCTGGATGTTTGGAATAATATTTAAAGCCACCAAGCATATAACCTTAAATGACTTTTATTCCTAAATGCTCTTTGACAAATTACATTCAAATCGGCCCGGCAAAATTTGCGATTAAAATAGCAAATGTGAATGGACGCACAATATACAATGGACGCAAGGCATTACAATAAGTTCATTTGCTTTTACGGGCAGGTGAACTAAAAAAAGATGAGGTTATCTACAGCAAATATTTAATTCACATTCAGACTATGAACAAATTTTTCCAATTAATTTTAAAGAGAATATTCCTTATATAGAGCAGCTTATGTCTCTCGGGTGAAAACCAGGATCATACCTAATACACTAGCTTACAACAAATGGTAAAATATCTCTGGAAGCCGGGATATTTTGTGTTATGTTTTTTATCATTACAAATTATTGTCCCGTGCCCTATAATATTATATTTTTCCTTAAAAGCAAAATGAGTCTCTCCCTGACGATAATGAATAATAATGACAAATGTAATTGAAGGAGTGAATCTTGTACCATTTGTACATATTGTTCTCCAGTCTGACAACTTTTCTCTTAATATTTACGAATTGGTGTGATTTCTTACCTACGAGATAGGCAAGGATTCAATTATGAAATGTACCTACGGGTATTTATTTATTTATTGTTGATACATATTTGCGAACATGATAGATTACATACAATTACAATTTGAACTACTCTTTCATTACGTTCGCTCCTTGACAACGATTGAACAACATTATTCTTTTTCCTACAATTTCGTGTAAAGATGTCATCTAGGACCTAACGTTGTATATTACATCTTATACAGTTCCTAGTAGCAATTTCATAAGAAATAGGTGTAATCTGGTATCAAATTGTATGCACATGATGTTTCATAATCCACTATCATCTATCTTTCAAGCTATTTTAGAAACTGGATCGAAGATGATTTGGATTTGAGATCAGTCTTTTCGGAGACGTAAAATGTCAAGTGCCACAAGAAATAACTCCATTCTTTGATAATAAAACATGCAAATTGCAAATCCTTCGTAGGCAAAACAATATATATCTTGAAAGTTGTAAACTATGAAAAAAAAATCTAACATCCTTTGCAAATCATGTAACGAATGATGAATCGTGCGTACCAGACGCGTTGTGATCGTCCTCAAGAATTCTTTCTTTTCTATTTTATTTTGCCATTGTAGGCGTAGTTCAATCAGTAAATGACTAACTCGTAATTATTAGCTCAACTATTTGTCGTAAGCCCCGCCCACTCCCATTTGCACAGGAAAATCTCTACTAATGTTGAAAATCTGATAGACCATTATCTTGAAGTACAAAAACGATATCGTACGAATATGATGATATACTAATATACGCTTTGTAAGATGTTCAACTCAAAGTTACTATATATTCTCTTAATGTTTTATCTTATTTGTGGTACCTTGTCATAACTGTCGCCACAGGTTGAACTGTTTTACATGACACTGCGCAATCAATCATGCACGAAAACAGCTCATGACCAAACTATGGAGAAACGAAGTCAATTATCCCTTCCCCTCCCCCCGCCGCCAAATCCTTTAGGGATTCCAAGTAATATCATTTAATGTGTATGTCTCTATCTTTGTTTTATATATGTTTTCTTTACCAATAAAATTATTTTACCACAATAACATCTTGTATAAGCGTTATCGACAAATATAGAAAGGGTTTTTAAATTGACTCTAGGAGTATATCAAAATAAGTAAATAAAAGGTTCATTTTTCTGGTTCTAGAATGTTTCTTGGTAAGTAACGGCTTTTTATATTTTATTTCTAATGTATGTAAGATTTCTATTATTATAAAATATTATATTTATAATAGATATTGGAATTGTATAGCCATGAATTATGATGATGGTAATTATTGCTGTTGTTGTTGTTAACTGGTGACGTGAAGATTTACTAAGCCGAAATCAAATTACAAAATATTTTTGAACATCAAATTATACAAGATTAATGAAAACAGATTAATATTCAGGCAAGGGGTATTTGCCAGTTTATCACACAAGTAAAAGTTAACTTTCGGATTTCATTTCTATCCAAATTAATATAAGTTTTGTTTCTACGAACTTTTCACAGTTACGACTGTATGATTTAGAATCATGATATTATTGATAACAACTAAATAAATAAATAAAAATATAACAAAATAAATTTACAAACAAATGGTTGAAGACTATTCCATCCAATGATTGCCATTTTAAAAGTTTATAACCAAGTATTTGTAAATGAAATATTTTATATCATTAATCAAGAGATAATTTGAAAATGAAGGAAAACTGCGAATCTGAAAGTACAACTTCACTTGACTGATATGAAAACATATGTGAGCATGCGATTTAAAATAAGTGATTGTGAATTGTTTTCTTATATATAAAATGTAGACCCTCTAACATAAAAATTCTTGAGATTTAGACTATTCACAATATTATGAGTAGATACTGACACTCGCTGTTTCGTAAAGGACACAGAACGTGCCTTGGTTATGATTAGAAATCTTTGTCAATGTGGTGTAAAAATCAAATGATCAGGGTTACCCACCCATCCGCCCCCCAAAAAAGAAATACAGAATAAAAAAGAGAAGAAAAAAATGAAACAAAGGGAATCAGATTTGAGAACATATTATTGACGAAAGCAAAAATTAAATGTCCTCCGAATATAGATAGCAAAAAAATGCTTCCCATTACTAGATAAAGTATGACAATAAAAGCGATGTTTGGTATTTCAATATTATTCTGAGGCAGGTTCAAAAGTAATCCCAATCATATATGCCAGTTTTTATTTATTGGTAATGAAACACGTAGGTGGCAATTAAGGTATGACATGGTGGAACTATTAGCCACATTGACTACACGTGTGAATTTCATATATCTTTCAATAATATTTTAACCGATCCAATATTTGCACTAGGCCCCGTTCCGTTCCAATCGTGCAAAATTTGAACACTCTTACATACATTTAGGTTTAAGTACAAGTAGCAGATATTTGAAATTTGATCAACATCGAATAATTTTTTTTTGGAGATATACAAGATCAAAATGAGTATACATTCCCTATATGTATATCTACAATATGGAACGTTGTCTTAAGATGCCCCCAAGTGCTTAACTATGTTACGTAACATTGCAAAATCACGCATGCTAGAGAACAGTTGGTCGCCCAGCTACTGATTATAGGCAACAGATAAGGAGGTGCTACATAACGATGATTTACATGGTATAACAATGAATTTAGGCTGCATGTTTATCTGAGGCTAAAATCTCATGAGAATCATTTAGCAGATTGCCAAGGCGTTGTAAACTTTAACCATGTGAATATGATCTTGTCCAAAAAAAGCGAATGTGTGGATAGGAGCAAGTGATTTTGGTGGAACGGATGATGATTAACTTTTAAACTGAATACAACTGGAACAATAAATTACCACCACGATACAGGTATTTCTTGTATTAGCAGACGACAATACTGAGTGCAATGATAGTATAAAAAAGGAAAATTAAAACACTGGATATAATTGGTTCCGTGTAATTGAAAATACTGAGAAATTCGGAAAACGTCTATAATAGTGTTAATCCTTATTAACTTTGTTTTTGAAAATGGATTTTTTTTCATTCCTTTTGCGACTGAACAATAGCTATTTCAACTTTTTTATACTGTACGATACCAGATTATATTGGTTTGTTATTAGTTATTGCTAATACTAAAACATCCATCAGTAATCATCATATTGTTACCGGTTAGATCGCTCACAGCGATCGATAATAGTTGATGTGCGCTTATTAGGAAACAAGATGGCTGGAATATCAAAAATGATGAAATTGATAAAATATACTGATTGTAATGGAAGTTATTGTTGTACTGCCAACTCTGCGGATATAAAACACTAACATTTTAACACAAGATATTATTTCTACTAGAAAATAGTTTTACAATATCAACCCCTTCATTTGCTTGTATCACATATGTAAATCTGTCTTTCCCTCTTTTTTTAAATTATGGACTTGTAAGTTTTTGTGAAATGTATTGCCACACTATATGCATTATGATTACTATTCTAATGGAGATGAACCCGTAAGTTATCGGAACCTGTTTTCAGTTCAACGGTCATCTGTACTATTTTCTTTAGATAAAAAAAAAACTTGTTACCTGCATATATTTTCAAAGTGATATCAACATGTACTATTCTGGATGCTACTCGAAGGTAACGGTTATGATTTTAATCAATTTCAGGAAGATTTCTGGTGTTGCATTACTGAAATTGGAAGCGTCAGTTAACCTTAAAAAATCGAAGTATTCAATGAAAAATCTCACCTTATTAATGATTATATTATTTGTATTTCAAATGTATTCTGTTATGAATACTATTTGTAAAGCAGGGTATTCTGGAAAGTTTACCATGATATTGTTAAACAACATTATCATTCAATATTATGGACATTTAGTATCTTCATACAATAGTAAAATATAAACGAAATTTTGAACATTTTTGCAATTTTTTACCTGAAAATAAATAAATTTTAGAACAAAATATTTTGCAAATAATTAAAACAGCTTCTCAGGCTAGATTTGTTCTTTAATTTGTTCATACCGTAGATTGGTATTAACCAGTGTTATCAGTTTTATAAAAATTAATAAAATGCCAGTCAATAAAGATGATAACATTTTCATGCTTTTTTCGGTTTTTTTTCTTCACCAAAATTATTTTCCGAGCCATTATGTACATTTAATCCATAAAAAAAGTTTTTGTCAAACATAATTTTTTTGCATACACGTTTCTACTAGCATTGGACACTTTTTGAAGAAAACAACATTAGAACTACTGTGTCGAAATAAGAAAATATATACAAATGAGTAAAATATGTAACTGATAAAAAAAGAAAAGATGTGCAAGTAATTAAATTAGCGAGATAGAGTGAAAAAAGGACGTCAAAGACAAAAATGTGTCTAGACCAGTTTAAGGAATAATTCTTCCTGATAGCTACTTTATTCATTGCATTTCATATTGAAATGACGCGGAAAGAATGTACGTTTCAATGACTGGATGACCAGAGGGACGTAGAGAGAGAGAACGTATTGACAAAATACACCTCACCACAAAATATACCTGCCCTTCAAATATTCATGACAACCATAATTTGCAGCGCAGGTATGTTTACAGTCTTACTCATTCTTCAACTTTGTCTGGTAGAGCCCGTTGAATCTACTTAGTGATTTCACATTTCCTATCTATTACCTTCCAATTAGAATTCTGATGATTTGAAATAGTGTCCAAAAAGAGAGCTTCTACTGTCTTGACCTTAATTTTTAAATTACACCTATTTTACTTAAATTAGTATATCTTTATATATATAAATATGGCATTAGATTGTAGATATTATCCATTTTCATGGGATATTTTATCATTTATTCATGTCTAAAGGAATGGATATTACCTGCACTTTTTCAGTTCAAAAGGGAAGTTTTTTATCAAGGACTGTAGACAAGTAATTGTGAACATTTTGGTGGATAAAATGTGTTTTGTAGGTCGAAAACCTAACAAGAAGACAAAGATGATGCAACTCAACATCGGTGCCTGGAACGTACGCACACTAATGGACAGTACATCAGCAGATAGACCAGAGAGAAGAACAGCTCTAGTTGGTAGAGAACTGGCCAAATTCAACATCCAGATAGCAGCCCTGTGTGAAACTCGCCTAGTTGAGGAAGGACAACTCACCGAAGAAGCAGCCGGCTACACCTTCTTATGGAGTGGCCGAAGTAAAGCAAAGCGACGTGGAGCTGGTGGTGGGTTTGCCATCAAATCGCAGCTAGTTAGCTAGCTCACACATCTCTCAAAGGGCGTGAATGACAGAATGATGCAAATGAGACTCTGGAAAAAGGTTAGGGTTCTCTGGAAAAAGACACGCAACTATCATCAGCGCCTATGCACCCACCATGACCAACCCAGATGAGATCAAGGACATATTTTATGAAGACTGGAGTCCCTTATTGCAGAAGTACCAAAGGCAGAAAAGCTCATCATCCTTGCTGACTTCAATACTAACGATGGCACACATCACCAGACATGGCCAGGTGTCATTCGCACAAATGACGCTGTGTACTCAACTGCATCCAAAACCCTCTGTCCCACCACAAGTTAACATCAAGATTGGCTTGATGAGAACGATGTTGTCATACGGAGACTTCTGAATGAGGAACATCTTTTATAGAAGGCCTGTTTAGAAGACAGAACTTCATCATCTAAGAAGGCAGCCTTCACCAACATCAAGAGGACTGTCCAATGCAAAGTCAGAGAGTTGCAAGACCCATGGCTGAACAATAAGGCAGATAAGATTCAGTCCTACGTAGACAGGAATGACACGAAGAACTTCTATGATGCTTTGAAGACAATCTGCGGGCCACATTCATCAGGAACATCTCCAATACTAAGTGCTGACAGCGCCACACTGCTCACTGACAAAGAAAAGATACTTCCAAGATAGGCAGAACACTTCAAACATATCCTCAATCAACAGTCATCTATCAGCGATGAGAGAAATTGATCGACTGCACCAAGTGGAAATAAACATATCACTTGCTGACCCTCAAACGCTGACTGAAAATGTGAAAGCAACTGACCTGCTGTCAAACGGCAAAGCACCTGAAGCAGATGCTATATCAGCAAAAGTCTACAAAGCCGGAAGCTCGCACATGCTACAGAAACTGACTGCACTCGTCCAGTCAATGTGGACTCAGGAAACCTTACCCCAGGAGTACAAGGGTACATCCATCATCCATTTATACAAGCGGAAAGGCAACAGACAATCCCGCGACAACCATCAGGGAATCTCCTTGCTGTCAATAGCTGGCAAAATCCTTGCCAGAATTTTGCTTAATCGTCTTGCGCATCACATCGATCAAGGGTTCCTGCCTGAGAGTCAGCGTTGCTTCAGGACAGGACGAGGGACCACATACATGGTGTTTGTAGCTCGTCAACTCCAGGAGAAATGCCAGGAACAGAACTATAACCGGTACACGACATTCATCGACCTGACAAAAGCCTTTGACACAGTCAGCCGTGGCGGCCTTTGGAAGATCATGGCAAAATTTGGTTGCCCAGAGAAATTCATTGTGATAGTTTAGCAATTCCATGACAAGAGACTCCTACAACTTTAATCCGCGAGTCCAGCATGTACTGAAATAATTCACACTAAATGAATAAATCTTACCTATCAAATTGTTGGTGAGTGTTACATGTTAATGAGAATAAATTTAACTTTGAACATATATTTATCCACATCATGAAAACCCCCAAACTATGCCTGTTAATATACACACGGATATATTGATATAACTATATAATAGAGAATATTCATCACCTTCTCATTCATGTTCCAATGTAAGTGTCCCATTCCTGCCCTAATGATTGCTTTTTCCTGAAGGTCAGCCTCTTCTTTGCAATATTCATAGCATTTCTGTAAACAAAATGAGATATTATACACAGAATTTTAATATGACATGAAATCCTTCGAGAAAGTAAATCTTAGGCAGTATCACTTATATGCTTTTAAATATAAATCCTGATTTTAAAGGTGCTTTGTCTACTTAAAAACTTAAAATATTAGAATGGACTTTGTGTTCGCTGAATGGTAGTATATAACGCTTGTAATAATTTCTGACTTCGGTTTTATCATTTAAACTAGCATTAAAAGAAAAACATGCAAAAAAAAAGACACCAAACCTACACATCGAATCGGGGAATCCCTTCTATATTTAGATTCACCCGTGTCTTTGGTGTCAGCTACAGAGCCAGCTTCCACATGATGCAGTTTGTACCCAAACTGACTATAGTGTGACATGATCTAAATCCTGATTTAGAATATCATCCAACTAAAGATTGACATATTCTTAAACCAAGTCTGATTTAAGTATATCGCAGTTCACCCAGTTATGGTGCAATACTTTTCAGCAATTATTTTACTAGCTTGAACGATAATTAGCTCACCAATGTGTATATATATATATATATAAATATATATATATATATATATATATATATATATATATATATATATATATATATAATGTCTTGATCGCTTGTACCAGTACCATACCATGTGTGCTCTGTACAGCAACTTCAGCCTTCATCAAATGACTGACGACTATGAGAGAACTGGACCTATCTTAAAGTCTTTGGTCCTCCGCCTTCAAAGTACATGTATTAAAACCTTCCCATCCACAAATAGATCACTATTTGGCATCTAGAATGATGCCGCGCCTCCCCCACTCGTGAGCAACAAGAGCAACAGTAATAATAACAACGACAACTACAAATGATCAGTTTCTCCAGACATACGCATAAACTGGATCAATTATAAATGTACATATTTCTTTACGTAATTATATTTAGACGCTAGGTTCATTTATTACCTAATCTTGCCAGCTGATCTGTATTGTCTCTTTGAATTGCTTGTAAAGAATCTTAAAATGGGCTGTACCCACCGACCTAGTGTTGAGGACTTACAAGTGTTACCCTGTATCTCCTTGTTTTCCCACTGGATGATGGCTGTTTCATCCAATAATGTGTTTTAGTCGGGAATTCTCGCTACACCATTGCTTTCGTCTGCCAACGTTTGTTTGACATGACCAAATGTGAAAGTCAAACGAGGCACGTGCGGTTATTGATTAAAAATAGAAAAAAGTAGCGTAATAAACACTTCTTTTCTTTGTAATATAAAATGCCGTTTTCTAAATATGCGATAAGTTGACACATGATACACCGGTCAGAAAATTTGTCATTTGTTTATTGCATTCCAAATTTGACACAAATTAGACAAAGCCCGTTTAAGCTTGGCACTCATGTTGGAACTTTTACATATGAGTACTTTTTACATAATTTTTTAATTGCATTTGGTATATATGTTCAAAATGAAAACAATACCTTCAACGTATTGAAAAGAAATTGTGTTGTCTCTTTTTCTTGCTCTGGATTCTTCTCAGATGTTGCTTCTGTTCTCCATCTATTTTCAGAGTTCTTTAATTTTCGTTTATTTTGAAGATACTCTAAGGCATCGGTCCATTCATTGCAGTATAGCTCCCCAAATTGTTCAGCCAGTTTCACAGGTCGGTTAGGATCGGACAAGTCCGTTATTTCTGGATTTCCTGTCTTCATTCTGTCTGCTGCATGTTTGCTTAAACTGAATTACAGAAACAATACACATTACATTCCAAATTCCATATTCCACACTCACTCTCAGTCTCCATCTGTCTGTCTTTCTGTCTCTGTCTCTCTGTCTGTCTCTCTCTCTCTCTCTCTCTCTCTCTCTCTCTATATATATATATATATATATATATATATATATATGTGTGTGTGTGTGTGTGTGTGTGTGTGTGTGTGTGTGTGTGTGTGTGTGTGTGTAGCCTCAATAAGAATTCCATGTTAAAAATGGTCTATAGGTTTAACATTGTGGACTATATGGCCTGAATGAAAAAATATGGTATCTAATAGAAATGGTAATGTTAAAAGTGTCCATAGGTTTTTGAACATACACCTACCCTTACAACACGTCCTCATCTACTGACCAACACCTACATTTACTAACCAAGGATGTAGAAGAAGGATGATAAAATATAAGTGTAACTCTTTTATAAACAAAACTAAAATTCTCCCTACTACCCCTACCCACTACACCTTCCCTGTCATCGCTTTATAGACAAAAGTAATACACCCTTGCGACCCTTATAATCCCTATAACCCTAGCAGTAAAGAAGAGAAAAGGGGTAGGAATATACACACACTATACCCGCAAACATACGTATATACTATCACACACACACACACAAGGGTAGAAATGTTCATACACTCCACACAACGACATACATGTGTACTGTCATTGGGGTTTAAGTTTCAGTTATTATGGAAGAGAAAGACATTCACATATAAAAATACAGAACGTTTGGCAATAATTGAGTAGGATATCTTTTCTGAGAGATCTGGATGGCCCGGAAAATGGCTGTATTTTTCTTCAGTTACCCTCTCCATTACTGGCCGCAGCTCCCGGACCGGGATTCACATGCATGCAGCACATGGTCGTCTCCATTTCTTGGCAACCCTAAAGGATTAACGGAGAAAGATAGCCCAATATTTAATCAAATCTGACTCCATCTGCCAATTCTCCACTTGAGAGACTAGGGGTGTCTCTGGCTGATGATACACATGTTGTTGTTGCTGTTAATCCACCTCAAGTTCTATACCTAAGCCGTCTTGCTAGGTTCTCTCAAGCTATTGAGATCTTTGCCGCTGCCGTTGCTGCTTGTCTTCTTCCTTAAGCCTTTTCTCTTCCTCCGACATCCTCTTTCCTCTTTTTTGTCTTCATACATGACGTCCTTTATGAGCTCTTTAACCATTTTGTAGTAGATCAGCGTTCGTTTTACTAATATACTATTGGGAAAGATCCATGTATTGAACCCGCTCTAAGACGTTCGTAACCTTATATAAATGGATGGTGGCTTCCAGAAGTCTTCCATTAATACAGGAACGCATTTTGTTTCTTTGTCGAATCGATGAGCAATGGCATGACTGGTGAACGCACCGCTTTATATGCCTTAACCGCTGACGTGAAGGAAAACATCCCTCAAAAGTGGAGACGCGGAATTGAAAGAAAACATCCCTCTTAGGAAAATTGCAAGGTCGACAAAGAGACAAGTAAAAAAAAAAACATGTCAAAAGATTTTGTCATCAAAATCAACATTTGTTGTCATAAGCCACGCTAACTAAAAATCAATCAAAACAAATGAAGAGGGAATATTAGGGCCAGTCCTTTCCTTTTCATGTACAACATATTTAAAACACCCACAAATGTTTAACATGCACATATTTACAAGTTGAGGATGTTGTGGAGTTAGATTTCCAATGATTTGGTACAGTGTCATTGTGCCATTGATGGACACTACGTTTTTGAGCTAAAGAAAACTGATTTTCGTAATGTTCACTAAATCACATTTGTATTTTTTCATTTCTAGAGAAATAACTTCCAAATCAAGTCAGTAAATGTTCTAGAGGGAATCCAAGACTGCGTCGATGAAGAAAATACACACAATACTTTACACACACCATCAAATCTTATCCGTATAACCTCACATTATTGAATTTAGTGTATACAACACTTCTTTTTATAAAGTCTATGATATCGTCTTTGAGAGGAGATCATCCATAGAAATAAAAATATTTCCCACTGTGATCGTTGGAAATGTAGACAACTACCCCATGCGTTCCTGTGCAATTACTATAGTCCGTGTTTATCACATAAGCTCGAACGTATTTAGATTTTCGACGAGGAAGTTCATCTTTAGCACACACCACTAGATTCCAGGAAGCCGTGTACGAACTCTGGGTCAGAAGGTAATGAAGTTGCTAAGTATTCATTCTTCACAGGTAATGATAGGTAATGATATCACATTTTATTTTTTCTTTAAAAAGATGTGTCAAGTAAGTTGATGAAGGGGATGTCTTGGTACCCTGTTGCAAGAATACTTCGATGCGTTACGTCTCCACAGAAGTCAAAAGATGCAGGGAATGGTCACTCAAATCGTTATATCACTCTTTTAAGATCTTCTCTTCTGGGATGAGTGTCCATGTTTCTTCCACATACTCTTCCAACTTTTCTTGTTGACTCATCATCAAACATTGGTCGTGTTGTACTTGACTAGGATGATCGATTTGACAACCATAACAATGTTCACTGGTCAGGAATGTATTTTTTGTTCAGCCGAGTGGCGAGCAATACAGGAGACAAAGTGTCGTTCTCGTTATGGTCATCGTGACATCATGACTGTATATTTCTTTTCTTCTTCTCTTCCACTTGGAGTTGGGGTCTGTGACTGATGTTCTGGATGGAAAACATCATCCTCTCGCCTACGTTCGTGACTTCTTGTTCCATGTTTCTGTTCTAATAGTCTAGGACCAAGTTTCTGAAACTGTTGATTTCCAGAGTATTATCAAATTCTGCATACAAGATTACGTTCAGTGTGTTTTTGAAGGCAAGTGCAAACAAAAGTTCAACCCTGAGCTGAACTGATTTTATAGGGCGATAAATGTCTCTTGTCGCTGCCGTGATCTGTAGTGCAGTCAAATCCCCACAAAACATACATTCGTACATAATCGTCGTACAAATATGAAGTGGGTAGTGTTGGTTCCTAATTGTCCTGCAGTACTGCACTTTCTTCAAGGGGTTGTTTTCTTTTTTTTTTCTTTTTTTTTCCCTTCTTCGTAGCAAAAGTTGACGTAAGGTGTGAACTCACTACACTTCTTTTCTCTTTTGTCTGTCTTTTAGATTTTGGAGGAGGTTTTGCTTTATTAGCTACGTTATTAGAATTCCATCGTAGAAAAGAACAAATGATTGGACCTCCTACAGACCCATTTCCACTTGGTTTCAAGATGAATAGTTTTTTCGTTTGAGAATCGTATCTCAGATCGGCAAATTGTGTCAAGATTCATTTTCAAAACAAAGTACGACGAATTTCTTCTTCACACAGGGATAGAGAAGTCATATTCATCACTAATCACGCCACTGTTAACACAATGAGTTTTTCGAGCACAGATAATGTTTTGGTGGTCATGTCTTTTCGCGTCTATGTGTTCTGTCAAAATTTTAGGGTGACCGGTAGGAAATCGAGCATACAACTAACACACATAAATATGTTTGATTTGTTCCCCTTGAGATTTGTCAGCTTCGTACAACAAACTTGTAGCATTGGTCCGTCCTCCAAACAAGCTGTTGTGTCGATTCAAAGGTTCAATGTCCGCCACATCGTAGTCTTCGACAATGCGTCGAAATTCTTGATCTGTTTTCAAACGTCGATTGTAGTCGTGTTGCCACACTTTTATCGCTTTGTATCGTTGACTTTCTAAACTCTGGTTTTGTTGGTAAGTTTTGTCGTATAACTTTTCCATGGTGAATTCTGACAAAAGATATTTCTGGTCTCTGTGGGGATAAGAGGTGGGACATCTATGAAATTTGTGTTTATCAACTGAACCATCAGCGGAATCAAATCCAATCTTCTTTAGAGGTCGGTGGGGTATAACACCTACAAAGCAGATTCAGAAAGAGCATGAGATCCACCGAAGATCTGTTCATGTCCCCCTGAAATCATACTACAATTCCGACAGTGATGAGAAAAGGTTCCTTAATACAGTTGTTGCAAACGCGATGAGCGATACAAAGCTGGGAATGTGAATTTCAGTCTCTTGAGAACATTCAAGGTAAAAAAGAAATCAACACGATGATCCCGTTTCTTTTTCTTGTTCCGGTCATTCACTAATTCATCGGGTCCATTGTCATATCTCTGAAAATAACAACGATGATCCCACACGACGACTTTGCTACAAAAACGGTATCGTTTCTTTCCTGAACAAACGTGTGACTTTTTGTTATTGGTACGATCATAGTGTTCACGAGTGGAACATACTGTGAATAATTTGCCAGTGCTTTTCTGTTGTTGGAATTTTTCATGCGATGTCATTCGTAACACGATGAATTCACAAATGTTTGTCTGCAAGTAGAGCATTGAATCCTTTCTTGTCTTTCATGAACACAAGGTCTGGCCACTAAACAGACACATCATCTCTCTCCGCAATGAATATATTGCTCCCGATTGTTAAATACTTGGTCACCTTAGTCACAATAGTATTCGTATCCTACAAATTCTGTGATACTAGTTATAGTATTGAAATTGTATTTGGTGATGATATATATGAATATATTTTCTGTCTGGAAAACTAGATCCTCGAAACAGTTTGGCTATGTCCGATATTCTAATGCTTTTCCATAATCGTTTCTATTCGGTTGTATTTGTTTTCTCTGCAGCAGTTCAAGCCTCTATGGTGGCGCGGGCTAAACACATCTAGTTGTGATTGTTGTACTGGGAAATTGATCCACCAATAAACCTTTGTGTAGTCATCCGCTGCCTGAAGGAGTTTAAATGTATATCATATGAAAACTGTCTTCTCCATCGGTCATGTCAAACTCATTGTTCGATTGATGCACGTGCTAAATTTTATCCAAGATTTTGGTAGAAGTTAATTGCGCAGGTGTACTAATTCGATCCAGACAGATGGTTTCAAACTATCGTGAGTGATGGACAGTCGCAAAACTATCTTGATCTTTAGCTTGTCGTTTCAACTCCTTTAACACAGGCTTCAGTAAGTCCATAATGAAGACAGCCGATGTCTCTGCCGAGAATTGAGACTTGAACTCTTAACATTTTACCGTGTAAGTTTAAGCAGTCATTCTAAATTTTCTGGAAACCACTTTCTGAATAGCTCAAATGTGGAAATAATCTTTAGGGGCTACCGAACGACTTTCTTTCTTAGCCTATCTTGGCTCTCTAGGTCTTGGCGAGGAAGAGGCAGATGGTGTTGGATAATAATTAATCATATCCTCCTCAAAATCGCTGGGATGAACTTCTGCCAACACTTTTCGGAGAGTGTTGGATGACACAGAACGTCGTCATCACTTGGGTTCTGGTTTCTCGTGTGTGTGTGTGTGATAGTATATAAGTATATTGGTGGGTATAGTGTGTGTATATTCCTCCCCGTTTCCTCTCCTTACACTTCACTGCTAGGGTATGGAGGGGAGCGTTTTAGCTTTGTTTATAAGGGGATGATAGGGAAGTCATAGGGTGGATAGGGTAGGTTGGTAAAGTTTCAGTTTTGTTAGTTAGGTGTTGGTCAGTAGATAACTAGGTATTGGTCTGTAGATCAATGAGTGTTGGTCAGTAAGTGTAGGTGTATGCTCAAACGTATATGGACATTTTTAGCATTACTATTTCCGTTAGAGACCATACTTTATTCCTTGAGGCCATAAAGTCACACCATGTTAAACATATAGACCATCTTTAACATGGAACCCCATTGGGTCTATATGGTCCCATTTGGTTTTAGGTCACAAGCATCATCAAAACTGACACTATGGTCTCATAATGTTAATTTTTGATTGAGGCCAGAGGGTTCCATTTAAGGCCATATCATGCTCCATTACTACTAATATTAAATTGTTATAGTTTATGCATATTTCCTTTTCAACATCAAGGGATATGTTTGTTGTATTTAATTCATTAGGCACTTCTGTCCAGAAAGATCTATATCTTTAGAAGTCCTGTCCTGCCGTGAAATTTCAAAATAACACAAACTGGTTTCGTTTCGCCAGCAAGACACAGAAGAAGTTTGTTTGCTCTTATTTCTCCTTGTCAAACCTCATTTTGCAGTGTAGAACCGCTACTGAGAATTTTCCCTATATCTTATATCACAAGACTTTTGTCTTATATCACATATACCTCTATCAGAGTACAAAAGTAAGAGATGTCAGCTCTCCTGCACACCAGTGCCAATCAGTAACATTTGATGCAATCCAAAATATTCAAATTTTTAAGACAATCTTAGTTTTCTAGGCAATTACGTTTTAACTTTTCTATAATAAAGGTGAACCTTCTTTTAATAAAGGTTCAGCAATTTAAAACCCTGATGACAGTATTGCTTGACTTTCGGGACACAATTAGCTATGAATTTTATAATGGAGTTTCGGTAAATAATAGAAGCATGTGAATATAGTAATGTAAATAAAACACTTTCTAATTGGGGCTTTATATGATTACTACTAACCATGTTCAATAATAATTAAAAAAACCATCGAAAGAAAACATATACCTATACCTGTAGAGTCAATAGTGCACACCACATTGATTCTAATCAAACGCTTTAAGACAAGTCAAACAAGCATGAAATATAGGTCACATTAACCTACGTTTGTAGTGATGGTATCATACTTACCATAATGAAGACAAAAAAGATATATAATCATACCAGCATGATTGGTTAAGAAACTGACCATCAAGCGAAACTCAATCAAAGTCTTGGATGCATGAATGCATGCCACAGTGTCCTAGATGCATGAATGCATATCACAGTGTCCTAGATGCATGAATGCATATCACAGTGTCCTACGTTTGATGCGATGCTCAAGTATTCATTGTAATTGATGAACTGAGCAAGTCACTTGACTGTACACTCAATTTGTATGAAACACTGACCATATGCCATATGTAAAATAATTCGCTGAAGCGCGAAATGAAGGCTATGATGACCTTCTTTTGTCATGAGAGTTTGTTATGTCCACCTTGGAGCCACACTAAACAACAAGACCCTATAAGTTGGAGCTACTGAAGAATTCACCTAAAGTAATGAAAACTAAACCAAGGACTGACGGAGAGAAGGACAGAGAGATGGACAGGTAGACGGACATATGGGTAGGCAGATGAGACTGATACTAAATGCCCCTACTGCATTAAATATGGATCACACAAAAAAGGATTTATGTTCTTTGTAAGAAATCAAAAAAGTTGGCCTTCAGACAACAAGAAACATGATTTAAAAGCCTTGACCGAATAGAACAAATATAAAACAACAACTTTATTTTCATATTTCTCACTATCAATTGTACTGAAATAAGTATAAATTATATTAAAAATTAAGAAAGATGGGCTGAAGAATGCTTATAAATAAATACACTTAAGTGAAACTGACTTGCCCAGTCCAAACATTTTTATCGCACGAGTCAACACTCCGTTCCGTACCAAATAAATAGTAATGGTAATAAACAGTAATAGGTCAGCAGCCAATGCACGCAATGAGTTAAACAAACGCATATTAGGTACTACGAATGTTCTGTATACCTCACTTATTATTACCGTGTATAGGCATCCTCTTTGGCAGCTCGTTCTTCCTTTAAAGATTCATGTAGCTTTTTGTTCTCTTCCTCTAACTCATTTACCTTTCTTTTCCATTCACTAAGGGCTTCGTTAGCATCATGATTTATCACCTTTGCCTTGTTACATAATAATAATAATAATAATAAAAATAATAATAATAATAATAATAATAATAATAATAATGATAACATCAGCTTTTTGAAAACGTATTTCTGTTAAAAAATGTAGGTTCTGACATTACCTCCAACCCAAATGCGACAGTTATTTCTCACGAGAGTTTAATGTCTTGGTTTTATTTAGAACAGTAAGTTTCAGGAATAAATACGAATGAGAAACGCATTCTACTGAAAGAACTTTTGTTTGATTTGTCAATTGTTTCTTCCTTAAGAAATCCCAATAACTAAACTAATAATCACTTAAAATAAAGGACTTACAAAAAGAAATGGACCGGTAATATAAATGACGCGGACCCCATGGTCATTACATAATAACCTCGATACTGAATAGCGTTTGTTCAGATGTATTGGGTATTTTCAATACAGTTGTATCCACAATAGAACTTGTGCAATGATGTAATTATATCTTGGGTTAAAAAAGGATAGATTTATGATTTTCCTTTAAGAATTTATATTTAGTTCTAAATTAGACAAATTATCTATCTATCTATCTAAAACCGAAGATGATCGTGTCAGCTGCTGACTAAAATTTATGCAAAAGACCGTACAAAATTAAAAGGTTACCTCACTTGCTAAATACTGTACTGATTTTCCTATAAAAGTCAAGAACAAAACAATAAACAAATAAGGAAATACATAAATAAATACTCACATGAGCGGGTGATTTCTCTGTGTCAAATATTCTAACCAGCCCTTCAAGTTTAAAAAACAGGATGTCAAGTTCTTTTGGAACTTTTCGTGGATCTCCGGTTTTAGTCGTGTAGCTTTTACTTTTCTTTTCAAGGGAATCTAAATATCCATGCAGAATTCTTGCTTTATCATCCTGGTCTAACTCCTGCAAGTAACGGAATATTTGTCTTAGGAAGGCAATATCTTTTTCAATCTGTTTGTTGTTGTTTTTTTATGTAAGGCATTTCTGTGATGTAGATTTCCTATCTTAAATTATTTCAAAATATAGTCGCATTATGGATTTTGAAGTACATTCAAAATTATTGAAAAATCGTCTGATACACCCAATGATTTTTCAGTAACTAAAATGTAGGTGTAATAAGATGTACAGCTTAATCACTCAAAGGTTGAGTCATCAGCAACAGAAATAAACAATCACATGAATAAGAACAAACACATCGAGCACCAAAGCTGAACATAAGCAAAATAAAAAATTACAGTAGTAGTAGTGGTCAATGGTAATAGCATCTGCAGCAATAATAGTAGCAACAGAAGTCGCAATTGTTGTAGTCTATGCATTACTATTAGCAGTAGCCGTAGTAGTAATAGTAGTAGTAGTAGTAGTAATAAACGAGAGAAAACGAAGGAAAATAAAGCAAAAACAGATAACCGAGATACAGCAAATAATCTATAACTTTAATTATATTGTCTGCTTCTTAAATAAAACGGTACCTGATAAAACTGTCTGAGTCTATCTGTTGTTTCCCGCAGTTTCCTTACTGTTTTCTCAATTTTTTTGTTTGCCTCCTCGGAGTTTATCCGTCCGTTTAGTTCCTCCAACATTGATACAATGTCTTTATGGAGACTCATTGCGCCGCGATCATCTTGCGGCAATCTAAAAATTTATTATCAGTAAGTGCTAAAGGATCAAAATGAACTGAATTTAATTTCTGAAAATATTTTAATTAATTTTCATCAAGAAAACTATTAGGCGATAAGGATAGTAAATAAGGAAGAGGCAAAACATTCACTTCATTAGTTCCTGGATAGACCTGTTTCTAAGTTGAAATGCTACCTTTGGATAAGACAAAATCTTTTGAGACATTATGAATATATTATCAAAGAATCTTCCAAAATAGATCACAACGGCGAAATAATTGCTTCAAGTTTTCGATCAAGGGAGACATCAAACAAGTTATCATATAGGTGGTACGCTTTGCATACAATGCTTGAGGTTTATTAATTTTTATATGTCACCACATTAACATATCACTTTCTATGAATTTGACTGGTCCAGATATGTCCATGAAATCCTTGCTCAGTATTCTTATTATTGTTTGTCTGTGACCGTGGGAATTTTCCTTGCCCCGCCTTCTGGGACTACTTTGTTTTACTATTACTATCAACAATATGGCGCCTGACTTATCAAACCTTGCTAGCACAACTTGATGTCTACAAGAGAAAAAACATGTTGACAAAAGTAGGCCCCTCAATGGTAGCACTTTTTTCAGGTCCAAAAGTAAAACTACCAACATACACATTCCATTTGGTGTTAAACACTACCCTGATGCACCAGATTTTGCAACAGATATTCCGGACATACTGCCTCTGTCAAAACTTAAAAACGTCTGAAAGGCATACTCCAAGAAATTGTGGTGGTTGCATACAGTAGAACAACGAATCTTAAAGATATCAGTCACATACAAATGTGAAGACAATCTGTGCCCCGCCACCCCCCCCCCCCGCCCCCGCCCCATCCACAGTTCGACCGCATCTTTAAAATCAACGGATAATTGGTGTTTAATAACAGGAGTATAATTTATCCACTTGTGTTGCCCAATAAGTTGGAGAAGCTTTGAACTTCAGGGAAAGAATGAATAACTACAAGGTCAACATTCGCAATAAACTGATAAAAACCTTGAGCAAAATTACTGTGAGTCATACCATTCTGTCCTGTCCCTTGAGATCTGCCAATTGAGTATAACCTGTAACGGTCCAACTTAGGGCATATACTAAGGCAAAGAAAGCAAAGTACCGTATTATACAGTACTTTAGAGGAATTTGGCCTTAAAAACAAATTCCAGCCTGACCATTGCAATCCATCTGTACCCACAAATAGAGACAACATCACAGTCTTTACGTAATAATTAAATCTCCAGTCTCAGAACATAACTTTTCCTTATCTTATTCTACTTAATTTCGTCTTCTTCTTCTGAGCAGTAGTAATAGCATTCCGTACATCCTTCCTTTTTTCTACACGGTTGATTTTGTTAAAGCTAAATTTTACGATTGCTTCAGCAAATTTAGCACATAATAGTACATGTACTTCTATTCATTTTCACACGAAATATTTTACAAGGGATTGAATGTTCGATAGCCATACATAGAGGATTTGTATATCCAGCCTTTTATCCGGCGCGTCAGTTCTTTGTTTAACAGTGTAAAACAAATTTAACAGCTCTTTTCCTCGCTGCTCCTAATGCTTTAAGTTCATACTTGTTCAGCCTTGCTATTTCATGCAAGCAACTTTTATCTTTACCTGACTTACTTCATAAAGAAACGTGGTCACCTTTTCAGTATGTTTGTAATTTATATGTGGCCTTTTTACTTTGTTCGTTTATTTTTATGGTTGTTTTGTTTGTACAGTACTGTGATTACTTTTCCTTCCCATAACTTTTGTGTTTAGTGCTTGGTTTGTCCTTGTAAGTGCCCTTTTGGATGAAGAGCTTGATCAGCTAGAAACCTTGGGTTCCAATTAGTACCCCCTTAGCTGCAAAATTCTGTGTCCTCATATGTTTGTAATATAATTAAATCTCACACTGCTGACAAATAAGAAGGATATTGATGGTTACTAACACAGTCTCTAGTACATTTCTCCACATCACCTGCATTTTTTAAAACCAATATTGTCGAACTTAAAACGAAGGTTCCATGAAAAACTATAGTGCGAATAAAAGACCCATCCTCATGCAAGATCAAATATTGATCCCTTCACCTACATTATACAGCATCCATTAAAAATATATATCTCTTGTTGTGTATGTATGTGTGTGTATGCGTACACGCCGTTTAACCCGTTTTATGCATACTTCTGTTGCTTATTAGCATTCATTATCGATAAGGTCGTCTCCTTCCCACCTCTTATGGCTAAAAGACAAGAATTTCCTGGAATGTTACGTACGGCGTCTCAGATACTTTTCTGGAAAGAAAGTGATGAAATAGAGTTATATGTGAAAGTGAAGGTAATACGCGTACCTAGTGCATTAACTGTCATGGGAATATGCTTTCAGTTGACTGTATTACAGGACTTGAGAATCAATACACAAAATGTTTACGTGGATAACACTAAACAAAAAGAAAATCCAAACATATTCAAGGAACTTAGTATATGAATTTTATAAAAAGGTTCATTGCAAGCTGTTGTGAAAGGTAAACGTTGCTTAAATTTAATTGACGGCAGCGCAAGGTCAATACATACATACATACATACATACATACATACATACATACATACATACATACATACATACATACATACATACATAGATCAAAATCAAGAATACATAATGGATTACTTGCATTTTTCATTGTCATTCTTCTGGACATTTAAACTGTTATAATTATGAACGAGAGACTTAACGGAAATGTGATTATAATATAATATTCCAATCGATTATTATGATAAAATAAATGATTCATCCATTAGCATAACATCTATACAGGGCTAAGTGTCCATTTTCCAATTATCACTTACAATAAACAACTCTTTGCATAGTTAACTCTAAATCTAACTGTCGGGAAATGTTTGCTGAGAGATAAATCTTCCCTCAAAGTATGATTTTAACTTCGGCCTTTCAAAGATTAAGAACATAACACGCGCAAATACATACACAAAAAATTCCTTGCATCGGCATTTCTTAAAATACCAATCGCCTATTTGAAATCAGAAATTTGTGCAAGTTCGAATAAAAATGTTACAGAGTGAAAATGGTTGAAATTACGGAAAGATGGCATGTGATCAACATTTTGCATTATTATATACGTTTTACAATGGACGCTGTTCAAGTTTTCTACACTCTTTTGTTTTGTGCCATGGGAAATAACTCTTTCCAGAATAAATCAGTGCTTTACTGTCACCATTACCTTTAGTCATACAATGTAAGACGTCTACCCTGATATTAATGTTGTTGTTTGGGTCGACGTCTTACTCCTTAAATATACGGCGTTGTGTAGCATTATCCCGTTCGACTGACGGGGGAACTAGAGGCCAAATTTTCAGGAATATCACACACACTTGGCAGCCCATATTGACACTTTTCCGCAAATTAAAGTCTAATTGCTTTAGTCGGACTATACTGACTCTGATGTCTTTTTCGTAATGGAATCAAATTCTGACACAAGCAAGTGGACGCATTTTCAATTTCCGTTGACATACATTTCAGTTGGTTGAAATGCAATGGAAGCAGAGGAATGTCGAAGTTGGTTAAAGAAGAGATAAGTTTCCTAAACGAAACGAAGCTATATAATCACTTTCCTTAACATTAGTATATTTTTCTTCGTTTCTTTAAAGATGTCTACTCCAACTTTAACCGACTTCGGCATTTCAATCGACCACGCTACACAACGCTGATCCAAACAACATAAATATCAGGGTAGACGTCTTACATTGTAGGACTACATTACCATCTGAATAAAAAAGAAAGTAACACTTCGAGTGTAACGCAGACTTAAGAAAATGATTTCAAGTTTATAATGCGTATATAACCGATTGAAATATAAGTTTTGTTGCTTATTATGATTTCAAACAATAATTTATCTCACCTGCTAGAATCAACCCGCTTCTTGTCCCGTATTTTTACTTCTTCCTGGTCTTAGTCAACCTTGACCTTCATTTACTGGGAATTACCTAAATTTCCAACCGCCAGAAGGTCACTATTTTATTGATATATGTAGGATTATTGGAGACCCTTATCAGTTCCTGGAATTTCGATAGACGATGTTTAAATTGCGGGTTTACTTTTGTGATATAATCAATGCTCGTAAAACCCGCCTGTACAAGTATTACCGCTTGTTTTCCAGTCGTCGATAATTCAATATTTGTCTTGTACAAAAATATGTATGCGGTAAAGGTAAAACCCCTATGTCGCCGATAAAAGGTACAGGTAAATTGATTTTCATAACGCTTATATGAATTCACAGTCTGTTAAGGATAGGTAAATTATGCACGAGAGAGAGAGAGAGAGAGAGAGAGAGAGAGTATAACACTGTCAAGACACTCGTAACTCTTGCTTCGGCACACATAACCATATGATCGTTTTGTGTGGCTAAAATGAGCTTTTCATGTACACATTTGCCCTGCCATGGAATATAATAGTTGTAAGGGACCAAACATTTACTTGTAAATTTAAAATTTCGTAGCGGGGGTGGGGAATGGGTGAATAGGGGTTTAGTTGTGGTGGTGATCTGCGATTTCTTTCGAACCACAATATTATTTTGTTTTCTTGTACCTAAAGATATTTTTTTTTCTGTTCTTAATCTAATATAATGAATATAATACGTTCTTTCTTTCTACAAATCATACAAAGACTATTTTTTTTCAAGCTATTTAGGAGCCGGAAATATTTTTCGCAAAATAATATATATGTCTGTATATATATATATATATATATATATATATATATATATATATATATATATATATATATATATATATATATATATCTCCGATCGATGGCTGTGTCACTTGGAGTTGTGGATATAATACATGCAGCTAGATAGCATTTCTAGCTAGTCTTTACTTCACCAGTCCTCAGGGTCTATTTACAGATAAAGTACATTACGTAACCGACCACATCTGCAAGCTGTCATGTTATTTTGTTTAACCCCCCGATATTAATGCAAAAAAACCCCAAAAAACATCCCAGTCACCAAACCAATGAGAATGTTTGTACATGTGTATGTATGCGTAGTCTTGCCTGTGTCTGTGTGTGTGTGCGTGCGGGAAAAGGAGCTTTGTGGGGATGGGGTTTAGCTACCGACTGAAAGAAAATAAAGACATGCGGATTCTTGTCATTAATTCTTAATTTATCTAAAACATCTTAGAACACAATATGTTTATGGTTTTTACCCATTTTAGTATCAAGCTTGGATCACGTACCTGCAGTTGTTTAGTAAAAGCATAAGCAGTGTAGTGGAGAAGTGTACTGTGTTGAGTGCAATGAGGACAGGAACGAGTAACTGTTGCAACTCACTCGCCCCAGGAGGGACGAGTGCTTGAAAAATATATCTTGAGCCCCGATATATACATATATATTATATATATATATATATATATATATATATATATATATATATATATATATATATATATATATATATATATATATATATATATATATAAGACTGTATTTTAGGAATGCACCATTTCTTGTCTTTTATCCATGTTCTGTGTTTCTCGCGGCGGGGGGGGGGGGGGTTCTAAACTTGCTCGGCTCTGCATAGCCAATATTTTGCTGATGTGCCGTTAAAATCTATACATACATACATACATACATACATACATACATACATACATACATACATACATACATACATACATACATACATACATACATATATTTTCTCTTTCATTCTCTCTCAAAGTTGCCATTCGACGTGACAAGGTTAATGTCAAATATATGCGCAAACAACTCTTCGTTTTCCCGTAACTAAACATGACAGAATATTACCTACTTTCGATTCCGATGAGAACGTTCAAGTGCTGACAAGGTCAACGTACTGCGGATTGATTTTAACTGGCGATGTTTGAATTTCTCTCAGGTAAATGTTATATATATATATATATATATATATATATATATATATATATATATATATATATATATATATATATATATATATATATATATATATCTGTTCTGCTTGATGTCATTTATGTCTTTTGTTATTGATCTAATTCGCTCTTTTTTGTTTCTTTTTTTACTAAGAGACTTAACTTCTTCGTTGTTCATGGACCGTCCTTGACAATGCCCATTGATAATAATTTACACGCGTCAGTTGCTGACTCTTACAAAATGCTTTCATGGCACGGATCGGTTTCGAATTCCGACAGAATATTTGAACAAACCGTTTACATTTGTCATTGATTCAATCTAGGCTACATACGGTAGTTCAGGTAAGACCTCTAGCTATAGTATATTATAGTCTATTTCTCGCCATGTAATTCAGTAGTATACATACCTCCATGTACATAAGAATAGATCTGTATGTTCTTTATAATGCACTTAAACTACTTGTCGGTAAGACTTCTGGACATTATTTGGAAGCCCTGGTCCGAGACGGGTAGTTTAATTAGTTAGGTTATTGTGGATACATAGATAAAACAGAGAGAGCGATATAAATAGAATGGGGGTGGGGTAAATACCGCTGGAAAGCGAGATAAAGGTGAGATTCTCTCATATGGGACAGGCAAAGGAAATACTCAATACATTATGTGTACCTGTGTGGGGTAGGACAATCTCACCCGAGAGGTAGGAACAACACTATGCCACACCAACACGTATGACAGATCATTTATTTTTTCATTTCGAAATAGAAGTCGAAAACGAAAGTTGCCTCGTCGGTATGGACGTAGTCATATAAATAGGCCAACACTGCATTTTTTAAAAAAATCTTTGCACCATTAGCAAGTGCATCTAAAGTTTTACTTTATAACAAAGAAATTTGTCGTAAATTTACACTTTATAGATAACAATTGTCAGAGATATTGTAGACATTATTGCCATCATTAACATGAAGACGTTATCTAGTGTGGTCGAGGTCATTGATATGGGTTTAATAAAATTCATAATATGCACTTGTGTGGGATATCAAATCCAACCAAAATGTTCTGAATCTGTATCCAGGAATGAGGTTATGATGAGTCCATATCCGCAAACACTGATGCAGAGGGTGGGATTTCCTCATCCCACAGAAAACGACCCCCCCCCCCAAAAAAAAAAAAAAAAAAAAAAAAAAAAAAAACCCACAGATGATGGGTTTTTTTCCTGTCATTTGTCACACAGAAAGAACGGTGAAAGAAAAAGTAGATATTCGGTATGAATGTAGCTTTTCATATACTAAGCATTTCAAAAAACTTTAATATCATCAGTAAAATTTATTTAAAACAAAAGTTATAAAAAGAAAAAGATATTTTACCCCACAAAAGTTTTAAGCAAGACTTACTGTTAATAAGTCACAAAGTTTGGCTTTTCAGTATTAAAACCACCAGAAACATTGCAGACATTCGTGACATCATAAGCATAATGACATCATTTATAATATTATTGAGCGCACTCTTGTTGGATAGCTCACTTTCAAGGCAGACTATGTCGCACATTTGTAGAAATAAAAAAAGACTTTCTCACATGAGCAGACTTCGTCACTCATGCATCAGAATGAGAGAAAAGGTTATTAATTACCAGGAGACTTGTATCAATATAACCCAGACACATTTTATATAATCACATATTATATCACTAAGATATTTCAACCACATAAAGCATGCACTTTAGCGCCATTAAAATATACGCTTGCATATAGATATAATACAGCTATCATTACTGTCTAATAGCGAAGCATATATAATGTAGCTCATATTTATTTAACAATTTATTTCCGGTGTACGAATATGTGTAGACTGTTAATAGCGATCATTTATCAGTAGAATAAGTATAAAGAATGGTGGACTGCTCAATGATGATATGTACACTGCATTTTATCTCTTTTTCTTCACCCGCTATGCGACATATTTGGATAAGTTCAAAATCAGTTTCTTGTCTTGCTATATGGACAAATATATCCCGTAAGTCTTAACGCAAATACAGCCATGTCTATAGAAGAACTGGAGGTATCTTTGGCATTAAAAATTGCTGACGCATCAGAATCAGTACATAGTTAAGTGATGACAGCGGAATATTACCCACTATCCATATGCCGTGTAAGCAGAAAATATTGAGGGCTAAGTACATATATCAACATCTGTATCGTCGTCATTGCCTTTAGCCTCATCTTAATGGGGTTTTTTTTCTTTATTTTTTTTGTTTTGTTTGATATCTTTAACAGTTATTTAGTTATCATTCCTTTACAATGATTTGATACTTTTTATATTTGTAAACTAATTTGGTGTATAACTTAGCAAGGCAAGGGGATACTAGTTATTTTTAGTTGTCTAAACACAGTTAATCCCTCTCTCTTCTCCATTACTAGCACATTCTTTTTCTCCTTCTTTTTCTTCTTCTTTCCATGTCGCATACAGTATCAATATCACTTTTCGGGGTCGTCTATGCGGTCTGTAATAATGCTAAGATTCTGTGCTAATATTTTTGAAGTTACCTCCATATCTTGAACCTTTTTAATGTACAGTCATGAAAATGTATTTGGTGTACCTGTTGCCCATCGCAAGCAAAATTAGATCACAGTGATACAGTTGTCATAATGATCATGATGATGACGATAATCTTTTTCTTCTACCGCTTCTTCTTCTTCATTTCTTCATCTTCTACTATTTCTCCATCTTATATTCAGATTTTTGAATAATATTTTATTTTTTAATTTTATTTTTTATCCAGGTATGTTTTTGTAAAACTTTGACCATGTACAAGAGAAACTATCTGCTGGTTGCGGCCATTGATTTTGGCACCACTTATTCGGGATATGCTTTCTCCTTCAAACATGATTTTGACAAGGATCCCCTCAAGGTTCTCTCTCTCTCTCTCTCTCTCTCTCTCTCTCTCTCTCTCTCTCTCTCTCTCTCTCTCTCTCTCTCACACACACACACACACACACATATCCGCAGACGAGTCCACAAACATGTAGACATACAAACGATTGTCGAACATTATATCGTTTAAGGTTATCGAATATTTTGGAATTGGCCAATAAATCCATTCGACAATCCATCATTTTAAGTATAGATCCACCGTCTTTCCTTTCTTTCGGCCCGCTTTAGCATCGGTGATAGTTTGCTACCCTCTTTCTATCTGTCCATCCGTCCGTCCGTTAGTCCGTAATTCCTTCTCATCTCGAGCCGTTGGATGAAAACTCCCCAGACATGATACAGTAGATCTAGTTGTAAAGGTAACTGTTAATCACAAGAGAGGTACAAGTTTTGGTACATCACCTATTGTCCCAGGGAGTGAATCAAGGGATCAAAGGTCATAGCAAATTTCAATATGTTTGACTATTTCCAGTTATAGCATATATATACATACATATATATATATATATTTCCGATTATGATCTTAGGTTACTATTCAAGCCACAGACTGGGGGAAGGTGGAGTGGGGTCGTGGTGAGGATGATAGAAGGCCTTGAATAACGTTTAAAATGAGTCAATATGTACGATAAAGGATGGGGATTTTCCTTGCAGTAAATTGGCCAACGGTCTTTTATTATAAACGACTCTTGACCCCACCCTTTATCTATAATGTTCGATGAAGTACGACTTCATTTGGTGCAAATTTAAAGTTATATAGCTATTTATTAAGCTGTTAAGTTATTGTGTGTAAAATTAAAAATATAGTGATTAATACGATCTGCATGATTCCCTTATAACTGTGTTTATTAGTTTGATATATAAGGACTTTGATATATTACTAATCTGTAAAGATGTCGTATATTTTGACATATGTACAGGCTAATGAACCAGTGATCAGAAACCATCTTACCCAATTCGATAAGTGGATATTTTCATATGATGTGCATATCAATATATTAATAATTGTGTAAATTTGAACTGTATTTAGAGAAATAATGCGAAACATTTACAAATCGTGTCTTTTGTAGTCACATTCACAAAAGCAAAGTTAAATGAACCCAAAGGAAACACCCCTACCCCCCGAAAATAAATAAATTAAAAAACCCCAAAACAAAAAAACAAAAATCCCAAACAAACATCAATCTATAAGTATTTGATGAGTTCATACAGACACACCATTATATTCTGCAGCGTGTTCACGTGAGAAAAGTTACCCTGGTGTAAGTATACCTAAGGATTCATTACAATTTGATGTAATGTAAAAATGCACACTGTTCAAATTTTCTTTCATGAAGAAATTCATTTAAATATCAAAGTTTACACACAGTATATGCGTATTATTTTGTACATAATCATATGTAACTTTACACATGTTTATAGAATAATTGAACTACATACATTGTAGATCTCAGCGAACAATTGGACCGCAGGTTCACGTGCTCTGGTGTCGCTGAAAACACCAACCACAGTTCTTATCAATCCACAAAAAGAGTTTGTGGCATTTGGCTATGAAGCTGAGGACATGTACGCTGAATTGGCGGAGGAGGAAGAGCACACCGGATGGTATTACTACAGACGCTTTAAGATGATGCTTTATGATAAGACGGTATGCACTGGTAATTTATTTGCATTCGTATGCAGAAGAAATACCTGAATAAATAGCGTTAAAGCAGTCAGCTAATTTTTATTTATTTACACATATTGAAAACTATACTTGTAATCCAGTCAGATTTTTGTCAACAATATAAAAAAATATGAACTCTTCTGATGTAACCACAATCTAAAACTCGAAATGGACAAGCCTCATTGGGGACGAGTATTGTGTGACATACAAGGGAAATACTACCGTCTTCGAACGGTGTATTTCTAAAATTAATAGCCCCTGAGATCAAAATCCTCCCAATATACGTCGCATCTACTGTGCACATAATTTGTCATCTTCACATCATACCATCCTATACAATTTTTAACCATATTTAAACATGTTCCAAAGTGATGAACATTTGACTCATTTTTGTAGGTATCTTCCTTTAACTCAGTCTCTTCCTTCCTAGTGTATTTGGCAATCATATTTAGCCTCTTATTTACGTCGAGACACCTTTTGCTATTGATATTTATGATTATTACAAATTTCAAAATAAAATATGAAGCTTTTTATTAGCTTTTTTGACTCATCATATTAAAGTGGAGCATGTGAAGATACATTGTATTGCCAAAAAGCATCTTAACATTTGTTATACGACATACTAACAGTGCCCAACATGATCTAATTTTTGGTTTCATGTCGATGATTGACACATGAATATAAGTATGTGCAACATAAAACAGTAAGCAGCCATTTTCAAATTGAAAATTGTATGAGATATCCAATAATATCTAAGACTCAGAAACCCATGACTAGTTCACTTCTTCAACCTCTAGTAAATGTTTCACAATGACACGTTATATAAAAAAAATAAAACTAATATTTTACTTATTTTTGTGAACAGTTGTGAAGCTCAGTAGGTAAGAAACTGATAAGAAGTAGAACTCGAGAAAAAGATGATGCAATGTGATTGATCTGGCAGGCAACGTGTGTGTGTGTGTTTCATTTTATCTTGTTATATACAGTTTGGAAAGAGGTTAGTTTGTCCAACTGGAAGAAAGGTGAAGTATGAGATAGGACAGAGGTTTAAGTAGGGAACTTGCTATAGTTAAACATTTTCATGAAAGCGTGACCTGGTTAATTTTATACTTATCTGTAGGTTATTTTTATACTTATCTGTAGGTTATTTTTATACTTATCTGTAGGTTATTTTTATACTTATCTGTAGGTTAATTTTATACTTATCTGTAGGTTAATTTTATACTTAAGTCCATTATTCAGTTGATTGTTTGGTAAGTTGTGTTAATATCACTTCAGCAAAGGCGAAACTATGCATTTTTTAGTAATATATAAATTCAAAAATATAAACCTTAAGGAGTTACTTCATTTCTTTCTTGCAAGAATACCTTTATGATCCTTCATGTCGTTCTCAGTTATATATTTTTTGTAAAAGGACTTGACCAGAGTAACCATTTTAAAAGACCTAGAAGGGAAGGAAATGCCGGCCATGACAGTCTTCACCATGTCCATCCACTACCTGAGGAACCACCTTCTGGAGACTCTCAGAACTAGGGATACTGGAACAAATGACTCCGATATTCTTTGGGTCCTAACAGTTCCTGCCATATGGAACGACTCGGCTAAACAGTTCATGAGAGAGGCTGCGCAAAATGTGAGTATGGTCAAATGGACTAATTTGACTTTCTCGAGAACGGGTATGTATGTATGTATGTATGTATGTATGTATGTATGTATGTATGTATGTATGTATGTATGTATGTATGTATGTATGTATGTATGTATATATGTATGTATGTATGTATGTATGTATGTATGTATGTATGTATGTATGTATGTATGTATGTATGTCTCTTATCTCTTGTGCACTGCCAGGTGAGAAAGGTTATATAAAGTGACCCGTGTGTAGGCAGATGAAATGGGGAAATGGAAGGTTGGAAAAATTAGCTAGATTTATTATATACAGTTGTGAGAAAATTTGCCATTAGGACGACAGCAAGCCTTGTGATAGACCTTTTTATATGCTTGTGAATTTACGCGTTCAAGTTTATCACGTTAGATAATTTCAGACAAAACTGAGAGATATGAAAGTGTATTATTGTACAAGATAAACAGTATGAATATCTGGGTTGAACAAAATTGACAAAATTATCATATTTGACAGGATTCTGATCCGTCTTTGACTACAAGTTGTGTTACGAGAGATTGTTTACATAATGTATAGTATATTAAAGACACTTATTACCCTCGGTCTTGAATACAACTGAGCCGCGATGGATCAGTAGAGAAGGCATTTGACTCATGACCAGAATGGAGCGGGTTTGATTCGCACCACCTGATCAGACAGAATCGGCTTCTGTGGTGTATCCTTTGGCAAGACACCTTACTCTGTTTGCCTCATCGCTTTATAACCTTCAAGTGTTGCTGTGCAATACAACACCAACTCAATCTCCAACACATTTTGAGTATTACTGTATAATTATCTAATCCCCATTTTGATAATTTAACCCAGTGGAGATGACAACCACTTTTTACCTCATCATTAGCTATCCATAGTTTTGATGTAGAACAGCATAAACGTAGATAAATGTTGTACAGTATTTTTTTAAAAAAGATATTTATACTGTTATAAAAATAATTCGAATTTATGGATTCGTGATTCAAGTGAAGAGCATTATACTTTCATTTTGCAAAGCAGGCTGGAATCAAGGGGGAGCAACTAATGATAGCACTAGAACCGGAAGCTGCGTCGATGTTTTGCAAGCATCTTCCTGTGGATCGTATTTCGGGTGCACCCGATACAGGAATCACTGTCTTCAGTCCCGGAACAAAGTATCTTGTTCTGGATGCAGGAGGTAAAGTGTCTCTTTCGTCCATTTCAGGAATGGCATTATTATGGTTTATGTGCCTTTCTTGGTCATTACACCATGTATTTTGGTCATATGACTTCAAATGAGCACAGTAGAAACTATAATTATAATTCATTCTAAGCAATAGGATTCTCCAGGTTACATCATTGTTATTACAAATAAGTACAATTAGTTAATCAACTGTCATTAGAACAAAAGGTTAATTTTTTTGTAGTTTTCAAAACTTTACCAAAAATTGACAAAGTGGAAAACATCTGCTTTTAATTTTGATTTAAGGGCTATTGGTAATGCGCAATTCAGTACAGGTGTGTGTGTGGGGGGGGGGGGGGTGGGGGGTGGTGGTGGTACTCTGATTATGTAGAAATGGCTGAACATTATGGTAATAGTGTTGTCCCATTTCTTTCACTTAAGTATCCTGTAACATTTAGCAGTAAATGTGTGAAAGAATAACTTATAATAAAAACAATTCCATACCTTTTTGTCCACAGACTTTGATGCAGTGTACATCACTATCGAGTCTGTATGCAGTAAAAAAGAAATGTCACTAACACTTATGAATAATCCATTTATTGGCAAGGAGAAGTGGATTTTGTATAAAACTTGCAGAAATTGAACATGAGCTGTTTTTCTGCACAAACTGTTTGCAAATAAAATGGAGTTGTGTTAGTCATGAACAACCTTGACAGTAGTTCCTAAAAAAAGGTCGGGAGGCCTTCAGTAGCCATAAACAGCACTTTATGATGAATACAATGACAATTGTAGATATATTTTGGTAATAATAATAATGACACAATTTTCAGCCCCAAACATTATGATGATCCCCAAAATTAACAGTCTGGAGTATTTTCATATTCTCCCTTCACATGTCGTTCTGTATTTACACGTGGCTTATTCGACACGCCGTAGAATCCACTATAGAAAAGCACATGAATATGTACATGTATACATGTCATATTCACCATCAATAACCACGTTGCGTTCTATACTTATTTTAAAATTCATGATTATTGACAATCGTAACATCAAACAGAATATGAACAGGCATGCATAAAATATGACTGTCCGTCATGGGACCGTGTTGACAGGAATAAGACGAAAATGGCAGCCCCCATTACATGGCATCGTGACATTTGCCACGTGCATTGTACGGAAGGCTCAGTGTATACGAAAAATGTAACGCTCGTTGCATCTTGCTTAGTCTTCATGTAACACGATAATTACAATGCAATAGCTCAATGCTATCTCAATGCCGTGATCTATTGCGCGTAAAATGCAATATCAAAGTTCCTATTTTTTTATCTCTTATAAATATCTTTTGCGCAAAACAGATTTTACCTGCACATTTAAATTAAAGCTTTCTAAGTTCATAATTTACAACTTTTCACTTATTGCATATTATAAGTGATATGTGTCTATACCACACCCACCCACACTGTTAAGCCTATTATCATTACCATTAGCCCTTAATCGTGTAAATATGTAGCTGTAAAGTTGAGGTTACTCATCTGTAACATCAGTGACCGTTATGGTTTGAATAGACAAACACTATGGCATGAAGTCACCTGTGCATGTGCTCACATGTACATTTATAGGGGTTGTTTTGTTATTTTCTGGTGAGATTTTAGAAAGTATATATATATATATATATATATATATATATATATATTAATACAAATAAATGGCTTGGATTATGTGGCAGTTGATTATACCTAAATATTTTTACCCAATTGTAATTACAATACTATAATCTAGGTACTCCGATCAGTTAAAAGTAATTACAATGCATAGTTTTTACTGTGCTCCTTTGAAGTAATATGGTCAAAATACATGGTGTAATGACCAAAAAGGGCATATAAACTTTAATTAGGTGTAATAATCCGACGAAGATGGATAAAAATATAATACTGCGATAAACGTTTTCTTTGATTCGATAATCAACCATGACATATAAGCCGAACAAGTCAGCTTAGTATCCAGTTCGAATTGTTTTTGGTATAACTGACTGAGCTTCAAAATGTTCCGCGAAAAAAAAGTATTTATGTAAGCTATTTGAGGAAAAGTAGCGTTTAAAAACCGCGAATTTACCCTGCAATCTTTCAAACTCAGCCAGTCAGAATATTAATAGAGTAGGGAAGTTTTGGGTCGGCATGGGGGGGGGGGGGGGAGGGGGTACGGTGAAGAGGAGTAACCTTGTATAGAATAAATAATAAAACGGAAAATAAACTAGAAGATGAGGCTGATTTACATGATGGCTGACCCTTTATGAGAAAACTGTATTTTTAAGTTTCCAAAATAATTGTTTCCAGTGCCCATAGAAACGAGTATTAGTTTCTCTTTGTTATCGAATTTCCGTACAATTCGAGAAGACATAGGGATTTATCAGTTGATTACTTTTGCAAATAAATATCCTCGACCTTTTCAGGTGGAACGGTAGATATCACTGTTCATGAAGTGCTTCCAGACAGAAAAGTACGAGAGCTCCATAAAGCAAGTGGTGGAGACTGGGGTGGTACTCAGGTCGACGAGGCCTTTAAACAGCTACTCATCAAAATCGTGGGAAATGATGTCATGTTCGCGTTTTCCCGAGAACATACAGCCGACTTCTTAGACATGTACAGAGAGTTTGAGACCAAAAAGCGAGCTATTAAAGGCGACATCGACGGAAAAGTTACATTTAAGATTCCAATCGCATTGAAGGATATCTTTGAAGAAACAACAGGTGAGGACATAAAAGATGCGATTGCACAGACCAGATATGATGCAAAACTAAGTTGGACAGGCGACAAGCTGAGAATCGATGCGGATTTGATGAAAGGTCTCTTTGACTCTGCTATCAGCGGGATGATCAATCACCTGAAACAGCTGTTCGAAGAACCCACTGTCAAAGGGATAGACACAATTCTTATGGTTGGAGGTTTCTCAGACTCACCGTTGCTTCAGGAGGCCGTCAGAAAAACGTTTCCCCAAAAACGTTTAATCATACCCCAGGATGCAGGACTGGCGGTATTGAAAGGGGCTGTTATATTCGGCCATCAACCAGAATCAATATCTGCACGTGTTGCAAAGTACACGTACGGCATCAAGGTTTATCGTGATTTCGACCCAAATATACATTCTCTCAACAAGAAGGTCATGATTGATGGCATAGAAAAGTGCAAAGATATATTTTCCAAGCATGTAGCAAAGGGCGAGACTGTAATAGTTGGTCAAGCTATGCCAGAACAAAGATATACACCCGTTGAGGATGGGCAGAAAACATTGGTTATGAGCGTCTACGTATCTACGGATTGTGATCCAAAATTTGTCACGGAAAGCAGCTGCCGATTCCTTGGAACATTGGATGCTGATGCACCGGTCGTGAATGGCAAAACTTCAAAGAAATATGGAGTGTGGGCGAAAATGATATTCGGAGATACCGAGTTAAAAGTGGAGGCAAGAGATGAGAAGAATAATAAAGTAACAAGATCTAGCTTTAACTTTTTGGGACAAGCATGACAACCATTTCATTTTGACGATCTTCTATCAAGACTATATTAACCAGGCCATATGTGATTTATAGTATTTCAGATCATGCATTAATATTACTGATATAGATAAACTAAATAAGCATGTCTTGATGAAACATCAACATGCACGCAATTACGAAACTAATGATATAATTTTATTTCAGAAAAGTGTTAGTTATCTTTTTTTTAATTGTAATCCATCTTTTTTGCCATCCACTAAATCAAAGTTCTTTATTTGAGTTCCATGCCATGACTGATATATTGAAGCGCGTCAGTTTTAATCTTAGAGTTAGAAGAGATTCTTTGCTTTGCAAATAATTTTAAATTGATATTTGTTCTTATTGTGGGTTTATACTATCGTTTTCTGTGTAGAATCATGTTGGAAATTATAAATTTGCTTTTTTGTTTGATCAGTTTCAGTCATATCGATTAAATAAAGAAAAAAGACACTCAAGATTCAAATGTGAAAGTTCGTTTAAAATAAAGAAAGTGCAAACATCATATGACTAGCGTTCCGAACTGTTAAAGTGTGTCCATTTCTCTCTATCGATCTCCGGCGAGCACGTCGAACGTGGGAAATAGGCCAAGCGAAATAACGAACAAATATGATGCAATTCTAACATTTAAAGTTATTTACAGTTCATCCAAGTCATTGTTATGGTTGACTTACCTATGCTACTGAACATACGATTCCTTTTTTATCCTCCAATCTCTCTCGTTCGCTCGGTTTTTCGGTCTGTTTTATGATCATAGATCCCTACGGGGAGAGAGAGAGAGAGAGTACTTATGAATAAATTGTATAACGTCTTTTGTCAATTTAGGAAATGTAGATTAAACTGTGGATATGAATATTTTGTTATATTTTCCTCTTGTATTAATGACCCGTGGTTTTGGGCTCATTGGTTGGCGTGGCGGACCGGGGACATAAAGGGTGAGGGTTGAATAGTACCATCAGATCAGCCTGGGTTGGCCACCATGCCGAGCCCTAGGTTAAGGCACTTTACTTCAGTTTTTTTCGGTACCAAATAGCCTACTTGTGCTGTTCTGCCGTTAAACACCAAACCAAACCAATGACTTACTTCATCGCTTGGTTTTGACAGTATAGAGGCAATGGTCTGCTGTTGACCCACAATTATATTCCAAAGCCATGTTATTGTTAATATATCTGATATACTTTAAAAACAACATTGTTTTGGAAGGTAGTAATATATGTTAATGTTTAATAATGTTTGTATTTTGTGTTGGAGAAGCTTCTTATTGTTTATTTTAAAAAATGTTGATTTTTTAAGAAAAAAAATGGTGTTGTGTTGTTTATTGATTGAAAAAGAAAATGAGATGTATATCCTCTTTCACATTTCTCTCTTTCGATATGGGTCATGTTTTCTTTCACCGCCGCGTCCCCATCGATGTTTTTCATTACGTCCGCGCTTCCAGCATATAAACCGGTACGTTTGCCAGTCGGGTCGAAAACCCATTTCGATACAAACTACTATTAATACGAAAATACGATCCATTGTACACCGTTCCAAAATGATCACTTAATATTTTAAAATTAAGATCGCAAAATTTTAACAAAAGGGCTACTTTAACCCTGAAAATCTTTATGTATGTTTCGGAAAATTGAAAGTACACCATGTACACCAAATTTCTAAAATTGCCTTGTAGATTGACTCTAATTACAAAATGTGGCTTACACACAATTGGTCGTAGGGACAGCTCGATTTAGTTAACTTGGGAGAATTTGATAATGTACGTTCATGGCGTTTCAGTACTTCGTCACGCTTTGCGCCTCCCATGCCAAGCCCGTGCAGCCGTCCACTCCAGACGTCCAAGTACACGTAACCTGTAAACATTGTGGCTCTAATCCTATGTACAGGTATAAGTAATTGTTCACACCCTCCCATATGGCGCCTTAAATGAACCCCATTAGTTTGGAAACCATGCAGCGAGGGAGTGGTGTGTATTAACTAACCCCCCGGCAATGCGCGCACAAGGGGTATATAGACGTACATGGCCGAATGGCCGTACACGTATCTAATCCAACAAAACAACAAAATAGTCGGGTCGAGAAATAGCAGCTCACCCCACATTAGGTAACTCCAAGGAGAACAAGACACAGGTCGCAACCGGCGATACCATATTGCCACCTAAAACTGAAACAACAAAAGAGACCCGAAACACCAAAATAAAAACTAACAAACATGACCCCAAAAAACAAAAATTCACATACCATCCAAAAGAATTAACAGTCTATATCAAAAGCCCTGGATTAAACATGAACGCCATAAGTGACAGAAGCATCATGACGGAGCTTCAACAAACACAGGGGGGAACATTCAAAATAATACACACCAAAGAACGATACATCATAATAAGATGCTCCACGGCCAAACAAGTTGCAAAATATGTGGAAATACAAAAAAATTGGCAATTACAGAGTAACAATTACACGACACAACAATGCAACCCCCCCCCCCCAACAACAACAATCAAATAGACCAACACAACTAGCGAAGAAGGTCATTAGAATAGATAAGACACACACGTCAAATAAAATCATACAAGATATTAAGAAAAATGGCCAAGACATTGAAAACGCAGTACGCCTATTAAACAAGGACGGCGAAATATCTATTGCAGTACTCTTGTACTTAAATCAAAACCCACCAACAAACATACGTGTAGGAACACTGGGAAAATATGCTCGACTACAAGAGTATAACAACAAACCACGTTTCTGTAACAAATGCCAAGGGTGGGGTCACTTCACCCACAAATGCACGTTCCGACCAAGATGCAGTAAATGTGGAGGAAAACACCCAGAAAATTGTAAATTTGAAGGCCAGAAGTGTGCGAACTGCAGGGAATCTCACCACCCGAAATCACGCGACTGCCCGTACGCAATCAAGGAAAAACAAACAATTGAAAACAAACAAACCGCACAGACCATAAACAAACATCAATTAAAAACGACCAAAAACAAAACCCTATTCTAGAAACAAACCCAAATTCCCAACTAACAGTACTAAGTGAAACTCACAGAACAAAACCTCAGCAAGGAAAATAAAGCAGCAATAAAACAACCTGCCACCAGACACCGGTAAAACAAACAGTAGCAAAATCAAAACCGCAAGAACCTAACAAAAGCTCTCAAAAAACAAACAATCCAATACCAAAATCAAAACCGCAAGAACCTAACAAAAGCTCAAAAAAAAAAAGCCAATCCAGTACAATCTCAGCCCGAAACAACCACTAAAAAAAGTACCAATCAAATACCAATAAGCCAAATCCTAGAGCTAATTAGGGATATAATCAATGGAGTACTGAAACTAAATAAGGACAGTCAAGTACCTGAAGAGGCCGTACTCAACCTAATCGTAACACAAACCAATTTACGGATTACAAACCAGGCACCTGGGCCTACAACTAAGAAAGATGGAAACTACAATCCAAAAACTAGGATCAACCCACAACGGATTCCAAAGAAATAATCCGTAGTTGGCAGTGGAACTGTAGGGGGATACGTTCCAACATTCCGGAACAGATCATAAAACTTCAAACTGACATCAATAAACCAGACATTGTGTGCCTTCAGGAGACACATTTGAACGAGCAAATAACAAATCCTTCTAAAATTCCATGATATTCGATATGCTACTTAAAAACAGGCCAAATTGAAAGAAGAGAGGAGGTCAGGCAACGTTTATCAGCGACGCTCAAACGAGTGAGTCTGCTGAAAGCACACAACAGACAACAAATTCCGAACAACTTCCGGAATTCCAAATCATTAAAATTCACACTGACAGCAACCCAATAATGGTGGTAAACATATATGACCCAGGAGGGGGGCAAGTGATAAAACCCGAAACTTACCAAAATATTATTAGTGATTTAGGAGAAAACATCATTATGTGTGGTGATTTTAATGCACACAGCGATCAATGGGGGGAGGGGGGACCCATTGGGATAGTAGGGGTGGTGGTATTGAGAGGTGGATCATGTTATCAAACCTGGTGATATTAAATGATGGCTCTCCCACTAGAGTCAATCCTGAAAATGGAACTATGTCATCCATTGATCTAACGTTATGCTCACCTAAGATTGCGGAAGTTTCCGATTGGGGGGTTGATCAATCGAGCACACTAGGCAGTGACCACTTCCCAATATTAATAACAATACACTTAAAAGTGCACAAAAACTACACCACAACTACAACAGGAGGGCGAGGCAACAAAAGATGAGTCCCCTGGTGGAACGAAGAATGTAGGCAGGCCATACGGGAAAAGAAAACTTAAAAAAATTAGGGGCAAAGCTAACTTCTTGACCCCAAAACTCCCCGGGATCATCACTGATGGGGAGAAAGAAGCAAAACTAGCCACACACTTTGCCAAAATGAGCAGTAGTTCTAACCACTCAGAAAAGTTCCAAAAGTATAAAAACAAAATAGAGAAGGAACACCCCCAATTGTTTACTGATAGAAGAAACCATTCAAGCCCCTTAAGTATAGATTGCACAGTATATGAGTGGCGAAAAGCACTAAACAAGAAAACAAAAACACGTCTCCCGGAGGGGACCAACTAGGCTATGAAATCTATAAAAAAAATCTCCCTGAAAATATTGAACTGGCGATATTGGATCTGCTGAATCTGATTTGGCAAACGGGAGAAATACCGACACGCTGGAAACAAGCGGTTGTCATCCCAATCCCGAAACTCAGAAAAGATCCAGCGGATATCAATTTGTACAGACCAATCTCCCTCACTAATAATATATGTGAAATCATGGAAACCATGATAAATACTAGATTGAAGCACCACCTGGAAAGCAAAAATTTTATATCTCAAAACCAAAGCGGTTTCCGTAATAAAAGATCCACAATAGACCAATTAGTACGGTTGGAATCCAGCATAAGACTGGCTTTTAATGCAAAAAAGAAAAGCTATCGTAATCTTATAGCAGTATTCCTTGACTTAGAAAAAGCATATGATCTGATTTGGACAAAGGGACTAATTGCGAAACTAAACCATTATGGACTCACAGGCCGCATGCATAAATGGCTATCAAATTTCTTATCAGGCCGAAAAATCCAAACCAGGGTGGGAAACAGCTACTCCGAAACAATTGAACTTGAAAACGGTACACCCCAAGGTAGCGTCTTAAGCCTCACTCTGCTTAACATCATGATTAATGACCTAGATCGATCAGTCGACCCAACTTATCTGGACCTCTCTCAATTTGCTGACGATAGTGGAATCTGGAAAGCGGGGAACCCCTCCAGTGAAACTATGGTCAGACGATTACAGGTGGGACTGGATAAGATTGGACAATGGGCCGATAGGTGGGGCTTCAAACTATCGTCAGGTAAAACAGTAGGGGTAATGTTTACACCAAAAGCAAACTTCATGAAACAACCACCGAAACTATACTTAAATGGTAGGGAGATAAAAATTGAAAAGATGGCTAGGTTCCTGGGGATCCTATTCGATGAGCACCTGACATGGAGCAACCATATAACAGAGCTAGTAAGACGGCGTGGACAAGATCTGAACCTTTTGAGGAACTTTAGGGTTACCGATTGGGGGACAGATCAGACCACACTTCTCATACTATATAGGTCACTTATCCGATCCAAAATTGATTATGGATGCCAGGTGTACGCATCAGCCCATACTAATGTACTAAAAAAATTGGATAGTATACAACATCAAGCTCTTGTTATCCGCACCGGTGCTCTCGGTAGCACATCTAGGGACGAATGTAAGATTCTAACCGGGGAACCACCACTCAACCTAAGACGGGAGGAGTTACTAGTGAGGTATGCGACCAGAATTTCAATTCATGATAAGTCGCACCCTACAAGAGCTATAACAGAGAAAGGCAATAAGCCCTTCCGACACAAAATGTGCATGAACTTGTCAGGAGGAAAAATAATCCATGACCTAAAAAGGAATTAGACTTCCCTAATATACAAGCGGAGATCATAAACTACCCGGATCCCGCGCCATGGACCAGCAAAATCGCCAAAAATAAACTTAAATGCACTCTCTTATGGAAATAAACAAGAACAACCCATAGAAATAAGGGCTAAAATCCTCGCTGAGATAGAAAGTAGGTATAAGGGGTACATCCAAATATACACGGATGGATCTAAATCCCCAGATACAGGATGGACTGTAGCAGCAGCAGTGATCCCTGAGAAAAACATCACCCTGGGGGCGAGGCTACCAAATGGATTTTGGGCTATCATCCAAGCAATAAAAATGGATACAAACTAGCCAAGCACCGAAAGCATTAATAGTTAGCGACTCCCTCAGTGTGCTGCGGACTCTGGAATCAGGTAACTCAACCAGTCGAGAAAACATGATTAGAGAAGTCTACTTAAGACTTAAAAACCTAGAACAAAATAATCAGATTTTTGTGGGTTCCCTCCCATATTAACATCCCTGGAAATGAGATGGGAGATAAAGAAGCAAAAAAAAAAAAATTAATGACCCAGAAGTGCACCACCCGGATTACAGCATATAGGAGATTTGCAGCATAATAAAACAAAAACAAAAATGAAAAAAAAAATGGCAGTGGGGAATGGGACAGTACACAAAAAGGGCACAAATTACGCAATATACACAAGCGGGTTTGTAGAAATATCGTCGCCCCAAATCTGGCAAATCCGTTTGACATCAAAATTATAAATAGAATAAAAACTGGCAAAACACTCCTAGCCAGCAGTTTTGGAAGATTTGTGCCAGGTATAAAAGGGAAAGGATTTAACTTCCCTCACTGTCCCACCCCAGAGACGTTAAAACATGTCTTCAATAACTGCCCTAATTACAACGAGGCAAGAAAAACAATTCCAGGAAAAACAAGAAAAACTGAAGACCCCAGCCCAATACCAGAATTTCCTTAATACAGGAATCAATAATAATAACATCAACTTAGTGTATGCAAACATCCTGGGCTACATTTCTGATATAGGAAAAAGAGGAAAAATTTAATCCCCGGTTAGAAACAGCAAAATAATTTCATAGGAAGAGAGATAAAGAAAGATAACTACAACAACAAAATTTTTTTACAAACCGCACAGGCAGTTAAAAAGTGCAGAAAACCATTTACTATGGCAAACCCGAACAGTCTAAGACGGGAGAGGAGGGGCCCTGCACAGTGGGGAAGGGATTGCTCGATCATGACCGCTATGGTGCAGTGGTACGCCGCAAAGGCGAGCCAATCCCCGCCCTCTTAAGCGGGAGAGACTCCACTCCCCTGATAAGACTGAGGGGCAAGTCAAATCACATCTTAAATAACTAAAAAGAAACATAATGAAATCAATAATGAATGAAACTACAAAATAAAACTGAAATCACACAATTACTATAATCAACTTAAGCACAACACCAAGACAGTAACAACATTATCGCCCCCATAACATTATTACTAATCCATTATGCCTGTTTTATTTTGTCTTTTCCTACACCAAGAATCACGCTTCCACAAAAAAAAAAAAAAAATTAAAATTTCTTCTCACTCTATCCATGCTTGCTGAAGGCTTCCGGCAGAAATCACAAGGGACAACAGAGAATAACCTGACCTTTCAAAAACTTTAGCACGCTATAAGGTGGTCTTAAGCCCAGACGATCAGGCCCAGCCGCACAATGTGGCAACTATTGAATACCTTAGAATTATGAAACATGACCCTGTAAACTGGTCCACAACAAAATTAAAGAATATAAGGTGGCCTAGGCCCAGACCACAAGGCCCCTACCGCACAATGCGGTAACTGATTAACTAAACATCTCAAAAACTTAAAAAGCCGATGTAGAAAAGAGTAAGCATAGGCACCATATGTTAGGAAGGAAAACACTAATAACACCCAAATAAACATTAGGCTGTATAAAGTGGTCCCAAACCCAGACCATCATGCCCCGCCGCACAAGGTGGCAATAACGGAACAAACCAAGATAAAACCCATCGAACTGGCCAAAAACAATTAAGTCTATAAGGTGGTATCAAGTCCAGACCACCAGGGTCCTATTGCACAATGTGGTAACTACTCCTGGAATCACCCCCACATCAGTAAACATCAAGTGTCGGTGCATATGCTTACTATAAATAGGATATCCACCCCTTGGATTGAATCGGACATCTAACTATAACACAACAAATCTTTAACACTCTCTAACTAACCCAAACTCACAGTCACAAAATGTATTTTTTTTAAAAATGATAGATAAGGTGCAAGACGACGGCAAATAAAAAAACAAAATTTTCAATCCTGGACAAATTGGAGCCGTCCTGGGACGTCAAGACGCCATCTGCAGTTCTCTCCCGCCTTTCCCACTTCCAGACATGATTAACTAATAAGTGTGCGGTGCACACAATAAAGCAGCAAATGGTTGCTTCGCACCCATTTGACGATAAATTAAAAATTGCACGGTGAGCAAATTAACAACTCCTCCGTGGCCGAATGGCCTCACACAAGTATAATTTAAAGTAAGTAAGTAAGCAGTCGTGTCACCAGTCTTCAGTCAGCAGAGCAGCAAGCAACACATATAGGTATTTGGACTAGAAATGGAAGCGATGATACCGCCCTGTGCCTTGCATACAATCCAGGGCTTAGGTCTTAGGATTGCATCAGGGTGGAGCCTACGGGTGCAGGCAAGAAGAACCACTCTTCTGCTTATATTTGAGGAGGATTCCAACGACAATAGAAACAGCAGAAGTAGCCCCCCCCCCCACCCCACCCCAAGAAGACCGTTACATGGAGAAAAATCGCAGGATCAACAGAAGCAGCGATTAGCGCAGACTCAGCCGATACCTAGCGTCACCCCCGTGGAACCCAGGTCAGCAGTACCACCACCTCCAATAACTACGCCACTCCTCGCCTAGAATTGCCCGAGGCTAGGACGCAATCTCCACTGCCAAAACCATCGACACCAGTTCAGCAGGGGGCTAGGCAGGGAAGGGAGGAGAAGAGAAAGGAAGAAGAAAAAAGAGAGAAAGAGGCACAAGAAGTAACAAGAAAATTTAGAGGCCGAGAGGAGAATAGCCCAGACACCAGCAGCGACGCAGCCGGAGACGAAAAAACAGGGACCACCGCCAATGCAACCGGAAACGAGAGTGATAGCAAAAAAGATAGCAGAAACAGCCTCAGATGTCATTGCCCAAACAACAAGTGTCGGCATACCTCGACGACCAAGCCATGGAAATGGGACTGGGGAAACTGTTGGAGGACAGGGAAGCAGCGAAACAGCATATAGAAGACTTCCGGACAGTCTCTGCATGCTCCAAGAGATTAAGATGTGACGGGTTTCTATACAAGACACAGAAATCCAGCTTCTCCAAGGCAGCTGAAAACATCCGAGCCCTTGGGGAGGCGTATAGCGGGCGCCCAATCCCGCTAGCTGTACTCATCTTGAATGAATTAATGCAGTCATGGAATATATCGTCACAGCCAGTCACAGTATAGCCGCCGATGAAAGAGCCAGTGGTTGCTGACGTAATCGGCCCTGACAGCATAAAGGGCCACATCAAACGGAATACCTGAGGCCATACCTGGTTCCAGCAACGGAGGGTACACCTCAGCCCTTTTAAGGGCTAACATAATTGCCTCAATTGCCAAAGGGTTTTCTTTTTGGTCTTGAAAACCCGTTTCGATAACAACTTCTTTGTATTATGCAAATACGATCCGTGTGAACACCGTTCCAAAAGAATCACTTGTTATTTTCAAATTAAGATCCCAAAATTGTATCAATACGGTTATGTCATTTTTTCGGAAAATTGGATGTACACTAAATTTAAAAAATGATAGGGATTAAGCAAATTGTTAAAACCGCTTAAATGCGATCGCAATTACAATATGTGGCTAATACACAATTGGTATTAGGGACAGCCCGATTTAGCTAACTGGGCAGAATTTGATTATTATATATACATGGTGTTTTAGTGCTTCCGCTACGCTTCGCGCCTCCCTTGCTGAGCCCGTGCAGCCTTCCACTCCAGACATGTAATTAAGCAATGAACACTGCGCAAACCTGGAAACATTGTGGTTCCAATCCTATGTACAGGTATAACTAACTGTACACACCCTCTCATATCGCGTGTTCAATGAACCCTCTTAGTGGGGAAACCATGCAGCGACGGGAGTGGTGTGTAAATAGCGTGCATTGCACGCAGTTATGCGTCAAGTGGGTTGGCAGCCCGGCAATCCGGGCTGCGGTCCCACTTGACGAATAATTAAATAATGTGCATTGCACAAATTAATCTAAACTAACTCCCCGGAAATGCGCGCAGTGCGCGCACTGGGGCTATATAGACGTACATGGCCGAATGACCGAACACGTCTCTAATTCAACTAAACAAACAAACAGTCGGGTCACCTCAGTCGACAGCGAACATAGAAGAAGCAAGTACTACTAAAAACGCCAGTACTGGAGATAATAATCCCGGAACATGCCCCGAATGCCCTGAAGGGCTTAGCCTTTCACTGCCTACAGGGTGGAGCCTTCGAGCACAGGAGAAGAGGACCACTCTTCTCCTAATATGGGAGGAAAACAGAAGCTATTATGAAGACAGATGCCCAAGGGATTGGAGAAAAGGGAGACCATGGAGAGGACAACCGCAGACTCAACAGAGGGAGTGACTGGCGCAGATCCAACCGAAGTCGAATGGCCCTATCATGGACCCCCAACCAACGGCGATAGCGCAGCCACTTCCAACACCAACTACACTCCCAGCTGCAACATCTGTAGCTGGGATACAAGGAGCAGAACCTATAAGGAAGACAACAGAGGAGAAGAAGAAGGATGAGAAAAGGACGGGGCAAAGAAAGAAAGCGGCGGAAGGGAGGAAGGAAGCGTCACCGCCACCACCACCACGACTGTCCACTCCAACACCACAGCTAGCGGAGAGGGGAATAAAGCCAACCGCCACGCTCCATCAACAAGCATGGCAATATATCTACCATATGCCCGTGCACGTTGGAGCGTGTGAGAAAATTTGGGACGAAAAAATGCAGCCCTGGCCTTCATTGAGGACCATAGAACAGTTATGGCACCTGAAAGCAGGGGAGGGGGAAAAACCAGGAAGACTCGGATCCAGAAGCTGAAGAACGCATCAGAACGCATCAAGGAAAATGGGACGAATTACTGTGAAAACCTGGTTACATTATCAGCGCTGATCTGTAACTATTTGATCCCCCCCCCCCACTCCGTACGATACGAGGACTGGATGAGTGATCGTTATATGCTTCACCTTATTGACCCAAGCAGCCCAGTAGACCGCCCAAGATGGGTTCTAAAGCCGCCTGAACATCTGCTTGCATCCATTCCGCTGCTATAGGTAGTACCCAGCCCTTTTAGGGGCTAAGGAATTCTTTCAAAATGCCTCTCGGTTTTCACTTTGGCTTAAAAACAATTTCGATAACAACTTTATTAATATACAAATACGATCCATTCGACCACAATTTCAAAAGTCATTTGATAATATATATGTAAGATCACAAAACATTAATAATGGGTTACAATAACCCGGTTTGAAGTTGTTTTTCGGAATATTTAAAGCACACTATGTACACGAAATTGTAAAAATTGTTATGAGTAGGAAAATTGTTTTAAAACTGGTATACATGATCTTAATTACAATATGTGGCTAACACACAATGGATAATAGGGACAGCCCGATTTAGTTAACTGGGCAGAATTTGATCATGTACGTTCATGGCGTTTCAGTACTTCGACGCGCTTCGCACCTCTCATGCCAAGATCGTGCAGCCTTCCACTCCAAACATCCATCCAAGTACATGTAACCTGTAAACATTTTAGCTCTAATCATATGTACAGGTATAAGTAATTGTACACACCCTCCCATATCGCGCCTTAAATGAACCCAATTAGTGGGGAAACCATGCAGCGAGGGAGTGGTGTGTATTAGTGTGCTTTGCACACATTAAAGCGGCAGGTGTGTTAGCAGCCCGGTTACACACCTGACGAACAATTAATTAGGGTGCGATGCACCCATTAAACACTCGTAGATGGCCGAATAACCGAATGCCAGTATAATCCAAATTCATCAGTCGGGTCACCATTCATACAGTCTGTGATTCAGTTAGCAGTCAGCCCGTGGAGCAGAGCAGGGGAACAGAGCAGAGCCGCTGTGGACGAGGAAGGGAGGAGGCAGTGTAGGTCAGTATGAGCACTCAACTACAAATAATGGAAGTCTGGGGCCAAGCTGTTACATACGGACCAGTGGATATTTACTGTCGACCTACTCCTCCGCCAACATGAAGACTACGTGGAGCAGCATGCAGTAGCGAGCTACCACGAGGGCATGGTGGCAGAGCAAGAGAGAACAGTACGCTTGGCATCGATCCATGGAAGAGGAAGGCGAGGTTTTTTGAATTTCCTGAGCCAACGTTAGGGAAGAGACCATGCAGGCCTGGAAACTACCCGTAAGTGGGGACACCATGCAGCTGGGATTAGGATCAGAGAGTACCCTCAAAAACGAACGCCGAGAATGAATCCCCAACGAGGGGAAACCAAGCTGCTGAAAAGCAGTACGAAAAGAATTGCCTACCCTAGCGCCGAAATGAACTCCACCACTACGGAAAGAGAAAAGGATTCGATATCAAGATGGCTGACACAGCAGCTCTAAACAGACGAACCGGAGACGAACCTTGATGCCTACATTGAAGTACTCAACTTGCAGTACCACCAGGCAGAAGTACCGGGGACCAGATGCTGCTAATCAATTTGCCTGACTGTATGGGATTTTCCTTTTTAAATTTTGAAAACCCCATTCGACTATACTCTTTTATAACACAAATTTGATCAATTTCGAACCACCTTCTACAAATAACACTATGAAATTATAAATGTGCGTGATACTAAAATGGTATGAGTACCTTTACTCGAAGATTGGTATTGTTTTGGAAAAATTATGTACACTATGTACGCAAAATTTACATATGAAGGAATCGCGTTAAATAAAGAAATTTGAAACTTGAAGTATTGTCATTATTAAACATGTGGCTAACACGTAATTGGTTTTAGGGACAGCCCGATTTAGCTAACTGGACAGAATTTGACCATGTACAATCTTGGCGTTTCGGTACTTCCGTTCCGCTTCGCGCCTCTCTCCCTTGCCGAATCCGAGCCTTTTTTCCAGACATGTAAATTAAGTAGCACGCTTTGCGTGCAGTAATGTGTCGTAGTGGGCGTATAGCCCGGTAGCCCACTGGACGAATAATTTAATAGTGTACTTTGCGCACATTTAAACGTCAAATGGGTTTGCAGCCCTGCAACCCATTTGACGACCAATTAAGTAGGGCGTTGTGCGCCCATTAACCACTCGTACATGGCCGAATGGCCGCACACGAGTATAATTTAAAGCAAGAAAGTAAGCAGTCGGTTCACCTTCGTTGACTCGTCAACAACTCAACATGACTGCAAATATTAGTAAACTGAATGAAGCAATTGGTGAACATGCATCGGTACGGTGTACCTAATATTTGATTATAGTAGTATAGTAAATAAGGATACCACTTTACCCTATATGATATATGAACTATGAACTGTGAAGTTTGTGGGATGTGTGAAAAAAGTACGAGGTTTGAAATATGATGTATAAAATTATGAGGTAGGAAAGTATGAGGTATGAAGCATGCAGTATGAAGTGTGTGATGTGAGATGTATTATCGAAGGATAGGGGTGAACTGGTATCCCTGTTTATTATGATATTGATCTATTTAGTTAAGCATAAACTTTGAAAAATAGAACAAGGAAATGGAGGCCTACATAACCAATACAGCTTAGGAGATAGATTTATCTAAACCAATAAACAACAGAGATATAAGCGTATGCATATATGTATACATATATAGAGTGAAACTCCTCAAAACCTAAACCTCAGTATACCGGAATCCCGGAGTAAGACCGAATTTCTCTTTTAGTCCCGAATTTTTTCTTCTTTAATATCATCATTTTTCCCCAGTAAGCCGAAACCCCTCAACTCCGAATACCGAAACAAATTTCGATCCCAAATTTTAATTTTACGCTTGAAACCCCCCTTCCCCCCCCCCCATAAAACCGAAACTAAAATTCATACTTGGAAGCCTATTTTAGCTGCTAATTTCCTGACTCACACTGGAACAGATTAATTACAGTTGGCAAGTTCTGTAGTGAGCTGATCTGTGAGACGACCCCGAAAATGTCCCAAGCGCATGTGAGGTTAAAACAATACTTGACACACGTGCCGGCACAGATTAGGGCTGTCAATAGGTTACTCTGAAGTCTTTGCATCATACAAAAGAGCCAGCTTTCAAGGCGAATTATTAATAACTAAATTCTTGTATGTAAGCCATTTAAGAAAGACTAGGTTTATCTAATTATTGTTATCTAATTGTGATTGATGCTATTCATTTGTATACATGATCAATAGAAAATTGTTTGCTTGTTTTTTTATTGTTTTTTTTTTTTAATTAAATATCAGGGCTTTATTAACCAAGCATGTAGCCTCGCTTTTGATTCGTGCATTCAACGCTATATATCGGAAACATCTGCTGCGTTGTCTTGTGGCTAAGATTGATTGTGCGGACAGTATTAGTGAACTTTGTAAACAAATCACTGTTGGATCACCCCATACGACTGTAGTCAGTTTCTTCAGTAGGAACTATGTCTACTGTGTCAGTCTGTTTATCACTTGACACGGTGTACCGTCCTCACGTAAACGATCGTGTCAAACTCTCTGAAGAACTGACACTCAAATCAAGGCTCGCGGAGTCAGTCTTCCTCTGCAGACAAAGTGTTCTTCAGTAAAAGGAGGTTGGAACAATCGGCCATTTGTTTAAATATAGCTCAGTCAAGGTGCTTACGTTATAAGATACCAATGGTAAGTATATACAAATTGAATTAGATGTATTCATGATTTTCTACATTTTTCGTGTGAAAGTGTAAGATTAAAGATCATTCACTTGTACAAATTTATAAGATGAATGGTCATGCAAAACATGATGCAGATTTTAAATCAGCCTGATGATGTTGTTGATAATGATCAGTCAGGTGTGATGACAGGCTTTTTTTTTTTTTTTTTTGTGTTTTTCTTTTTTGTTGCTTTTTTAAAGTTCCGTTTACATACATTTCATTTGGTTGAAATGCGATGGTAGCCAAGATATGCAGAAGTCGGTTAAACTTGGCCTATATTTCTTTAACGAAACGAAGAAATATATACTAATGTTAAAGACAGTGATTACATAGCTTTGTTTCGTTTAAGAAACTTATCTCTTCTTTAACCGACTTCGGCATTCCTCTGCTCCCATCGCATTTCAACCGACTGAAATGTATGTCAACGGAACTCGAAAATGCGTCAACTTGCTTGTGTCAGAATTTGATTCTATTACAAAAAATGGCAGAGTAAGCCTAGTCCGACTAAAGCAATTAGATTTTAATTTGTGGAAGAGTGTCAATATGGGCTGCCAAGTGTGTGAGATATTCCTGAAAATTTGACCTCTAGTTCCCCTGTCAGTCTACCGTGGATCACGCTGTTTGTTTAAGGAGTAAGACGTCGATCCAAACAACATAACTATCAGGGTAGACGTCTTACATTGTAGAACTACCGGTACTATTCTTTTGGGTATTGTAATATAGATTGTAGTCAATAACTCGTACAAGAAGCAGTTGACGAATATTCAAATCTTAACAAATACTGACAAAAAATGTTATTCTCGCGTTGAACAATATATCGTCCAACCACCCAATATTGTTTGCTTCCCTCAATCGTGCGCCATGTTTCTCGCTACCTAAGGCGCTTGTTTCGAGATAATGACGTCATCAACTGTGTCACCATCGTTCCTCAAGAGTGACCGGAATGAATTTAACAGTAAAATCTGACAAATTGAGATTTAAACAGATAATTTCATGTAATTTTAAAAATTCATAATGAAAATCTATGTTTTCACTAATGCCTTTTTTGTGTCAGACAATTTGGCCTTGAATTTTCTATTATATGCTAAAGATAGCGCCGCCGATCCCATGTTGGCTTTGTTACATATTTTGAACAGGATAACTACTTTGGGAATTTCTACAACTGGATAGCCAATGTAAATATATGGTTTTAATCATGTGGAGTTTTTATACAACGTAAGAAAAATTTAATCTCGAAATGTATATTCACTACTGACTTTTTCGTTGAGTATTATTTCATGATAAACATATATTCTACATCAAAATACATTAAATTTATTATAATAAAGCGTGTATCCATTCATCAGTGTCTATTTTGAAATTTCTCTCTCCCTCTGTCTCTCTGTATGTCTGTCTGTCTCTATCTCGGTCTATTGAGTCATGTATTGATATGGTAAAGAACAAGCAAGCAGTAAGCTGTAATCTAAGTGCACAGACTGAATATAGAATTAACAGAGAAAAAATTATTCATTTTTATATTTATTTTTTTTTTTATTTCAAAAACACGGAGACGCTATAAACTAATAATATCCATTCCTTGGTCTAACTGGCACATTCCGGTCATATGCCACGTGACTTTTTAGTCAGTGTCACGAACCATGGATGTCCCTTCCAGAATAAGTAAACATACCCACGCTCGGAAAAACGGTAATTCTGAACTAATGTACATGAATGCCAAATTTTTTTTTAACGATGATTAAATGAAGTAGATATAGTTGAACACTTTCTATGGTTATTTTAATAGATTCTCACAATATTATAACGAACGCGTTAAAATTCACGTTAAGTGCGCTAAAAGTGGTTGCTCGAGGCTATAGTAACCAAAAGATACCCAACAGCACGAGCTGTATCTGTCTATATATATATATATATATATATATATATATATATATATATATATATATATATATATATATATATAATTCTCTCTTCAGAAATCACCATTCAGTCTTTAGAAAATGTATCTTGAAACATTTCAGTCAGATTTTATACGGATGCCTAATAGTTTTAATATGTCAGCGGAAAATGTTAAAATAGACCAATATAAGCGTATACCTTTACATTAGGCATGAGAACTTGCTTGAAGGCCTACATTACACAGAGAATACACACTTCTTTAAACCGGAGTCCTTTTGATTTCGCTCATTTTGGTTTTGTTCTTTCTTTGTTCCCAATTTTTTAAAACTTGTATTGAAAGCTATCCATTTACATGGGAAAACATTCTGCAATATCACTTAGTTTTGTGGTTTCATGTTGTAATGTGAGTTTCATTACTAAGATAATTTGGTCTTTGTATATTATGAATCCTGTAAAATTATGTTTTCCTCATAACTTTGGCGGACTTCTGGCACATTCAGTCTCTCTTAGCATACAACCAATCTCTATTGTATAAAATGGTATGTCGTGCAATAGCAGTATCCAAGTTGGTATAATCAAAAGAAACATTAACCAATTAGATTCTTTAAAAAAAAATATATTTTATAAACAAAACATAATCATGAAACGGGGCAATAGTACCCTGTCTCCAACAGGCTGGAGTATGAACTCGGTGAAGTGCGCTTTGTCGATACTTGGAAAGAAATCAGTCAAATATGGAGTATAAATTTGGAGTGTTACGCTTTGTCACTGTTGGGAAATAAGCCCGTCACATTTGGGGTATTAACTCAATGCCCTGCGCTTTGCTTAAAACTTGAAAATACGTAACATTTTGAGTATGAACTAGTAGTTAGGACAGATCGATTATTAGTTATTGGGTATTGGAATGTTCCATCAGCTAGTATTTGAGTGTTGTAATTGCAGACTTTGTCTAAATTACTGGATGGCAAGTGGGCTTGGGTTACAAGCAAGAAAACTGGGTGAAGTATTAGTTTGAATGGACTTCAGTGTTACTGTTTTTCATAAAATTTGGAGGGTTTGTGGCCTGTGTTTTTGTGAAGAAAATTGACAGATAGGAGGGTCGATAGAAAGTAACCTAAATCGGAGTGTAATCGTTTAAGTTTTGCAGTGAGGCTAGTTCTAACCATTGACTAAACCTTTTTTCTTCCTTTATTCTCGACGACATTGACCTTAGACCTCTTAACCACAAAATCGATAGATGCCTTTCTTGTCTCAAGTGCAAGCCATCCACAGAGGTAGGTCACAGTTTCCGGCATATGACTAGAGTTTTTTGTCGGAAACCGTTTTCATTACAGGAGTCCCTCTGACCTTGATCTTTGATCTTTATCTCCGTAATCAACCAGTCTTCCTTGTCTCAAAAGCAATTCCTCTACAAATTTTATTAAAGGCATGTGGTACATAACTTACGTATTTTTTTAAACAATTATTTTCCCTTCTTTCAGTCCCTGTGATCTTTACCTTTGAGCAAAAAATGCATAGGAATCTTCCTTGTCTCAATGCAAGCACAACAGTTTTTCTTATTTTATTCCGTTATGCAGAACTTCGATTCATTATGTGAAAATGAAATGGGGAACAAACACATGGTCGTACAACATAACAATACGCGCCACCCTATGACTCACGTCTAAGAATGTGTACAGTAAAAATGACAATTATAATATGTAGAAAAAGGTCAAAATTCACTAAATGATATCTGTATACAATGAAATAGATTTTGGTGTCCATAACTGAATATACTTTGCTCATGTAAGAATAAAAGATTTCTGCATTACTGGAATATTTATTTATTTTGTTATCTACAAAAATGTGCATTATTGACACCGAGGTCATGCTTTGTGCAACACAAAAATCAATAAGTTGATCTACGAATTGTGCTTAATGTCCAATGCTCTACCAAATGAGCTATTACAGTTCTCGGTTTTCAATTAAATTGATTTGAAGTGATTTTGACGTATTTCAGAAACTAAAAAATTTAATGACAAAATAAGATCGTCACTCTACAGGTTCGACATATCATATGGTAACCAAGACTTTGTACAGAGATTTCACATGACAGTAAATATAGTTATCAGGGTTTAAAAGTTGCAACCAGTAATGTTACTTTATAAGCACAATGATCTTGTGCAATGTCCACTATAGATTAATTAAAACCATGAATCAGTCAATTTAGGTTGGGGGGGGGGGGGGGTTGCACATTGTATGATATTTCATTTTCTTTCACCAAGCACCAGATATATTATATATTATATACCTGGATAAAGCAAACCATTTTTAATAGAAATTTTGAAGAAAAATATTTTGATAGACTGGATGAGAAAATGTTAGAAAAGCAAATAAAAATAGAGACCTTTAGAACAAAGGGAAAACTAATAAATCTTTTGAATTTACACTGTTGTTTATATATGACTAATTAACCTGATGAAAGGTACAATGTATATGTATTACAACTGGTTTTAGGACAGTAGATTAGCTTGTGCATTATTGTGTTTCATACATAACATAAGAAATCTTACATCACTGAAACTATAACAAGACAACAATACAGATACTAGTACATTTTTATTGCAACAAAATCCAATCATATAGTTACTGTTACACTTTTGTTGCAAAACTAAACTGTGCATTACTATAAAAGACATTTTCAAATGATGCATCTAAATTCCAGCAAACATGAACTCTACATGAGTATAAATAAATAAATAAATATAAATAGTATGACTCTCAAGTATTCCAAGAAATAAATAATAATGCTCTCATACATTCCTAGTAATAAACAGTATGACTCATGTATTCCTAGTAATACAAATTATGCCTCTCATGTATTCCTAGTAATAAACAGTATGATTTGTGTATTCCTAGTAATACAAATTATGCCTCTCATGTATTCCTAGTAATAAACAGTATGATTCGTGTATTTCTAGTAATACCCATTATGACCCTCATGTATTCCAAGAAATAAATAGAAAGGCTCTTGTGTATTCCTAGCAATGAACAGCATGACTCTCATGTATTCTTAGTAATACTAGTATGACTCTCATGTATTCTTAGTAATACTAGTATGACTCTCATGTATTCTTAGTAATACTAGTATGACTATCATGTATTATTAGTAATACTAGTATGACTCTCATGTATTCTTAGTAATACTAGTATGACTATCATGCATTATTAGTAATACAAGTATGACTATCATGTATTCTTAGTAATAATAGTATGACTCTCATGTATTCTTAGTAATACTAGTATGACTCGTGTATTCTCAGTAATGAACAGTATGACTTTTGTATTCCTAATACTAGTATGACTCATGTATTCCTAGTAATACTAGTATGACCCTCATGTATTCCAAGTAATAAATAGTAAGGCTCTCATGTATTCCTAATAATAAACAATATGACTGTAGCCTTCTCATTATCAACCAGCCACTGACCAAATTACGGTCTATTTTTTCCAACTGAACCATCTACTTTAACAACACTGTAACATTTTTTGTTATATGGCTGCAATGACTCAGCCTTGTATGTTTAATTTTGAGCTGGCTACTTCAAAAGATAACATGAAGTCTGCTCATATATTTGTAGTCATAAAAATAAATGGAGTATTACTCCAATGTATTCGTAGTAATAAATTAGCTTATTACAAAAATACACACACATACACACACACACACACACACATAATATCCTGCTAAACTGGTTTGTGCTGAAACATGTAATCAGTTATGCCTGTACAGTTTCATTTGTCTGGTTTTTGCTTTATCACGCTAATAAGGTTTTGGTCCATAAAGTCTCAAGTCCAAAAAAGGTTCAAAATGTGTGAAAAATTGAAAAACTCCTGTAATGACTCGAAAATCTAACCTGGTCATCTATATACAAATACAGATACATCTACATGTTTCACTTCTCTATCTCAATTGGATTTTGCTTAATCCTGCTAACAAGGTTTTTGTCTAAAAATGTAATCAGTTATGTCTACACAATTTCATTTGTCTGGTTTTATGCTTTATCATGCTAACAAGGTTTGTGTCTAAAAATGTAATCAGTTATGTCTACACAATTTCATTTGTCTGGTTTTATGCTTTATCATGCTAACAAGGTTTGTGTCTAAAAATGTAATCAGTTATGTCTACACAATTTCATTTGTCTGGTTTTATGCTTTATCATGCTAACAAGGTTTGTGTCTAAAATGTAATCAGTTATGCCTACACAATTTCATTTGTCTGGTTTTATGCTTTATCATGCTAACAAGGTTTGTGTCTAAAAATGTAATCAGTTATGCCTCCACAATTTCATTTGTCTGGTTTTATGCTTTATCATGCTAACAAGGTTTGTGTCTAAAAATGTAATCAGTTATGCCTACACAATTTCATTTGTCTGGTTTTATGCTTTATCATGCTAACAAGGTTTGTGTCTAAAAATGTAATCAGTTATGCCTACACAATTTCATTTGTCTGGTTTTATGCTTTATCATGCTAACAAGGTTTGTGTCTAAAAATGTAATCAGTTATGTCTACACAATTTCATTTGTCTGGTTTTATGCTTTATCATGCTAACAAGGTTTGTGTCTAAAAATGTAATCAGTTATGCCTACACAATTTCATTTGTCTGGTTTTATGCTTTATCATGCTAACAAGGTTTGTGTCTAAAAATGTAATCAGTTATGCCTACACAATTTCATTTGTCTGGTTTTATGTTTTATCATGCTAACAAGGTTTGTGTCTAAAAATGTAATCAGTTATGCCTACACAATTTCATTTGTCTGGTTTTATGCTTTATCATGCTAACAAGGTTTTTGTCCACAACGTCTCAAGTCCAAAAAGTTAAAAAGTGTGTTAAAAAAATAATATGAAACACTGTAGTCACTGCAATAAAATCTAATCACATCATCTACAGAGACATACAAATATGTTAACAAAACTTTATTAGAATTTCCCAAAACAGCAAACATCCAACTTAACACAAGCTTTCTTGTGTTATCTAGCTGTCAAGGTATAATTCAGCATCTATGTTATTGACAATATCAGCATCAATTCAATTTCCTCTGCCTTGGCATCATACACTTCAAGGAGCTTCAAAATATCTTGTAGTTCATCGTCTGATATTTTGAAGTTTGAGTAACAACAAGGAGTTGATTTTTCCAAGCACAGCTCTGTCTTTTTCCACAGCCTGAAGACTAGATATTTCCTCCATTATGATTCCCTAATGTCCATATGTCCAATCTAGATAATCCTTCATTCAACAGAGGATGATGTTATTTCCTCCTCAGCTCTCATGTATGATGTGTACCAATCAATAGCCTGTAATTTTATGGGGCTGTTTGTGTCCTCAGCTGGTTGATATATCTGACTTGACAGTGTACTAATATCAGCAAAATTAAGTTGACTCCCATCTAACTCATTCAACTCCTTCAGCCTCTGGTTGATCTTTTGATTTGTCTGCTGAAGCTTCCTTCCAACCCTTATAGCAATATCCTGCCCATCTGGAGGAAAAAAAGTTGAAAATAAATTAAAAGAGTAATGTCATATGTAGATCTATGGGTGTTGAATCAGTTTAATATGTACTCTACTATATCAATTAATAATTTCAATACACTCAACTCACTGTTCATTAATGTTACCTTGCTTTGATATTACCCTTACAAAAAAGAGAGAGATGGTTTGAAATGTCAAAAGTTTGTATGGATACCCCAGAACAGTTTACATAGCAAATACATGATTGAGTTTACATTTGCAGATGTTCTAAAAAGTGGTTTTCCATTGCAGACTTTTCAAGAAATAAAGTATGAGGTTGCTGGAAAGTAATGTCCCTTTACCCCCCTCCCATGTACTGCACACACAATTATTTCTGGAATAGCAACAATATACTTGATCAAGTTTATGTACCTGCATATTTTTTCCTCATACACAAGAGAAAACTTCTCTTGTTGGCAGAGTCTTTCAAGCTGTTAATCAAACTGGTCTTTTTCTTCTCTCTGTATAGCTTGAGATGCAACTGCTGACTGTCCATCTCTCTGTGAACTTCATTTTTGTCTCTGCCAAAACTAGCTGTTTCTCCAATCTAAAAAGGTAGGAAAGTTTCCATGAAAATGTATGCTTTTACTATATGTCCATAATTGTTCTGCAGTTACAGAATAAACAAAATAATGGAATTCATTGCTAAGTTATACATCCATTTTCTATACAAACATTTGGCTGAATTAGAAGAGTTTATTGATTTACATTTCATATTAAGGTACAAGAAGGATATATGAAAAGAAGTGCATTGCTGCTTAAACTAATCTGTTACTAAAAACTGAATGAAAATAAGGTATCAAACAGTATTTTGCTGAATTTGAAGACAGTTATATTTTAATGAGTCCAATCCTTAACAGAAACCAAAATGGATATTAAGTAAATAAAGGAAATAAAACCTTTCTAGTTCAGTTTTCAGTGTGCTTTCATCTTCTTGAGCATTTTCAGGCAAGGCATTAATCCGGTCCCTGAAATTAATCACATTCTATATAAGTGAAAAGGTTCTTGCTGAATTTAGGACAGAAATAAGCTAGTGTCTGCCGTTTTAAAATATGTGAAAGACAGTTCTAAAGCACTGGTGCTTAATATTGGAAATATTACATTTATTTTTGTTTTACAGACTCGTACATTGCATGACAATAAAATCTTTTCCATAAAAAAGCACTTGGTCCAGCTTTCCAAGACTGAATTACACATTACATAATGGACCTTAATAATTTGGATTGGGGTTTTATCATGAGAAAGGCTCAAATAGAGTCAAAAGGATTCAGAGGTTCATATCACTAAAAACGTTTAATTTAAGTCAGTCTTCATTCTCAAAAATGGTAAATATTAGCTCATAATAGTTACTAAAACATCAAAATAAAATAGACACCCAAAATGAAAGCATGTATATATAGGGTTTGATGGCCCATCAGCACAATCCTGGCCATATAGTGCCAAGCAAGTTTAGGCATTCCCCCCAAAACCCATACAAAACAAGAATAATGAAAAAACAGGTAAAATCCTTCAAATGCAAAGTTAAATTGTTGATATAAACCTAACTCTTTTAAAAAGCACAAGACCTTCTCTGCATGCAAGTGCTGGATTAGTAATCAAGCTATGACATCCAAATGATGTACTGTTTGGAATGTGCAAGACAAGCCGCCTACCAAATGAAGCAAAGAGTAAAGATGCATCATACAGACTGCAAGTTTCTGATGTTGGCACTATAAAAGGGCTGTAAGGGGGTGGGTCCCTTCTATAAATGCAAACAGGATATTTTGATTTTTTATAAATTTTATGCACATAAGTCTGTGTGTATGCCTAGCAATGTCTCTGCCAACAATCTAAGTACCTTATGTGATAGAAGTGAAACAAGGAACTACAATACTTTTCCATCGAAGTACGTTCGCCACCTGTAAAAAAGTAAATGTTATTATAATGTGGCCATAAAGATATCAAACTATTGGACTTTATTCCCATTTATAATCATTTCTGGGAGTAACTTTCACATTTATAATATTCATAATAATGGAAGCACACATCTCCCTCAATAACTCGCGCACAATGGGGTCCAAAAACATAGACCGCACTATAAGCGAGGGCACGAGTTACCAAGGGACCTCAAAAAAGATTAAGAAGGGGATGCCATCCCTGCTGGACACCAAGAAACCGCTGGGGGGGGGGTGGTAATGGGGCTGTTTAATGGCTGAATACTTGTTTTATAATTGCATTGGGAATAATAGTCAATAAAGAGCTTTTTTCTAATGTAGTTGTTCACTTTTTGTATAAATTACCATTATTTTCAAGATACCCAACTGCTGAAAGATCGTTAACAACATTAGTCCAAGCGCTTTCAGCAACACGTGTACACAAAAACATTGTGTATTATTACATCACTGCTTTTTGTTGTTGTTGATTCACAACGAAACAAGATTTCTTTTTTACAAAAACTTGGGACACTTATTTCATGAAACAACCGTCAACGTCGAAACTCGATTTATTAATTGTTTTATTAATAAAATATGGATGCCATGATTTCATTGCAAGTAATAGTGAACCATCTTCTCATCCTTGAGGAAATCTCTGAGAGGCAATTTAGAAATTTTAAGTTCACTACAAACTCTGGAACTCGCTTCTCCCTAATGAACGTAACTGTGAAACAAAGCTTTTTATTCACCAAGTACTCATTTCACTTGGTTGCCTTACTATCTTTGATCACATTTCTGAATGAGTAGGCTAATTTAAGGTACTTTAAGTATATTGCTCACATAATAATATTTATAACAGTGTTCGATTGATCAATTGAAAAGCGTTGACCTGACACACAGCCATTACCACTAGCTCTTACACAGGTAGGATTTGCACACCTTTGAACTTTTCTTTTATTCCACCCCTTTTATTTGATTTGATACAAAATACGTAATTTACGTGATAATACAAAGCAGGCCTGCGTTTAACTGAGTGTAACAACAACAAATACTTCCACAAATCGGAGAGAGAAAAAAAAAGTCGGCACTTAATTAGGTTCTCACAGAAATGCTCGCGGACAGAGCTGTGATGGTTGAATGATATTTGTCACGTTTGAATACAAGAGGGCATATTGCATTTATGATGATTACTCTGAAACTGAATTAAAAGATAGAAATAAAGCCCAAATTTCATTGGCAAAACTTATTTAACTGGTATTTATTTTTTAAAGTGCTGCCACCAGTAGGCATTAGTGACATTTTCACTGATCAAAATTTCGTCAAATATTGTTATTTACAGTCTTCTGAGAATGTTGTTTGGAAAGAAAATTGAAAAAATATATGACTTCTTATTGAAAGCTGAGAATTTCATGACGTTGATTCAAATTTCCTGGTACTAACCAATGTTTTAGATGATAAAATGAGCAATATATCAAGGCTGCATTTACCAATTTTGATCGCGATTTCTTTCACGTTGAACAAATAGGGCCCAATGTTTTTGGCACTTTCTAGTTTTAAAAAAAATGGGATCCATGCCTGACCCCGCGTTATAAGCGGGTTCACGAGTTATCGAGGGAGTGGTGTAAAGTGGAAAACATTAAAAAAACTGGAGACACATTTTATTTTTTTATTTTCATGTTTGACATTCATCATTTAGTATAACTGATAAATTCACAATACTTAAAGCACTCATATAGATATTAGGAATTTCTTGCATTAAATTTCTTTTTGTTTTTAATAAAAGTTTAGTTGATTTCAACATTATCCAATCAGTAATCAATATGCATAGCAAATATTGACTACTTAGTGTTAATTACACAAAAAGAGGGTAACAAAAAGGAGACAGGCACTTAAACAAAGTCTAAGAAAAGTCATATGTATCTGCCTTTCACTTTTTTTTGTTTGTGTTTGTGAAGCAAACTTGGACTTCTTAGTACTAGCCCAACGACTGATCTCTTACAAAGAAGCTTTCAAGAAAATGAGATACAACTATTGAGTAAATATATATATATATATATATATATATATATATATATATATATATATATATATATATGTATGATAATAATTTTAAAAAATGGCATCAGAATGTGGTGGAGACAAAACACATGAAAGGCAGATCCAGGTGTATAAGACAATATACACACAAAACAAAACTGAATCTGCTGAATGGTTCTGGAGCTATGCTGCTTACAAAGATCTGCAGTAGGAAAGATCTAAATGGATCAAAAAGGGCAATAACTCTGTCAAAATGGAACCTTATAAGATGAAACATTTACAAGGCACATCTTCCTTTCACAGGAAAATTAACATCCATTTAAGTGTAAGCGTAGAAAAGCTTTGGGGGTTGCAGGAGGTTTGAACAGATTGACTGATGAACAGACAGAAAAGGTAATTACCATAGCATCCATGTTTATATCAATAACAGGATAAAATGAGTCTTGTTACAATTTATAAAAGTTTTCCCAATTAATATTTGAAAGTGTTCATACATGTACTATTTATTAACCTTTTCAATGACTCGAGTGATCAAGTCTTCTGCTCAATGACTTGCAAGTGTTTCTGTTCTAGCCTGGATCCTGGAAAGTAAATTGATGTTTTAATAGCACAATAAAGATGCAAAAACTGGAGTGATACAATTTGGCATTAATCTACAATACTCACAATAAGTACAAGTCATGGTGTTTCCAATAGCAAAATCTCTGATCATGATCAGCATTCTTTTAGTTCCAACTAGTTTTAGATGATACATACTAACCCTTACTCAGCATAATGGGTGCAAAAGAAGCACAAAACAAATGAAAGACATATTAAGAGAGCATCATGGAACATATGAATTGATTTCAACTTAGACAGCATATGGAAAGAAAATAATTTTTGGGACAAACCATTTAAATACATCTTGAAGGAGGCTGGGGAACATGTGTATTATTTCTCTTATGTGTGTTGGTGAATCAGCTTTCATATGTTTTCAAAATTCATAACTGCATTTTGTATTTTCTATTAAAACAAGAAGCTGCCCAGGGTCTGTATGTCAAGCAACCGTGATCTTTTGGTAAATTGGTGTTGTCACATCAAGATCTATCCACATACCAAAAAGCATGACTCTAAGGCCAACTGTACTTGAAAAACTGGCCACATAAAGAACTTGAACACTGAAGTTAATCTGAAATGTGGACAGTTGGAGATATAGATGTACAAAGGTAAAAATGAATGGACAAGCACAGTCATCAAAGTGATTGCTATGACCAACTTCCACCAAGGCGGGTTTGACAAAAAGTTGCATTCTCCACTCTGTCATTAATTAAAATTAAATAGCCTCTATTAAAAGGAAGTGCTTGGCAGAATGAAATCTGAAGTTTGATTTGGAAAGACTGATGCTTCGATTGACTGAATTATTGATACTTAAGCTGACTTTCAAATTACGAAGATAGGACCAAAGCCACTCCATGCCTTCTCCATTTGTTAGGCCAGTCCCTGTCACATTTCTCTGTCCATATTGTTCCAGAAATTAAGGGACTCATTGGGGCGTCAGAATGCATGTCTTTAATGAAATATTATTGGTGATGGTTAATTGAGACTGTTCTAACTGTTAAATGTTTATAGTCCAATAAACATCTGATATGTGGTGAGATCTTTGAAACCAGTATTGAGGAACCCAGTGTCTAACCTATATCCATATGTTTGTCAGTATAACCACCGTTTCCAACTTTCAAGAGGTCTAATGCAAAGGACTAAAATTGAGGGTTTTTCTCCTTTAAAGAAGAAGAAAAAAGACCCAATATCATTTATTTACCATACTTAACAATATAAATTTATTGGTCTATAAAATTTGATAAACTATTGCATAATTATGCTAACAAGAAACTCCAAGCATAAGGACCAGTGCCTTTGTCAGAAATACCTTAAAAACACTCAAATCTCATTAATAAAATGTATGTGTCAATGTAACACAAATGCATCACCACAGTGCCCGAGAAATGCAAAACTTTACCAGCTGGATGTACAGATGCATAGAATAAGTAACACAATATGCCCCAATCACATATGTAGTGGGGCATAAAAAAAACCCCATAAAATATTTACCTCTTATGACATGTTGTGTGCAAAACTATAAAAACCTGGAACACAAAAATTGACCCAGTCAAATATGTCATCCTTCCCATTTTTCTGCAAAAGAATCATATACATTGCTTATATATTATCTATTTGATCTAGTTAAAGATTCTGAGTATATGTTATCAAAGCATACAATGATAGAGTCAAACATGGTTAGTACAAAAATGGATACAACACTCAAATCATTCTCAAAAGTCGGCTTGTCAAATATTTTGATGCATGTCGCCAATTTCAAGATGACTAGATAATAATTGTGAACGTGGAAATGAAAGCAGATGTGAGTGGACACAACACACCCTAGAAAAAAAGCAGAGAGTAAAATCATCGATATTAATGTAATATTTTAGTGATGGACTCATTTTTACATTGGTTTGTTTACTGGATGAATACTTAAATCTGCATCATCATTTGAACTTATGTGGAAAAGCAGATGAAGACAAATGTTATATATTTAAACATGATTAAAATTAAATTAATGCAGTTCTGTTATTGGCTGTTTAATTTTTCAGTCTAAGGTCTTTTACCTCTCTCTCTCTCTCTCTCTCACTTAAAACTTTAGCTATTTCCAAACCCTTTTCTACTTATCTATTTATCTGTCTATATACATGTACATGTCTGTTTTTTAATCGTGTGACTATATCTGCATTCTCTTTCTCATCTACATATTTATCTACATGTATTAATTACATGTATAGTTTATATAACTTTAATTATCAGCAAAGTTTTAAGGTGCCAACAAAGATAAAAGAAAACAAAAGATAAAATAAATATAACATGATCTCCTTAAAATATCACATATTCTATCTTTGTTTTCTACGTGTGTGGGGATATCATGTTTGGGGCAAGCTCATATTTCCCAAGGGCAAGTTCAGTTTTCCAGTCAGTTTGCCCTGGGCAAGTTGACTTTTATAAAAATGTTAAATCCCTGGAAGTACAAAATTTACAGAATGTAATAAATCCCGATACATGTACATGGTAATTTTACCCTTGCAATATTTCATATATGCAACTGAAAAAAATGAAGACTTTTTTTATCTAATAGTTGGCTTCTTGGCATTATCTCCACTCTACAAACAGAATATTAGAATTTCCATTTTCATCTTTTATCATAGATATTCTAATAAAAAAGAGCTAGTGCTATATCACTTTCTATTTACCATGAAAATTGGTCACTCCAACATATGCAGCTTCTATAATTATCACTGAGAAAAAGGATTCCATTAATCTGCAAAAGTGTTTTGTCTGCATAATGATCATTTATTAGTGGGTAACACATCTCCTTATATGAATGATTATGTTTCAAGAATGATATGTCCTCACTAGACTGTAAAGTTTTGTGTTGATTTAACAACACTGATACATACTTTTGATCTTTTAGGATCACTGTAGCTATCCACAAAGCTGTCAACCTGGTCCTGGGTCAGGAAATAACTGTTCTCCGGTCTTGCTTTCCCCAGACATTGTCCAACCCCAGATGACTCTTTGTGAACTAGCCCAAAGTTTGCATCCATGCAAATTACTTGTGTAAATCCCTGTTTAAAATTATCATATTATATAAATCCTCATTAAAAAAAAAATATGTATCTCACAAAATAAGTGAATATGGATACAAATGAGTAATTCTTACAAGTTTTCTCCTAATATTTATTTTGTACTCCATGCTGAAAAATTTAATTTGATTGTTGAAAAGATATTATACACTAAATTTTAAGTCACAAAATAATATAAGTTTAAAAAAGAAAGTCCTTGTTCAATTAGCTGTGGTTTATATATAGTGATCAGAAGAAAAAAAAATTGTCATGGCCCATAATGAGTTTTTAAATTTCTATGAAGTATATAAAACTGGCCATACAAATATTAAAAATGTATGTATAAAATTAGAAATAAGGCTCATATAATATGATCAAAATCTTCTGAAACTCAGTAATTTACCATGCATTCTCTTAACCACTTGGCAAAATTACTACATTATTATTATTATTTAAAAAAAAAAAAAAACATGATACATTTGCAAACTTTCTTTTGGCAACCTATCTGGCTACATGGTAGTCATTTCCAAATTCTAACTGGCTTGTGATATTCCTGTCACTGCTGAAAATTGTGGGGTTATTCCGATACTCATTAGCACAGTCACCAATAATAACTCGGTATATATTCTCTACCTGAAACAATGAAAGCATACATTACATTAGTCACAATTACAAATAGCCTGAAACAAAATACTTTTATATAAGATTAAATAAGCTTTTTATATTGACTTTAAAGCTGTACAGTATTTGACAATTCATGACTATAAAGCATAAAACAAAAGAAATAACTACTAAATGTTAGAAAGGATAAATACAGAATCCTCAAAACACAGCATCCATGGAACTTATTCACTTTATGTATTTGACTGGGATTATTCCTGATATACACTCTTGTGCCAAAAGTTTGTCCAATTGCCACAAATTCTCATTTATTTCTATATTAATGGACACTTTTTATAATGTGTATCATCTGACATGCAATGGGGGAATTTCTACACATTTATTCATATTTTATAATAAAATCAAAAACTTTTTTACAATCTTTGACTTTTATAATGTATAGGACAAATATAATACCAATAATGTATTGAAAACTCAAACAGTAATACCATCTCAAATTACATACCTCTCTAATGTCATGGATCTGATATCTTTTCATGGTAGAGACAGCATCACAAAAAGCTCTCTGGGAAAGCTGGCCCTCTAACTGCAACGTGGTGCTTGCTCCATAAGATTCAAGTGAATAGCCACTCTTGGCAACTCTGTTGTTGCAGGCCGTAGACCATATCGCAGAATTGTAACTGTTTCTTTTTCACAGTGACAAAACTGCATTTTCACTTTGTGCTGGGTACCTGTAAATAAAAATTATGATCTAGAAATGTATTCATGGAACACAGCTGCCATACAAAAGTAAAATGACCAAGATGTGACAAATGGACAAATGTACAGATGGATCGACAAGTGTAACATGCCCCCATCACTGTCATGGTGAGGCATAAAATAATTGCATCATAAGGCTAGCTTAGCACCTGCAAAAGTCTGTAAAGTGATGGTTGAGTTTGAAATAATTATGAAATTATGCCAATCAGCCAGAAGCAGACATGTAAACACAATATTTCGTTACAACAAATATATAGTCTTAATTACTGGTAAGCTTAATCACACAATAAATAAATCTTTATTACCTAAAGTGTTTACTGTTAAAAAACTATTACAAAATATTCACTAAGCACTGGTTATTAACATGATTTTTAACACAGTGTCATTCCTAACTAAACTTAACAATTATATCACTTGCAAGGCTATACTACTGTGCTCCAAGTAAAAGATTTAAGCAGTTAAAGAAAATCATAAATACTTAAAGGTGATCATTCAAGGAGCCAAGTCAAATGATAAGAAACCAGCCTCACTAATAATGATCCTGTATGTCCTAGGCTGAAATGCAATGTGTGTGAAAATTAAGATACATGTTAAAGACTTTAAGTAGACAGACTTTTGGGAGGAAAAAGAAAAGAGATGGAGAAAGAGAGAAACTTTAAACATACTCACCTTTGCAATCAGCAACACACAAAGATCTCATATATGAAGATCCACAAACTTCATGATCTTTCCACCTCAACATATCTTCTGACCTGGCCACAAATGCAATGAAGAGTCTATCCTATTGGAATAATGGAGAGAAAACACTTACAGTAAAGAATGGAATAATGGAGAGAAAACACATTCAGTAGAGAATCAGGGGTACATATATACATATATGAAAATCATCTGAATACATACCAATTTGATCCTTATACTGTAATTTACTTGGAGCTTACAAAAATGCACTGTTTTCTTAAGTTTTTAACATAAATGGGGCCCTAAGGTCCCATTTGTGTTGAATTAGTGTGGCTTTAAGACCTTGCACTTAAACATGATCTATTCTAAAAATGAACATTTAGAGGTGAAGCTTCCTCCTCCAAATGAAAACAAGGGGCATTTTTCTAATTACAGGAGGGATTTCCTGAAGAAATAAATGTAGGACTTACAAAAATGATGCTTGACTTTACTGCATTCAGTTGATTTTTTTGTGTAGTTGTTTAAAAATTAGTAGTAATCTCGTAATTGCATGTCTTACGAGACCTTATTTCAGGGGTGTGTGGCTATTATTTTATTATTTACTGATTACATAGCCACAAATTTGAACAATAAGATGAATTTCCTGTAAATTACTGCAGCAAACTCATACAAAGTTCTCTTTGATAATACATTTCATTGCTCAGTTATTATCGCGTTCTCATTCAATATACAAATTTCTACACTACTGATACTTTAGAATTGAGTGCGCGCACACATACAAAAGCTCTAGCACAGGGGTGTCAAAATCATTTGCTATGAAGGGCCAGACTTGATATAAATAATAATAAATAATGCATCTGGCGGGCTGTATGTTTGACACCCCTGCTCTAGCATGTTTTTTCTTTTAAATTGTTGCACAGGTGTATACAAAATTATATCTTACTTTTTATTTGGAATCCTTCCATTTTATTCAGATTGTAAGCAGTGTGATTATTAGATTCTTGGCATTCTCTATGCTTAATCAACTGAATTATCACTCCTGGTACTGGCATCAGATGCTGATGGCAAGACCCCAATGTCATTGACATTAATTTCAAATCAGTAAATTCCTAATATCTCTAGTACCTTCATAGTACCTGCATTTATATTAGACCAGCAGTCTTTATCACCTTCAATGACTTAAGTATTTATTGTAAAGAAGTGAAACATTCAGCAGGGATTTACAAATCCAATTGCCTGACTCCCAGGACAAGCTCAAATTTGGTTCAGGCAAGCTCAAGTTTGCAAGGCACTTGCAAATCCCAAACATTGAGAGAGGGATACAAGATACAAGAAATGTTATTTAACGTTGGTGGTCTGGGCTTGTGCGAGCTATTTTACTGACAAGGGGTTGTGTTCAGTTCATATTGCTTTATGTTCTGCAAGTTTTATACCCTGCAATCTTGCCACAGGACATATATCAGTACCTTTATTTAGCATTTATATGTAGCGCATTCTTCTTCTGCATAAATGGCCACAGTTTCTTTCATCTATTGTATATGTCATTTCCATCTTGAAGTCAATGTCAAGGTCAGTTTCACAGATGTGATATTGTCAAAATACAAAATTAATAACACAAGTTTTGACAAATAAGGAATAAATATATTTGTTTTAACTTATCAATTACATTTTAATCATAATATTTGTATGTATCTGCAATTCGCTGACTTTCAGGTCCTAAGTTAGCCTTAGACAGTTTGTGAGATTGCCAGCTCTAAACAATCGGCTTTTCAAAGATTGTTTTGATGTATGTCACCGAGTTTATGATGAGTAGGTTAATTGTTAATAATACAACTCATGAGATTTCTTTGACAGGCGTGTTTAGAAATAAAAGGCACGCATCTCTAACAATTAACCATGCGGATTTCGTTCAAAGCATGATTGATCTTACAAAAAACATGGCATTCTCAAGCGGTGTTTATGATCAGTTGTTTACGTGATAATTACAGGAGACTGATACATAGTTACTGCTTGGCAGATAATTCAGTAGACAAAAAAAAGTTCTCAAATCATTCTCAAAAGTCAGATTGTCAAATATTTTGATGCATGTTGCTGATGATAATTGTTAAGTAAATGGATATAACAAGTGTTCATGAATCCTTCAGTTGTGAGTATAAATAAATCATTACAAACAGTCTAGCTTTCATTCTCTCTCTCTCTCTTTTACTTAAAAATCTAGCTTTTTCCAAACTTATCCATTTATCTGTCTATACTTTTGCTCTTCTAACTATATGTGCATTCTAACTCTTTCTAATCTACATATCTATCTACATGTATTATTTACATATATATATACTGTTATATACTGTTTGATAACTTTAATTATCGGCATATGGTTTCAAGTGGCAACAAAGATAAAAAGAAAACAAAAGTTTCAAAATATATAACACAATTACCTTAAAATATGTCATATATTATTGTATCTTATTGTTTTACTTTTGTTGGGATATCATGTTTTGGGGCAAGCTCAGATTTTCCAAGGGCAAGTTAAATTTTCCAGTTAGCTTGCCCAGGGACTTTTATAAAATGTGTAAATCCCTGCATTCTGTCATTCTTTACATTTTGCTTCCTTATAGCTCTATCAGAATACAAGCAAACTTGATCAATGAGAAGCTTGCCACATTACCAGAGTAATAAAATCATTTGTTTTGATTAATTAGTGGACTTGCCTAATAGTCAGGACAAGATAGCAAATGATACAGATCGTGTACTATTGTGCCTTTTAAGAATCGCTGATGATGTTTAAGTGTGAAAAAAGGAGCAAGAGTGAAGCCTGGAGAAAACACTAAGAATGTGTATAAATCTCAGACCACAGACTGTTCTTAAAAACGAAACAGGTTTATAAATACAATTATTTAAGAAATGAACAATATATTTGACACCATTTGTGAAGCTTGAAAATCAATTACACACCGCATGAATGGCGATAGGCAAATGAAGGTAGGTCGTGTTATTGTGCGTAACTGATTTTCATGCTTCATGAATTTAAATCCAGTCTAATATTAAGTTAAATTCTTTATAATTAGCAGGAACTATAACAAATAGTATCAAAGCACATAATGCAGTCTGAATAAAAATAGCATTATAATATTTTTGTAAAAATCATAATTAAGTACATTTAAAATAGCAAGTAAATTAGTCATTATTATTATTATATAAGACCAAACAAAAAAACCACCCATATACACATGCATACAAAATAAGTAATAATTCAAATAATAATTAAAATATTCAGATGACAACACTTTTTTCCCCAGATCAAAAACAAATACAAATAAAAATAGAAATAATATTTTATAATAATGTTGATATTTTGTATCACAATTTGAAAATTAAGAAATTGAATCAGATTGTAAAATAAATAATCTTAGTAATAATGATTTATATGTTTATCACACATTTACACTTATATTTATGAATTATTATATTTTCAACAACATCAATAATAATAATAATTATAATGTCTACATTACACGCTCTTTTTAAATGTTAATAAAATTGCTAGCATGCTATAAATTATATATAAATCATAATTACTAAGATTATATATTTTACAATCTGATTCAATTTCTTAATTATTTGAATTATTACTTATTCTGCATGCATGTTTATATTGGTTTTTTTGGTCTTATATAATAATAATAATAATAATAATGACTAAATTACTTGCTATTTTAAATATACTTAATTATGATTTTTACAAAAATATTATAATGCTATTTTTATTCAGACTTCATTATTTTGGAATGTGTGGCATATAAATAAAAAACATGATAAAGTCTATATTTTACTTATATTACATTTTATGATTCAGATAATTGTTTTCACTGTAGTTTCGTAGCCGTTAATTTAATTTTACTGTTTATAGCGGATGGTATTGTGCACGTTTTATACAGTATAAATGTACCGTCTTTTAATTTTACCTACGCGATGATCCGCGTCGCAACCACGCACCTTTCAACGTGTATTAGGCAGTGCTTGTACAAATAGCATTTTCTTTAACATTGCACTAGCCGTCAACAACTTTATATTTCCAAATTAAAAAAGTATGCGTAGACGGAACAAGGTTTGGTTTGAAATTTTGTAAGGTATATAGAGATTAAATAATCCTCAGCTATATAGTAACTGGCCCATATAAATACTTTCAAAGACTGAAGGTGGTGTACGATTCAGAATGGAACGGGCCCATATACTTGAAAATGTCGGTCAGACTGCTAGTTAAGGAGCTAATGGTATCACGGTACCAATTGTTTTTTCATAGACCTCAATGCTAATGTTTGGCGAAATAAATATAATTTCTATGCTACTTCAGCATTCATGTCACACACTGTCAAAGAGAGCAATGTTAGATTGTCAATTTGGCAAGGACATAGCATGGTACTCCATTGCATTTAAGAGAGATAACTCTGCTGGAACTAAACAGAAGTAAGAGTTATCCAGTCAGAAGCATTTTCAATGATGTGTATCACATTTGTAAAAAATCATAAAAAATACAAAATTCGGGCAAGCAAATCACGCGAGATCAGACGATTGGTCAGCAGAATGTTCCCTTGAAGAGTCTGACACGATAGTGTGCGTGTCAAGTGAAAAACAGACTGACACCGTAGACATAGTTCCTATAGAAGAGACTGACACAAAACACTATGCTTTACATCCAGCCCATTATTTCAGTAACCCTTGTACATCCTGGAATGTATTACTAAAAATAACAAAAGCTAAATTAAAGCTTTTAACAGATGGCGATTTGCATTAATTTATAGAAAAACGGTTGAGAGGCGGGATTTTAATGGCATCCAATCAATATGCTAAAGATAATGATCCTATAGCTAGTGATTATGATAAAATTAAACCAAATAGTTGGATTATGTAAAAATTAGCCGCAATTTGTATCGCAGGGCAATGATGCAAACTTACCAATTTCTGAATTTAAAAGTGGATTTTAATGGATAAATTACTAGATCATATTCATGATGACTCTAGAAAGGGTTATATATTGGAAGTTGATTTAGATTACCCTGAACATCTATATGATGCACAGAACTGTTATCCATTTGAACCTGAAACTTTACAATTAAAGAAGAATGGTTAAGTAACTATCAGGTGAAATTAGCTCAAGGTTTTTCGATTGTGATAAATTAGTACCAAATTTAATAAGTAAGAGAGTAAGAGTAAATACACAGTATATTACATACATTACAAATTAAATGCAAGTCTTGGAATGAAAGTAACAAAGGTTCACGGGGTAATACAGTATAATCAAGAAAAATGGATGCCTCCATATATCCAATTAAATACTAATCTGAGAGCACAATCTAAAAATGAATTTGAGAAAGATTTTTTAAAGTTAATCAATAACTCAGTATCTGGTAAAACTATGGAAAATCTATGAAAGAGGTTAATATTGAATTGGTTGAACTAACTGAAATTGATAGAATGAAAATGCTTGGTTGCCGATGTAACAAGAAAGTCTTTAAGTGATCACTTAATAGCCGTTCACATACTTAAATCAATTTTTTATTCTAAGTCGACATGTGTGCACAGGCCAAGCAGTATTGGATTTAAGAAAATGACTTAAGTATGACTTTTATTATAATCAACTAAATGATAAATATTGTGAAAATTTTGAATTTTTGTTATATACGGATACTGATATCACATAAATGATAAATATTGTGAAAATATTGAATATTTGTTATATACCGATACTGATAGTCTTTTATTATAATCACCTAAATGATAAATGTTGTAAACATTTTGAATTTTTGTTATATATGGATACTGATAGTCTTTTATTGTAAGTCAAAACAAAAAAAAATATTTATGATGCTATAAAAAATAACCAGCGATTATTCAAGTAACCACCCTTTATATAATACAACTAATAAAATGTTGTCAGACAATTTATGGATGAATGCACGGGCAGGCTAATAAAACAATGTGTTGGTCATTACCCTAAAATGTACCTCCTTATAGGCGATGAAGCAAACATAGAGTTCATAAAGATAATAAAATGAATGAAATCAATGAGCATATTTTTTGGTGGGTAAAAAGGAATTAAAACATGCACTTTACAAAACAAATCTTTATTTGAAACGTAGAAATGAAGCATAATATGAGGATATATAAACTTCATGAAACAAGCTCATCACCCCAAGAAACCAAAATTGCTGTCTAGAAGATGGGATTAGGACTTACGCCTATGAAAATTAAAAAATAACTTTGAACTAATTAGCATTACATTTTTAAATTTGCCAGCTAAGATTCTTTTTACTTTGTAATATGTGTAAGATTAATCTATGCAATTTTTAATTTGCCAGCTAAGATTCTTTTTACTCATGATGTGATTAATGGCTGTGTCAAATATATATTTTCAAATATCTATCCCCAAAAGCTTTAAATTTATAAATAAGAAAATATACACAACATTAAAAGCAAGACGCAAAATAAATACTATTATAATTTGGTAGTTAATCGCTTCACATATATTTTAAAATAACAAATTCATAAAGATATTAGAAGGCAAACCATTTTAATATTTATCTATCATATATACTTTATAAGTTTTAAAAAAAAATCACTCCACCCTAAAAGCTATAAGCTGGAGAATTAATATTATAATTTGTTAATTAATGTCTTTCTTAAAACGTCAATAGAAAACTTTAAAAGCAAAATATAGCAAAAGAAGTTTTGTATATATATATATATATATATATATATATATATAATTTTCAAAAAATATGCATAAATATTTGTTAAAAGATATAAAAATGATCGTGAAGAAAAAAAAAAATATATGTATAATGTTTGGCAAAAATATATACAAAATGTTGAGAAAAATATATTTTACAAATGTTGGAAAAATATATATAAAATGTGCTGAAAGAATGGAGATAAATATTTTGAAAAAATATATATACAAAATGATTTTAAAAACCTCCAACATCTTTGAAAAATATATTAGAAAATATATCATATATACCTCTCAAAACGCAGGAAAACATCATCTTTTAGACCATCCAAACACGAAAATCATCTTTCTTGAGCCCCTAAAAGGACCTTATATATATATATATATATATATATATATATATATATATATATATATATATATATATATTATTATTATTATTATTATTAATTCCAGTTATTAGTTTGACATGAATATTTTTTTAACAAATGGATGTCAATAATTCTATTACTTCATGTGTTGGTTTCTCTCGAAATGCATGTGTAGCTTGGTAAATTATTTAGCCATATTGCTATATTTATATGTAGTTATCTAAGGAAAATAAATTCTGCATGGATGACACATTTTATGTTGCATAATATTTAGAAATTTTTCTGTTCTTGGGTATTTAAATTCAAATATTGAGAGAGAGAGAGAGAGAGAGAGAGAGAGAGAGAGAGAGAGAGAGAGAGAGAGAGAGAGAGAGAGAGAGAGAGAGAGTGAGAAGTGTGTATGTTTGTGGCTGCATTCCTTAACATGAAAGTTTTTTTTTACCTACAATTAGTGGAACCGTCTGTTCTTGTGATAGGTTTGTTTTGGTTTTCTGCTGGCGTTTTATAGCACAGCAGTGGTTTTGAACGTTATTTCTTTCCGAGGTGAGCAGAGTAAAGTGAATTGCCAATTGACACACTGCAGTAGCTGACAATAGGATGGCATTTGGAAAAGTAATATTTTCTTTGTTTTGATTTTGATTTTTGTTTAGAACGACTTCGTGTGTGTGTGTGTGTGTGTGTGTGTGTGAGAGAGAGAGAGAGAGTGAATGTGTTTGGAAGTGTGTATGTATGTAAGAGAGAATTTCTATACAACCTTATTGTTGGGTATATTAACATACATTTTCATACTAACTTTCTAACATTGAGTACAGAAAGCATATTATATGAATGCGTGACATCAATAAATCGAAAAGTAAGATCACGTTCTGGAAACCCAACTTCCGATGCATGTGACACGTCTGTTTCGTCTATCGTCTATCAATACTATCATACATATATACCTGCCTACCTAGGGGATTAATTGAAATTTGGTGAGATCTACTTTAACATGGAAAAACAATATTTGTAAATAAATTTATATGTATCTGAGAAGTAGTTTCAGTGAAAATAACACGATAACAAACTTGTCGTATAAACGTGAGAGCACAATCTGTCGTTTCTTAAAATGGGATATATGAGAGAGGGAGTATCGCCCTGTCTTGGCAACAACATCATTCTAGTATCGCCGTTGGAAAAATATATACGACAACTAAATTTTAAATATATATTTTAAATAAATTATTTTGTGAGATAGTTTGACATTCTCGAATCGGTAATATATAAGTAGACATTTTAATTCACTTCTGTGGCTGATATTCTTTCTCGACAAAAATGTGTCAGACACAACAATTGAAATAAATGCAGCGTTTTATAATTATATTTAATTATATGCTAAAGTAGAGATCTATGTTTACAAATACAGAAAACGCAGTAAATGTATATATATCATTTAGTAGTAGTAGTTGTTGGTGTTTTTGTCTTGTTGTTTGTTGCTACTACTGCCTTTTTATTAATGGTGCATGTGTGTGTGTGTCGTCTTTTTCGTATAAGTTACTCATACTTTATATATCTTGCATATTCCTTGTTACCTATGCATGGAAAAAATGCCCGTTTTGATCTTTCTTAATTTAAGCCACAGGGTTTTGAGTATTCGCAGTAAAACCAGCCCATGTGCTTTAGAAATCTACCAACTCCTTTTTCAAGGGCACAAAACCACAAAAGATGATTACACAAATGAAACAAGAACAAAACACAAAAACGCATTTACCATACAGAATCTACATAATGTTTGATGCAAATATTTTCATAAACGATACAATGAAATAATAAAACGAGCAAAGTGGAACGGGGTTGAACGATGCTACTTTTTAAGATGCATCCTGATCAAATGCTCGTAAAGCGGAAATGGCAAGAACAAAGGACTCCAAATGATGGCGTAAGCAAGAAGGTCAGCAATGTAATCTTAGCTCTATCTACAATTGTTCAATTACATTTTATATCCCAGATTTCATATTTTGTTGAACTGGCGGTCTCTTAAAACTTGTAGAAGTCATGTCCTAAAGTAGTATTATATAACTGAGTTGATACTAATTAATAGCTTAAATACAATTTAAAACATGAATTAATTTATATGTGTTTTTTTATATTTGTCAATTCCCTTTTTTTCACAGAAGAATGGTAGTTAAGACCGTGGGATTGAGAAAGCGAATTAATGACAGGAAAATTTGATTTCGGTAACTTGAAAAGTCCTTGGTACCTATGCATGGGTAAATGCCCGTTTGGATTCTTCTTGATTTAAGTCGCTGAATTGGAGTGTTCGCAGCCTGTGAATCCAATAGTTTTCGTTGGATTTCCTATTTTCTATGTTCCATTTTGTATAGATTCTGTATATTAATTATGTTTATGTGGTTTGTTTTTATTCGTTTGTGTAATTGTCTTTTGTAGCTTTTTTCCCTTGGAAAAGGAATAGGTGGATATGCACCTTATCGTTTATGTATTGTTTTTCGTGCTGCAAAAAGGTGACAAGAACTGCATATGAATATAGTAACAAGAACTAAATACATGTCTAGAAAGGAATCTATTATATATGAATAAGGCTAATGAGTCTGGATACAAGATATCGGTCATCGTCGCAAGCCACGGGCGAACATCCGATACGCTCTCTTCTCAACTGTGGCTGCCTGCAATAGGATTTATTCGTTTATCATGCATATACACAACCTGCTTAACCAATCGTTGCAAACCTGAGTAAAAGTTTCTCGCAATTTGACCCAACATGACCTTTCATGCTGCTTGAGTAAGCCATTCAAATTTTCTCTTCCAAACACAGTCAAGTATCTATCGACAGGAGGTCACTTCCTTTGATATATTACAATTTTATTTGTTTGTTGATGACCTAATCTTGTTATGCATATTCATGAGAAACGAGTAAATCGTATCGCTGGCATCCACGGTTGAAAAGACTTTTCATACTGATTTAATAAGCCAGTCAGATTTTTTCTTTTCCAAAACATAGTCACGTATTGATCGATAAGAGGTTACTTTGATATATCAAAGTTTGTTTCACCGGGTCATTGATGTCTTATTTTTGTTATAAATATTCATGATAAAAGAGGAAATCTGATCGCAGGCAACCATCTATAGCGGCATATTAGTTTTCGCTTCTACCTTTACATACCGGATATAATTGCCACAACGAAGAACAAATGTATGAAAATATTTGGATTACAGGGTAAGCTGTTTGAAAGATGTTACGCTACTGTTATTGTTACTACTACTATTGGTGCTGATATTACTACTACTACTTCTGCTACTGCTACTAATAATAATATTAATAATAACAACAATAATAACAATTTGATGTCAGTAGAGGAGAATGAGGTTAAGCAAACCGACAGGAAAGAAACTGATTCACAGTGGGCTAAACAAAGCACTTTTGGACTAGAGCTTTTCGTTTAACCAAATTTGTCATGTGTTTGCATCTGTATTATCCGATAGTTATATATATATATATATATATATATATATATATATATATATATATATATATATATATATATTTATATATATATATCCACGTCCACTGACAGTCCCTCTTTGATTCTACTGGGACTGGGCAACGTGTCCGGCTGAATTGAAATGGTTGGTGAATTATGTGTTGATGTTATTTCTGATACCGCTTTTGTGATAGTTCAGTCTTGTTTCTATAGTCAGCCGTTTCGCCAACATATTGGCTAGCACGCAAATTTCATGTAAGGACGTAAATATCGTCTTTGCTGACACATCCTGAAACTTTGGCTTGTATTGCGAGGAACTGTTTTTGTTAAACTGTTGTCCGTAGACCTCCAGTCCAATTTCCGCGAGTTGAGCATGAAACCAGCGGTACGTAGTGTCGCCGCGTTTTCACATGTTTCTCTACACATAAATAATTGGTATGTACCATGGGCTCCCCATGATCCTGAGCAGGTCTAAGGAAAAAAAAGGGAAACGGGCGTGTCCCGACTGGCACAAACAAGTTGTTGTTTTAAAATCATGCCAATAGGCATTACTAGCCGTCTCTCTGTTTTCTTTATCAGCCTAGCTAGCTGTTGCTACTATTAAGTTCGTTTTTTTAGTTCAACTAGAATCCGGGCCATTGTCGCAGTGCTATTTTTTTCTTCTTTCTTTTAACAGGCTTGGCATAAACAAACATCTGTTGCAGTGGATTGCTGTGAGAATGCTCTTGTAGCCGTGGTTGAGCCGGTTCAGCTCGTCAAAGAACACTACGTAGGCTTAGTATGTGCCATGAGGATCACCAGAGGGTGTGAACTATTTTGAAATCGAGAAGAGGTTACTACGCTTGGCCGCAGGCTCAAGGAAGGACGCCCTCCAAGTCTTGACGGATCTTCAAGGCCAGCCCGGTCAAGTCGAGTTTTGGAAGTTAAAAGCTTCCTTGGAAGCTCGCTCTGCTCCTCGCAAACAAGACGAATACTGCAAGGCGCAGCTTCAAAGTCGTTTCAGAAGAAGGGGCGAACTATACAAAGACTTGTTTCGCTGGAATATCCTGGTTGCCCACCTGATATTCGCACTCGATTTGAAAAAGACCATTTCTTGGGAGCCGTTCAGGATGAAGACCTGAGACTTGAGATCTGGTGCTATCGCCCTAGCAGCTTGCAGGAAGCAATCAGAATCAGGGTCGAATGGGAGGCTTTCTTGCGTGCTGGTGTAAGGCAAAAACCTGTAAGCTTTGCTTTTTAGAATCACGACGAGTACAAAACCAGGTGTGAAGAAGATAATGCCGACGATGAAACTGTAATCGAGCAACTCGATGTGAAAGTAAGGCTATTAAGCGAATAAAACAAAAAATTGAGCGAAGAGCATAAATAAAAAGAAGACCAGCGGTGCCAACAGAAACACAAGCAGCATGATATGAGGCAATCAAAAGTGCAGTGCTGGAATTGTAATAATTGGGGTCATTACCAATATGAGTGTACCAAGCCTTTAAGCAAAGATAGTACTCGGCAGAGGAAGAGCTACCAGCGTAAGAGAGACTCTAAAAAAAGGGTACAGAAAACCCCAAGCCTGTAAGTTATGTGAATGAAGAACCAGGATTGTCTACTCAATGTTCAGCTAATGGGATAGAGTTCGCTCTACTAGCAGACACATGCACTGCTGTTTCTATCATCAGCAGCGGCGGTATGAAACACTTGGCCAACGAAAGCCAAAGCTCATCACCATTACTAGCCAACTCATCAGTGCTTCCAGTGACAAGATTGAAACTCATGATCAAGCTGAATTATTGATTGATTGGAAAGGCGTCAAAAGACGAGATGTTTTCGTCGTAGCTGACATTAGGCCTGATGGAATTCTTGGGTTAGATTTTTTCCGTCTGCATAAGTGCGACATTAGATTTCTGCATGCCCACTACAGATGCAGGGACTGCAGCTCTCGTATTATTTTGCAGAATGTTTGGATTATCATCGTATTATTTTGGCTGAGAACATCAGGGTCCCGGCAGAGAGGGAAGTTATCACTCGAGGATATCAGCTGCAGGAGTTGCCACCAGTCCTGACAAAGTAGATGTTGTTAAGAAATAACCCACTTCAAAATCAATTACTGAGGTACGGAGATTCATTAGGTTTTGTAGTTATTATCATCGGTTCGTAGGTCACTTTCCTGAAGTTGCGGGTCACTTGCACCAGCTTACAAAAAATAATGCCGTTTTCCGCTGGATAGATGAGCATCAGGCGGCAATCGAAGAGTTACGTAAAGCCTTGCCTCAGCACCAGTGTTGGCTGTACCGGATTTCAACTGTCCCTTCTTACTAGATACAGACGCAAAAGGTGAAGCATAGGAGCGCTCCTTTCCCAGAAAACTGTCAGAAAAGAAAGAGTGGTAGCTTTGTTAGTCGGTACCTGGACAAGGCGGAACACCAGTATTGTGTCACTCGTCGTGAGCTGTTAGCCATCGTACATTTTATTCGGTATTTCAAGACCTATCTTTACGGCAGAACATTCAAAGTGCACACTGATCACAGTAGCCTGCGGTGGCTTATGAACTTCAAAGAGCCTGCGGGACAATTGGCCCATTGGTTGTAACAGCTATCATTATATGACTTCGTGATAGACACCGCTCTGGAGCTCGCCATGCCAATGCCGATGGTTTAAGCCGCTTGCTCTGCAAAAGCTGCAAATACTGCAGTAAATGTACCATGAAGTTTTCTGCTATACGGATAGACAGTGGTGCTCGTTTTGGAGATGTGCAGCGACAAGACACAACTTTGTCCAGGGTGATCGGTTGGGTTGAGGTTTGGCAGCGCACCTCTTGGGAAGAAGTATCTGGAGACAGTGGTGAAGCCAACGGCTTATTGGGAGCGTACACGTTATTGGCAATGTCTGACGAGATGCTTGTGAGAGTTTGGCTTGATCTTTCTGGCAGACCAGTTAAAAAAATATTTATAGTCATACCGTACAGCTGGCGGCGGTAAGTCTTAAAGCAATGCCATGCTGAAACCGTCGGGGGGGGGGGGGCATTTGGGATGGACAAGACCCTCAGCAAAGTACGCGGACGTTACTACTGGCCTGTTTTGAGGGCGACATTCGAGGGTATTGTGCGACATGCTTCGTTTGCGCTCAGCACAAGAACCTAAACCCAAAGCACTGAGCGAAACGTCAGAGCATAACGGCTGGTGAAGCAGGAGAGCTCGTAGCCTTCAATATTTGAAGACCTCTTATCAAAGACGGAGGAGGGAAACGCAAACATTCTTGTCAGTGGACTGAGGTGGTGCCTTTGCCTACTATTGAGGTCATCATGGCTGCAAGAGATCTGCTTAACAATTTTATTTGTGGATTTGGCGTAACTTAACTTGCATGCTGTTATCTGACCAAGACCAACAGTTTGAAAGTGTTGTACATAAAGAACTTTGTGTCATGTTAGGAATTAAGAAGACACAAACGTCTCCCTATCATCCGCAATGTAATTGGATGGTGGAGCGATACAACCGAACTTTGTGCCAGATGCTAACGACATACGTTAAAGATAAACCAGAAACCTGGGACCAGTACCTTCCTCTTCTGAGTATGGCCTACCGTGCATCTGAACAATCTTCTTCCGGATAAACCCCGAACAAGCTGGTGCATGGTTGAGAAGTGAATCTTCTTTCGGATCTTTTTGTCAGCAAAACACCAGACGAGGCCCAGAAGAATCTGTCTCGATTCGTGTCAGAGTACAAAAAGGCCACGTGTGAGGCCAACAAGGAAGCGCAAGAGAAATTAAGCACCGCTATTCGGCATCTCAAGATTAATGGTCAGTCTTTCGGTGATGGTGACCTTGTGTGGTTACACCATACTCTGAGAAAGAAAGGCAAATCAACTAGGCTGCAAGTCAAGTGGACTGACCCTTGGCGCATTGTTAAGAAAATAACGGATGTCACGTACCTCATTGCAAGAAATGATCATAACACAACTCGGATTGTTCACTTCAGTCGATTGGAACCCTGCTTGGTATGACCTGAGAGTGAACATGAACCTACCAACAGCCAGGTAGACTCATATGTTGGGAGTGATGACACAGAGGAGGAAGAAGAAATGTCGCCATATCCCATTACGGCTCAAAGAGCTAAGCTTGTGACACGGTGGGGGGCACTCCGCGCGTTTAAGAAATATTTGAATGTAAAGGCAGATGCCTCTTTTGCTTTTGGTAAATTGTTTGTTGAGTACCAGCATAGCATCGGTAATAGTTTTTACATAACTTTCTTGTGATAGTAACTGAAATAAATCTTACAATCCTCTCCACAGGAGATGTGTCTTGAAGGAACGACAGCTTGTGTACAATGCTAACAGTGTAGCAGAGAAATAATTCATGAAACGAATAGCAAAACAAAATACAAAATAACAGAGATACACAGATCAACCTGCTACTGCAATGGAAGAAATGAAAATATTCGAGAGAAAAATCAACAAAGAATTGCATGTAAATGTGGGAAATAAGTAAATAGAGGCTCAACAGTATTTATTAAAAAAAAAAAAAAAAACACAATTCCACACTAATTTCTTGATTTTACATAATGGATAAAAGTTTTATAAATACTACTACTACTACTACTAATAATAATAATAATGCGAATAATGATATTGAATGCAGTTCGCATCGCTGCTTGTCAGTTTGCATAGAACTGTTTTCTCCATTCGGTGCCAATGCGATTAACGGCTGCATCACTTCGTCGATACAAAGAAATTTTGCAATAATGTTATGAAAGCGACTATTTGCAAATTTAGCTCCTACATATAATGTTTGAAATTGTGTATTTTGTCAGAATAATGACTGTTTTCATACGAAAAGGAAGATATTTTTGTTTTTGTTAACACATTTATTGCGTGGATTGATACAGTGAACATTATTTGGGTTGTGGTACTGTAGAGTCATCACATAGAGGTCGCATCAGACTTCAGAGCGTAACATCTTTAAACAAACTATCTTATTAATTGAGAGCTTACCTATAAGGAGTTTGGTTCTTGAGGTTTTTTAATTTTTTTTAATTGAAACGAGAATAATGTGGCTTTGGCAAACTTGCAGTCCAGGTCGGTAAAAGACGCCCAACCCAAATTTCGACTAATACTTAATTTTGGTGTGCAATGAACACTTAACTATCCAAGATTTTCCAATCGTTTTTAAACATGATTGTGATTTTGATTAGAGCCAATCGCGCGGCGTAAACAATTTTATTACTACATTTTAGTAAAGAGTCTTTTCCTAAATCTTGTACCTAATGTAGTCAAGTTTAACACGATTACGATATACGTATGATAATACCGAATATCGAATATAAGCAGGAGTAGATGTGTAAAGCAGAATTTTGATTTTTTACCCCCCTCCCCTCATAAAGGCTTGACCCATACCCACACCCCCTACCCGCAAAAGGGCGGAGTCGCCAAACGGAACTATTATTCTGCCAATATCCTAGGCTGCAGACCACCACATAGGAACAAAGACAGTGTTGTTGGGTGGGTACAAAATCTTAGGAAACCTTTAAATTGCTGTCCTGTACCCTTCAACCCCCCCCCCCCCACCTCACCATATATATATATATATATATATATATATATATATATATATATATATATATATATATTCAAAATATTAGATAACTAATGCTTTTTTAATGGCTCGATTACCATGGAGAATAAATACCTATGTCTACAGTCCGTTCCCAATCTACCTCTTATTTCAACTACTATGCTTCAACTATTTGTTTGCTTATCCTCTTTGGGGATGTTGCTGCTTTTATAACCAGGTCGGACCGAGGGTTCTTGTGAGCTTTTAGAAACGAATCTCGCAGCCGGCAGTAGCAGAAACGTTCATTTGGGGAAAGAGGGGCTACAGGGATATACCAGTACTGTGTCCGACTACTACTGCGTGATGCGTATAGCACGCAATATATAAAATTCTACTACTATGGCAGTACGGATCTAAGCAACTGCCCGCTGCAAGGAACTCCGTTTAGTTGGCGAATGCATCGACCATCACATTTTCCTGCAATTCGTCCACCAGGGCAACCTTGTGTCCGACATTTCAGAAATCTACTGTGATCTCTGCTGTCCGAAAACCAGGTTTCTCACAATAGGACCGTCGGCGCCGCTGTCTCTGCGGTAGGCCCAGTGGCCAAGGCCCACCTCCACAGCATTCACGCCCACGCGACAGTTGCAGAACTACCCACGGACCTACACGTTCGCATTGTCTCCATTACCCCGTACAGCGGCAACGCGCCCTCCTGGAATCGCGAGATCGTAGCTCAGCTTTCCAGTAACGACTCCTATATCCTTGAAGTCTATCTATCCAAACACCCCTCCTTCCCAAAGCCTGAGGCCATCCTGGTGTCAAAGCTAGACACCAAGGACATCTCGCTGGAAGAACTCTTCTAGAGCTTCCAGGTTTTCTGAGACCCTTTTGCAATTACGGTATTGGCCTGTACGCCTTGGATGCCACACGAGACTTCTCAGAAGTCCTCAACCGCAAGGTCATACTCGAAATTCTGACAGTAAAACACGATTTCAAGCGGCAAGACTAGCTAAACAAAATTTTAGATAATGATGACAGCACTGGCTGCACCTGTCCGTCCTTTCTCCTTGGGGAACCGCCTGCCGTCTCCATCTACCGCAAGTGGCCACTCCAACGTCTAGGGAAACCGTTTGTCAGCCGACGATCCAGGCCTGGGGCAGATGCCCCATCCAGTTCTTTGTACGGCCTTTTTTCGGGGAGATCACGCTCGGCCAAGCAAGCGAGGATGTCGACATAACCCTGGAGATGTCGCGCAACCTCACGAGGCCTATATTCTGGGTCCAGCTCCTGGAAACACAGTGGGAAGCGCTGGAGGCCGCCCTCCACTGCACCATGGTCTTGCTTTCCAAGGCCACCAATACGATCTGCGTGGCATACTGGGGGCATACCGGCACCAAATGCATGTGCGGAGATTTCAAGCAGTATAAAGACCAGGACGTTGTAACATTCAAAGAGAAGACCTTACCTCTTTGAGTGTCTGCATTTGGATTGTTGGGCTTCCGATCCATGCCATTGTTTTTAACCAGTGCTAGTAAAGGGTGCATGCAAGCCTATGCACGTACCGCATGATCAGCGGCGACGCCAGGACCTTCCTGGCACAAAACATGGCCAACCTGTACGGCACAAGGAAGACAAATCTAACCCCAAAGATGCAAACGTGCCGCGCCCCCTGCTGGATACCAGCATTGTCCGGTGCAGGTGGAACTATCAGGTCTGGAACTCCAACCCCGCTTTGTTGCCTTTCCCGATCGAAGAGGTCCAGACCACCCGCGAGTTTTACCATGTGTCGACCAGGGATTGTCAGTGGCTGCTTGCAGAGAAATAGCTTCTCCTGCGAGAGAACAATTGGCGAGTCCAGGTTGCAAAGCGGTGAAATGAAACATCACTGGCATGTGCCGAATACATGCAGATAATTGGGCAGCGGATAGATAAGTTTTGAGCACCTTCAAGTAGACCAGCTACACGTTGTTCTCCAAAAAAGAGCCTCGCAAAGTCCTCACGCTTTGTCCGACCAGAGCAAACAGTTCGTTCCAGCCCGGCTGGATGTGTTCTGGTTCCATAATCTACCACGGACAGCACAACGAGACTATAACCCAACCATTCTTGAAGTGCAGGTCTCTGCCCTTGGCGGTGGCGAACACCCGGCAAGGCTAAAAAAACAAAACAACGCATTCCTAGAGACCAAAGGGTCTTTTCAAGGTCATGCAGGACCAGCGCACAGTACACTACTACAAGTACACGGATTCTGGATCGAGGGGAACGTTCTACATTTGCCACCAGTACCAAGCTCCCTTATTCGTTTTCTAAGGCTTTGGTGTGCCATTTGGCGACAACAGCAATGAATGCCCCTTGTTGTCGGATGTCCGCTCACTGAAGGAAGTGGATAAGAGATTTCTCCAGAAAATACACATGGAGCAAGCTATTGAAGAGGCCAACGAACAGATCAGCATTGCAGGTGCTAGAATCGATGTGGTAGATGCCCAGACACGGGATTGGAAAATGGCGGTCGCATGGAAACCGGCCGAAAAACAAGGACTGCGAGAAGCTTGACAATCTTCCTCCAGACTCCGACATCCTGGTCAAAACTTATGCTGCCTTCGAGTATCCTATTGCGAAACCAAACACATGGGGACCACCAAGACAAAAAACAAGGCCATGAGTGTCGCTTTCGAGCGTGCACCAGCTCCCGCTGCACTACAGTGCGTCACCCTTTGCAATGGTGGCCAAAGCAAGCCATCGCAGCAAATAGGAAACACTTGGCAGCGTGTGGCTTCGCGATCTCCTCTGTCCAGCCTAATTTTTCTGCCACAAGCATTGCACACATTCGTGTGTTTGCGCTCCGTACTACAGCACAGTATATCCGTGTGCCAAAGCCTTCGCTATCCCCTCTGCATTGTCGAGTCTCATCCTTATGCGTACATTCTTTACTGCCCTGTGGCAGACAAACCAGCCCATGCCCCGCTCCCACGATACTACATCAGCCGCACTGCAAAGACCATGTGTCGGATCGTCGGTCGCAACGTGCTCCAGATATTTGTAGTTGGTCGGGCTGGAACAATTATATCTGCTTTCGTGCTTTTTTGGTAGACTGGACGGCATGCAGAAATGTCGGAATACCAAACAGATATACACCTCCAGTGGTATATACTTGGCAGCATTCAAAGTCGATCCGGCTCCTGCATAGGTCCCAATCCGGTTCTTGCAAATCCTACCAAGGCCACCGAGGCCAATCCCAGGAATTGAACAATGGCAGGAAACTGCAAGAAACCACGATGCCACCTAAACACGACCTGTTCCCAGAAAAATTCCAAGAAATCCAAACTCTTCGAGAAAATGTTTTGCAGCGGATGCCAAATATAGGCGTGGCATTGACACTTTCCGCCTATACAAAATATGGTGCTCTGCCGAGCCAGCTGGCGCCATCGCCACAGGTGGCACTGAAACAGCAGGAACACCGGGAAGCGCCCTGTTGCTGGAAAGTGCAGCCGGAACGGTGTGAACCGCTGGGACAGCTGCAAACGCTGTTGTCTCTCCTGGAACAGCAGTGCAAGCGCTGCTTGCGAAAGCGCAGCCTGGACGGCGGGAAGAGCAGCACAAACCGACAGTGTTGGTCTATTCTTGTCCCTTCCTTCTCCAAATGAAAATTTGCACTACTGCAAGCTGCAACGTTTCCAAAAGCCCACAAGAACCCATGATCCGAATTGGCTATCCATCCAACGACATCCCCAGAGAGGGGAAAAAAAAAACAAAACAAATAAAACAAAATTTAAAAAGATGAAAAACCCCACAAAAGCAAAGACAAACCCCCACCCCCCCCCCCCTAAAAAAAAAAAAAACAACAAAAAAAAACAAAACCAAAACCAAAACCAAACCAATAGGTAGTTGAGTCATGGTAGTTAAAATCGAGTTAGTTTGGGGACGGTTTTTAACAGGCATTAGTCAGATAATATTTGAATACATATGGCGAGGGGGTGGTTGGGTTGGCTGTTACAGGACAGCACTTTAAAGGTTCCCTAAGAAAGTGGGCCCACCCCACAACACTTTCATTGCTCCTGTTCGGTAGTCTGCGGTCTTGGGTATTGTCACAAATGTGATTCAGTTTTTGCGGCCCTTATCCCCTAGGGGTTGGGGGTAGGGACCAAGCCCTTGTTAAGAGGTGGGTAAGAATTCTAAATCAGCCCATTACACCTGGTACAGGTCGTGTAAGTTCAGTCACTAACAATCTGCACGATACACGTGGAAAACTAGTTTTAACAAAATATTGCTTGAAAACTGCTTTTTGTCGTTTGGAGTTCGTTTTCAGGAATTTGAGAGAGAGAGAGAGAGAGAGAGAGAGAGAGAGAGAGAGAGAGAGAGAGAGAGAGAGAGAGAGCAGAAGAAGAAAACAAAATGCAATTGGCCTAAATATAGAAATACAAGTTTTTGGAACAACATAGATAATGACAAATATATTTATGGGAAAGGAATGTAGTTCGAAATGTGATATTGCAACCTTGGCGACATCAATTTTCTCCCACTAATACATTTCAGTGTCTCATCATGAAATATATAATAAACGCCATTACAATGTTTTAATAACAAAGCCTTTAAAAATTGTCAGTTGCTAAAACTGCAGTCTGAATGTTCAAATCTAATAAAAATACCATTGATCTAAAAGAATTAAGTTGATATATATATATATATATATATATATATACTTGATCCATAGTAGACAAGAGAAACATAAAACTGTACACCAAGGTTTTGCAGACCATAAAGATGTAGTTGTGTTAATTAATAGATTATAAACGTTAATAGTATTATGGACATGGTAATGTTGAGTACTGGTGAACATTGTCTGCTGATTAAATGAATTATATGGCAGACAAAGATGAATCTACTGGTGGATATACTTCTTGCTGCAATGAACTAATTCTCTGACTGATGAATGTATTTCATGGTTATATTAAGCCATTGGATCATACGGATTTTGCATTTTCTGTACATCAAATCTGAACATCTATTGGACCGTCTGCTTTGCCACCATCAGACAGACACCGTTGAAAAGCTAATGGAGCTATTACGTTGATGAGAACAAGGTTATGACATAGTTGAAAAAGTCAACTGAAGAAACATTTACGTATTTATTTAATGTGTCCTTCAGGTGTCCATATAAACCTATTTATCGCCATGCATTTTCTCATAACTTTCTACAAATATTGTTGTCGTCTAGGTGCATAATAAATAACCATCACCTTTCGTACCCAACATCATTTTTGTTGTGACTATCATTGTTCAAGTAGTATGCATGATTATCTTTAGTATATATGTTTTATATCATGCTAATTGTACATGTTATTTCACTCTAATTCGTCAGTAACATGCCATAATCCGTCCACAGTTCTTATTTAACACCCAATATCTTTAAACATGCATCATGTACCAATTCAGGAGCACTATAGTAATTATTAGCGTCTAGTTTTAATATTGTACACAGACATTTCAAATTCCTCAAAGATGTCACGCAGCATCAATATATCCTTCTTTGCATAAGAGTCGTGCAGATCTGGAAGATAAACATTCTAAGAAATTACATTTGATATGTTTAAATCGTGAAAGCTAGAAAAATAGATATCTTTCAGTGGTATATGTTTCATTTTAACTTTTCAAAGCTATCCATATATTCATTTGGGTATGTCATTCCTCAAATATTTATAACGCAGCTTCTATGAGCTTCGTGTTTCGGACTGCGTCATATGCGTACACTGTATCAATATATCTGTAAATTTTGTATCACTCAAATTGTTAGCCAGCTCTTTGTATTTACTGCCCCATGAATCCAAAACTGTTTGCAAACCTGATTATTCTTTTAATTGTTATTTTGATTCATTTGTTGTATGAACCTCTGAACTATAAAATCCTTACTGAATAAAATATAATTTTCACTGGTTTTCGGTATTAGTTTTACCTTTTCATCAATATAATTTTTGCCAATGTTTAACGAGCAGTTGGCTGCCATAGCCAGACAATTTATGGATGAACAATGATCTATATTTTGGATATTTGATATGTGCTGGAGTTGTATATATACATGCTAATTGATCGGAGTCTTGAACTTAAAAAACTTGTTCACCATTTGTTTCATAGGTGTTACATATTTTTGTTGAATATTGATCAATCTTATTCTATGAACACCATATATTTTGCATATGTTTTTCGTATTAATTCTGTGCACAGTACTTTTGTGATTGTACTCATAGCATCTTAACATATTTGAATCCCTTCTGTTCCTATGTGACCAAATGGTTGTTATACCTTTTTGGATCGACCTGTGGTACACACGCAACTCTGATGGAATGTATTTCCCTGTTTTGATTGTACCTTACACTTCGTGTCCGTGTGCAGAGGGTATAATTCTGGTAGACGTTGCGTCTGGCATAATATGTTTATGGTTATATAGTGTGTGTCTATTTCGCTTTTCACATTGTACCAATTGTACCGAACATGTATCCGCGTTTCAAAGACAACACGTTGCCTTTGGCTTGATACTGATTTCAAAAGCACGATAAATAACATAGGGAAGTTTTAAATAATGTTCATAGGTTTTGAATATTATAACTGAATCTCGTCAGGCATAATACCTATCGACGTTATCTGTATTCTAATATACTTTTTTGTACAAAGATAATCTTGTCCACCAAAAAAAGAAAAGAAAATCAAGCATTTATTTACAGGTGTGCTTTGGGGAGTTATGTTTACAAATTCATGATGCTACTAATCCTGAAAAAATAGTATTCATTTGAACCAAAGCATTAAAATATGACTAACTTGTTGACCATCTTGACTGAATCGTTTAATAAGCGATTGTCAAGAATTATTGAGCTTCAAACACACCCTCCCCCCAATCAAGATCATCTCCTCCATGGGGTCTTTCTGACTTCATGCTTTCACATAGCAGCTTTGCTTTGTATTTTGTGAGAATATTTTAAACCTTTCCTAATCGCGCAGCTTATATTTATTTTGATCGCGGGGTGCATCTGCTTTATTATTCGTGATGGCATCTACAGACAAAGAAGTATTTCTCAATTATAAAGAAACAAAATTAACTTCCGACAAAAACTGAGCTGGAGACCTTTCGATTTTTAATTCCTGGTGATACGCATTGCCAAAGTTGTCTCAGTTGCTAGCACAATAAAAAAAAAAAAATTATATAAGCTTTGCCTGTGTACCGACATTCAAATATCATGATTGTCACATAATTATGTGTACGAAAATGCCTACTCATTATATAAGAATTGTAGATGGGTTTTGTTGCGTGTACAGCGTAACCCAGCGGTTTATTATTTTTAATCTTGGCGATTTACTGACTTATCTTCACTCATTGATGTATGCACAATGCGTTGGCAATGTGGAACCCGTTTACCGCGAGTTCTCTAGCCGTTGATGTGACCACACTCACAGTACTTACAGCCCATATTCTCTCTGTATCGTTACAATGCAGATGAGTCATATCAGGAAGCTGTCCACATTAAGAAAGCAATCTTCAGCTGTAGAGGTATGTGAAAATTAAAACTATTCTTTCTTGCTTTCCATTCTATGTGATAAAATTGTTTAATATATTGAATGTTTTGAAATGTATTCTAAATTTTCAGAAAAAGTCAGACCTATGTCACGTAACGCCATGTAATAGGATATAATATTGTCTGTTCCAAGTGCTGAACAGACAAGTTGAATTCAATTATATGTTGTGCGCATTAAATGATGAGAACTGTTCAAGTTCTTAGAATCCAGTGCGATTATTCTTGTAGTAGACAGATTAATGTACGAATAGGGTTATTGTAGTAATAATCTTGTACAGTCGTTCTTATCGGAAAATTTAATGTGTAATGGAGTCACTTCATGTGGACGCGTGCGTAACGTATATGATTGTATTCGTACTTGAACGTCTCATGTATTACACGGTTCACTCATTGTATTTGAATCTGTTATGGGGAGTTTTAGAATTTCGTGGTGCTGTGTAACCTGGATACTGCGGAGAATGGTGACGTTGGTTCGATGGACGATACTGCTTAAGTCATTGTGAGGAACCATCTGGTCTGCATTATAGGGAGGTTCTTAAGGAATCCTTCGGCAGGCAAGCTGTAGCGTACTAACGGGGGTGGGGGAGGGGCAGTGGGGGGTGGGGGGGTGGCGGACGGGGCAGTTGCCCCGGGCACCAGAGGTCTTGTGGCGCTAAAACAGCTGATAAAAATTCGGGCCTCGTATTCTGGCCCTTTGGGCCATCATCATTGCCCTGGGCAGCATTTACCCTTAGTACGCCACTGCAGGGAAGCAGGAGCGGACCCTGAGAGGTCGTTTCCTCACCATTTGTCGAGTCTGTGTAATCGGAAATATCATCATATGTTGATGAAATATATATATATATATATATATATATATATATATATATATATATATATATATATATATATATTAGGTTTTGGAACCTGAAAATCAATGCAACTATATGTGTAACCATGAATCGCACTCAGCATCATATTTGTTGATGAACCATGCATAGATCATACTACTTGTTGATAATTCCATACATCAGTCATATTTGTTGATAAGTTTCATACATTGATGAACTGTTGATAGATCCATATATTAGTCATATTTGTTGATAAGTTCCATACACTGATCATATCCGTTGACATACGAGATCATTTGTGATTATTTTGTTGAAATTCCATGGTTTGGTCGTATTCATTTAGGATCGATATCATTTTTATATATGTGCGCATGAGTAAAGTGTCAGATTGATTCATCATCCATTTGCATTATAAATAAATATTTCGTTCACGTAATTGTGTTAAGTGTTTTCGCATGATTCAATCCTACCGGATTTCATCCTGTTACAATGACAAAAAGGATATGGTTGAGTTAGTAATTGTCAGGAAGGCACATATGTTCTGCATTATCATTCATTTTAAACGAATCAGTTTTTGTTTTCTTTCTCGTTTCGAAAACTAAAATGGTTGCATTATATGATAATAGAGATTATTCTAGTAAGAATGCAAATGGCGCGACAGTAGGTCCGTGTTAGTAAATATCGAGTTTTGTAAGATAATACCACGTTTCTCAGTCGTACTGCTGCAGTAAATATATTTTTTAAAGAAATGATACTATCCCCAAGTCTTAATGCTTCAGTAGCATATCGATTTTTGTTTGAGTGTTATTATATATCTATACGAGTGGGTTTGTGTATTGTGTTAGTAATTGTACCTTCTGTACGCATCCTCGCTGTAATTACGTTTGATCATTTTTTCATGTCCTTATCTCCATTCAGTTTAGTAAGATTTTATATAGGACGAAAGTCAGTTGTAGGTAGTGCAGTTGATACAATGAGAGAACTTGAATTTCAAGCTTTTGAATATTTTTTTGAAGTATTCATTACCATTCATCGAAGCCTACGCGAAACGAGTTCCTATTATTACAATTTGTATTATTGTCCAGTTTTACCATTATATCAACAACTTATATCTGACGCAAAGAAGCGATACGTACCAAAGAAATTATGTGCTTTTATAGCGAAACATGAATTGTAAGAAAATTATTAAAATATAAGTGAAATTAGGGAATCTCTACGAATTTTATTTCAGAATGAAATCTACAGAAATATAACACAGAAAATAGGAAAATTCGAAATGTACACACTTAGACTGTTATACTGTTGCAACATGTCATGAAGACAACATACATATATAAATCTCTCATCGTATCTACATACTCATTTCAACATTTTACAATCATAGTAATATCTGGCCATGACGACGGCAGCTAAATACTTCCAAACCAAGCTGTATTTCATAACATCATTGACTGGTGAAATATTGAACTAGTCTTTATGCTTCCAATTATTCAAAATATTCAATCGAGTAGATTACATTGTACTATTCGTCTCTCTCTGGCATTAGAGTCATAAGTAAATGAAAAATGTAATTTTGACTATTGGCATGAAAGGTATGTCGAACACGTTTAGAGTATAATCAATCTGCATGCAAGTAGTGATCCAAATCTGTACTGGCATTCACCATTCTGTACTAAAAGACTAAAAAGCCATTCAATAGAAACAATAAATTAATGAATATATATATATATATATATATATATATATATATATATATATATATATATATATATATATATATGAAAACGAAAATAACACATGCAAACACAGACTCACATAAACATGTGTGTGTTTAGTGGATGCAAAAAGGAAGATGTATTTACAATAAAAAACAAGAAATTTCAAACGTAAATGAGAATAAATGTGGTAAGTTGCCTATGAGAAATCGTTGTGCAAGAATTTAAATTACGTTGTTACAAATGACTGCTTTTTCCTCCTGATTTTATACACCACATCACAGTCAATACGTTCCGATTCTTTTATGGGAACTATTTTGTCTTGATAAATGTAATAAAGAGACCCACATGTCAAATAATAATGCCGTACAAGATATGATTACAATTGTCAAATACTTGGCTTTGGGTCACAATTTTTCATAGTTTGATACATTTATTTCTCTTTTACTGAGGGGTCAAAGTAACGAAATGAAAAGCTTCGTGTTTATGTGGTAAAGTTTTACTATGTATTGTACACTCAGATTCCACCAAGGCGAGTAAATACCTATTTTACAGTTTCTGTGGAACCTCTTTTCGGTGTTTGTTGTATATAACATAAATTTTAACTTAAAGAAAATTTGACACTCTTATTAGTTAGAGCTGAAAAAACAGTACTTGGGAGGAAAACATTTTTATTGCAGAGGGAACTTGCAATGAATGCTGAATTATTTATTGGTCACACACTCCACAACGCCCTTTCCCAAAAGGGGACCATTATTCTCGGTCAGAAACATAGCTGGCCAGACAGGAAACAGCACGGTATTGCCGGAAGTGACGTATTGCTTGTAAAGTTTGGAATCGAATTGTGTTCCCATTTTGATGTCAAAGTCAAGATGAATAGGCGGGAACTGGATCCTCATTAACCAGCACAACTGAGCGCATTTCTCAACATAAATGAGCATTTTGTCTCCATGATGATGATCAATTTTACTAAGAACCTTCTGCGAAACTATCTGCAAATAATAATAATAATAATAATAATAATAATAATAATAGGGCAAAGAAGACAATTTTGATTTTATCTCAATATATCATTATATAAATTCTAATCCCTTCCATTCCCCCCCCCCCATGTCTTCTTCATCCTCTTTTTCGTCGTCTTCGGTTTCTTCAGGAATAGCCAAATTCAGTAGTTTGCATTCCGTACTTTGATTAATCAATACTGAATGGTATGCTACCAAAACTTATATACATGACTTTGTCCAGTATCAGCACACGCTCACTCTTTAACTGCATTATAACGACACGATTCACACACACACACACACACACACACACACACACACACACACACACACACACACACACATATATATATATATATATATATATATATATATATAGAGAGAGAGAGAGAGAGAGAGAGAGAGAGAGAGAGAGAGAGATCAATATAATTAAACTGGCTAGATACTCTTAATCGTTCTATACAGGAGTAGAAACCCGTGCATGAGCAACAGCACTTATTGCGCACCTCTGATGCACCAGCGCCATAACCTCTCGGAATGCGCCGCTCATTCAACAGAAAGGACTAAACAAGGTATAATGTAAGGTTTCTAGGTGCATGCGAATTGAACATTTAGCTATAAGCACAACTATAAGCACAAACCCAATGTATTCCTACTTAGAAATCTATTATATATATATATATATATATATATATATATATATATATATATATATATATATATATATATATATATATAGTATAAGCCTCTAACTTGTTTGCTACCGAGGTTATTCTTGGGGCAAATCTAGCGCTCTAACCAACACGAATGAGGACGCTTCAATGGAAGAACACTAGAGCAGCTTAAAGGCTGCACTAATAGCTTAATAGCTACCAGTGAAGATATTCTGCCGAATGCTTAGAGAAAGAGAGAGAGTAATGAATTAGTCCTGACAAGTGGCAACTAATCGAAGAACAAGGCTAACTAAAGAAGCAGTTTGTGCAGAGACAGACAGCGGAGATTCAACAGAGGTACGGAGGGAATTAATGAGAGGTGATGAAGAATATATAGAGAGACTAGAGAAGATAGGACGATCACAATGTTACCAGAATGGACGCAGAAGCGGCAAGACATGACCAGCGAGAATTCTACACCATTGCCAACACTCTGGCTGGTGAATGGAAGCCCCAGTGCCCACTTATTATAGATACAAACCGCAATGTGGTCAAGAGTTAGGAAGTAAGGCGGGCACGCTGGGCCGAACAATTTTGGTGAGATCGTGAACCGACCTGAACTGTCGGTGGTTAACTCAGTTGATAATGATTTGCAACGCCAGGACATTGACCAGGTGGACGTCTCGATAGAGCGGTTCACTGAGAGTGAGGTGGGCCAAACTGTTTGCAAGGTGAGAAACGGAAAAGGGATTGGCATCAACATCACTGCAGAGATGCTAAAAGCAGTTGGACGAACATTGATCACTCAGCTCACTCCACTTGTCAGCCGTGTCTGGCGTGGTTAAATTGTCAACGACTGAACAAGGAGCATCATTGTTTCGCTTCCCATGAAGGATTTACTTCATGACTGCATCAACTGGCGCGGAATCAATTTAGTCTCTGTACCGAGCAAGGTAATTGCACTTTGCATCCTGGAGGGTATCGAAACCGCTATTGGCTGCCGGCTAAGAGAGAATCACACTGGTTTCAGGCCCAGGCGCTTCTGTTCAGATCAGATCTTTGCGCTGCGAAGAATCATAGAAATGTCGTTGGAATTTCAGAAGCCGCTGTTCTGGAACTTCATAGACTTTGAGAAATCATTTGACTCTGTATATCGGGCCACCGTGTGGAAGATCCCGAGGCTTTACGGCATTCCACCAATCATTATTAACATCATTAAGTACCTGTATGACAGGTGTTAGAGTTGTGTTTGTGCCGAAAGTGGCCCGTCAAGATGGTTAAAGATCACAATTGGTGTCCTCCAGGCTGCGTGCTGACCCCACTTCTGTTCAGTATTGTCATTGATTGGGCGGGCATCTCATCGGTAGATGGAGAAAAAGCTTACAGATTTGAACTTTGTTGACGTCATTTCATTGATGGCGGGGTCAATGGCAGACAGAGTTCACATCGCGAGAAGCAGAATTTGCCTAGTTATCAGCTCCAAGAAGACCGTGAGCATGGTGGTAGGTGAGACACCAGCAGACATTGTCATCACAGTCAGAGGGGCCATCTTGAAGAATGTTGCGCATTTCACATACCTGGACAGTACGATCAGCAATATTAGTGGTCACATGGTAGAAATACATCAGCTCATCTGGAAGTCAAATGGGGCTTTCAAGAAGCTGAGCAAGATATGGTGGAACGCCAGCATCTTCTTGAATACCAAGATGAAGCCTACACCAGTTACTTGCTCACTGCCCTGCTATATGGCTCGGAAACCTAAGTGGACTGACTTTGCGTTCAATGAAACGGTGCATCAGTTGATCCGGCAGTACGATATTCTTCCTGTACTGTGGAGACAGCAACTTCAGGGGTTGGGCCACATCTTCCGTATGGAAGTCAGTCGGTTGCCGCGAAGAGTCATGAACTGGGTCACTTACGGAGGGCAGAGACGGCGAGGTGGTCAGACGATGATATGGAAGCGGACTATGACCAGGGGCTTACAAAACATGGACATTGCCTAGAAAGAGGCTGTGGTCAACTGTTAAAACAGAGACATCTGGCAAAAGATTGTGGCTCGATGTACCACACTGGGGCCAACGGCTCGATGCTGATGAACCTGTTTGTTTATATCCATGTAATTCTATCTAACATTTCTTCAATAACAGGTATCCACAAAATCGGAATCCAGGGATAAGCGCTCTCCTCTCAGTAAGATATAGGTCTCAATATATATCCACATACATCACACTCACAAATACAGGTTTCCTTAGCTTTGGATAAACAAAGTCGAACTGACCAGTTTATTCACATTTGCAATCTGAAACCAGAGACTCATCAAGAGCCAGCTAATATCGATAATTTGTCAAAACGTTTTGGCTATAAGGAGTATATGGGTAGTGGACAATTTAGGAAATCCCATTTAAAACTAAGCATGTCTGCCCATACGTTACATATTGTATCAGAGAGATGGAAAAGACCACAATCTTATCTCACTAGATCAAAGGACCCGTATTTTTGACAATGCGCTGGAAGATAGGTATCACTTGGAATTAGAATGCTGATGTTGATTGCCACAAAGAAAGAAATATATAAACTCTTCCATGTGGAAAAGTCCGAGAGTGGGGAAATTTATTAAATTACTAAATTCCACGATGCAGCGGTTTGAAACTTGGAAATTTAGATCGATAGAGCACTGATTGAACTTAATAATATGATGATTACTAATCAAATTTACATAAAATTAAATTATTTTTTTTATTTATTTATTTATTTATTATTATTATTATTATTATTATTATTATTATTATTATTATTATTATTATTATTATTATTATTATTATTATTATTATTATTATTAAAATTAGTTCTTGCCCGGCTTGTAAATTGTACTTGTCTGACTTTTAAAGTGTAAAAATAAAGAATATAACCCGTGCCGCGAGTAACATTACGTATGGCATAACTCTCATGCACTAACTCAGCTCATCCCGCCCCCCCCCCCCCCCCCCCACACACACCGAAAGATAAATGTAATGACTCAAGGTGCACGAGAACCCACTCGCTAGGCAGGCGGAACAGTTAGCTATATATATCACTGCATTTTATTTGGAAATGCAAAGTTTGTACATTAAATTATAATTATAAGTTTGCATTCATATACTAAACATACATGAATGTGCTTATCTATCGCATATTTTATACTAGGATACATAATTACATTGAAGACAAACGTATATTATATAATATTAGTAAGTTGCTCAAAAAATTATCTGATGAAATAAAAAGAATCATAAGAAGTGGCTTGCTAATACAAGCACTCTGAGAGGAATATATGTATTTGTTATATCGACCCCAAAACCCAAAAGTATAGCATTAAAAGACAGATAGTTCATAATCGTCTGCATATAACTGACAAAAGAACAGGTAGACAGCGCACTCGACATACAGTAAAGGTATATTAATCCGACATTACCTTCGGCATAACCTTGACTGTTTCAGTTCCTACATTTCTCTGGAACTCCCTCACGGCATCCTCTGTTTTCTGATTGTCAACGTCAGTCTTAAATTAAAAAAATATTTATATTATTTTAATTGATACGTATGTAAAAAACTTAATATAAGGTGTCGTATTGATACACACACGCACAAACTGGTATATGTATATAATATATATTGCAATAAACCTATGGTATGTACTATCTGCATTTACGTCTTCGTTTGCAGCTTTGCTAGAATTTAGTGATTATTTGTTTATCTATGGGGTGTCGGTGTTGGGAAGATATCTCAACCCGAGTAATTAGCCAATTTCTAGAAGCAGACGTCATAATGTGCAGTATTCACGTCGCTTTATGACAGCATGGATTAGTTTTGTAAAATGACCGTAATTTCTGAACATAGGGAATTCTCCGGATATTTTTAGGTATACGTGTTTAGTAATTTGAGATAGGAATAATTCTTTGTAATGGGTGTTTAGGTCGTGTTTGTATTGCATGGTATCAAGTACTAATATTTGGCTGCGAAAGGCTTACTGGTGAATCATGTAAATGTGAAACAAGAAAAACCACGCAAGTGTGAAATTAGAGTTTCGTGATGTGTGATCATTAGGTTATTAGAGGAAAATTATTTGTAGTGTTTGCGCGTTTAAAAACCTTTCAGTTGACAACGACTGTTGACTTGAGGTCCTCGGAAATACGGGAAACATGGACTATCAAAGCCAGAGTCACGCAGGTGTTTTATTCGCTTGGTAGAGAGACCACTTGCGTGTAACAATAGCAATGACCACTTACTGTAAATATGATATATCACAAGATGCGAATCAATAAATAGAGAGAGGAAGATACAAGCATTCGTTCGTTTTCTATGTGATAGACACAATAACCCTCTCGTTTATTTTTATCATTGTTACACAACTTTTTATTATTATTTATTATTATATCTCTTGTTGCAAATTCCCCCTAGTGATCCTAAAATGTAGGAGTCCACAATTTTTCTTAGATTTTGTGTTGGGAAACCCTTTTGAATTTGCGCGGTTATCAATTCTTGTGTCAATATATATATATATATATATATATATATATATATATATATATATATATATATATATATATATATATATATATATATATTGCATATTACGTTTTAAAAGGGGGAAAATCATTTGATGCATATGCAGTGCAAAGAAGTCTTCATGATGGCTGTATGTTCTGAAGAGAAAACAACTCTAAGTTATGCCAGCAAATCAAATAAAACAAATAATACATATGTCAAAGACAGCAACAAATGGAAGATACATTAGAAAACAAGGTACGTTAAAAGAACATCAAGAGCCACCAGCGAATTATATGGAATCACTACCACGAGCTGAATGCGAGATGGAGTCAGCCCTAGGTTCAGATTAAATTAGGGACAACCTTCCTTCACCTGTTTAGTTTTAGGGATATCTCATTTTGTGAGTTTCGAATCGAATTAGTTGCCGCTTCCAAATCAACGTATAATACAACCGAAAATAAAAGAACATGCTTCAGATTTTCGCTATTCTTCTGAGTGGACCTGAAATTATACACGATATAATGAAATATATAAGTTTCACCAAGCGGTGGTGTTACGATAAAATCTATTCTTTAGTTTTCTTTTTTTGATCGAGTATAGTTACAAGGAAGAAAATGTTTAGGAGGACTGTGAATACTCTCACTTTTCAGGAATCCATCATACTTGAAAATGCAAATTATTACGTGTCGTACTATTCGACGTTGATTTGACGGCGAGGTCACAAGTCATATGGAAAACTGAATTTGTTATAATTTTTTTGTAAATGTAGAATTACAAGGTTGTAATGCTGAATTATACTTATTTCACCCACTTTCTGTTTCATGCCCACATCCCGGGAACATAAAAACAACTGTGCTGATTAAGTCGATTTCAGCATACATTTGATGCATCGACGCAGGGGCGGAAAACTGTACGCAAAACTAAATGCACATAATAAACTATTTTCCTTATCTTTTGACCTCGACATCAAATTGTGATTGAACGCTACTAATGAATATCACGTTCTCGCAACTCAGGTGATTTTCTATAAGTTATCATCTATGGTGTCAATGGAACTAACATTACGGTCGCCCTCTTGAAACTATGGGAGTCTGGGGTCAATAGAAATTCCATGTTAAAATGTCCATATGCTCAGCATGTGTGGGGGAGACTAGAGTTATTGAGTAATTTGGCATTAAGTCTCCAACATGTGAGTGGGAGTCTTGGGTCAAGGGGAATTTAATATTATGAAATTAACGCGACATTACATCTTGACCCCATACATTGTTTTTGTTTTAGATACAAATATGCTATTCTGTGGTCAAGGGAAAAGATAATGTTAAAAATGTCCATAGGATTAAAATGTGAGTTGGAGTCTGTGGATATATGGAAATTCTATATGAAAATGACCATTGGATTAAAATATGAGCGAGAGTCTGGGACAAGGGAAATTTAACATTAACATTGGCTTCAAGGGAAAACGTAATGTGAAAAACATTCACCATGACTAATCAACACGTCGGTTAACTGACCATCTCCCATACCTACTAACAAATTCGCCGTTTGAATGACCAATATTTATATTTACTAACCATATCCGCCGTTTGACCAACCAACACCCACACATACTAACAAACTCACCTTCTGACTGATCAGCACCCATACTACCAAGTGACCAATACCAACATCCACTAACCAACACCTGCACCCACTAACCAATACGCTGTTTCACTGACCATCACCTAGTCCTCTACTGACCAACACCTACATTTATAATCCAATAAAATGAGTAGGAGTGCTTGCACATACACAAATATACTATCAGCCCTGAAAACGGTTGGAGTGCTTACACCCTATACACACAAACATACTTATATGCTATCACCCATGGAGTGTAAAGAAAGAGCAAAGTAGGAGTACTGACACAATACACACAAACATATTTATATACTATCACACACCAGGGTAGAGTGCTCAGACACAATCATATTATAAGACGCAAGACAGAAGAGTGGAGAGGGTGTTTTAGTTCTGAAGGCCATAAAATAAATATTAGTAAGGTAATGATTGAATAGTATATCTCTCTTTCTGATAGAACTGGGTGACCCTGGAAGAAGCTGTTGGATGTTGTCCTGGATCGTAGATGTTATAAATATCCAGGACAACTGCACCTCCTAGGTCGGGATCAGCACGCCGTACACCACTGTTTTCATCTATTCCACCCAAATGGATAATGTTGACGGACTGGGAATAGTGAAGCTGGTTAGCTTCACTTTCCCTGTCCTCACTCCTTGGAAACGTTCCTTGGAATGAGAGGCTCCAGCTCTTTATATGGTTGCTGTTGATATTCTTCCTAACACTGTTGAATGTGGTTCGTCAGTACTACTCGCTCCATCCACTTCTCCTCCTCCCACATTTTTTTTTGCTGTTTCTATTTCATACTCCATCATTGATATAACCATCCGTTTAGCCATTTTGAAATGAATCATTACCCTCTTGATAACTCTCCAGTTCGGATACAGCTCCAGTTGTTTCACCTGATCCTGGAGGTGCTGTACATATTCCAAGTGATCTAAAGTCCAACTTAGTCTTCCGCGCTTATTCTGGCTCAGTTTTCTTTGAGGACAATGAATGGCAAGACTGGAGAATGTACCGCTTTACATGTTTTAAACGCGGACGCGAAGCAAAAATACACCAGTTTCAGTACACAGGCGTGAAGGAAAACATCCCAAAGTGTGGTACACAACAAGAATAGAATACAGGTCATGATAAATCACACCGACCTAAAACCAAAAAAAAAAAAAAAAAAAAAAAAGTCCTCCTTAGAAAGTGAAAAAAAGGATCGACAGAAAGAGAAAGTGAAAAAGTATGTCAAAATAGTTTTGTTTGTGTAAAAGACCAACCAACACCATTTTTCAACATCAACATTGTTTTAATAAACCCCGCTAACTCAATATAATAAGTAATGAAGAGGGAGGATAAGTGTTTGTCCCGCCTGCTTCATGTACAAGTGACAAATACCTCCAAAAAGTTAAATATGAACGTATTTACAAGGGTGACAAAGTTGAGAAGTTAGACTGGACTTCCAATGATCTAGAACAGTGTCATTTTGCCATCGATGGACACTACGTTTTCGAGATAAAGAAAACAGATAGCCATAATGATCACACAAGCACATTGATAGTTTTGCATGGTTTCGAGAGAAATAGCGTTCAAAACAAGTCAGTAAATGTTCTAATGGGGATCCAAGACTGCGTTAATGAAGAAATACACACACTATTGTCCACACACCATATAATCTAATCCTTGTAATATCATATTATTGAATCGAGTAGATACAGCATTTATTCTCATAAAGCCTATGATATCATCTTTGAGAGGAAGTAGTCCAGAGGAATGAAAATATTCCACGCTGTGGTCGTTGGAAAAGTAGATGGCTAGACCATGATTTCCTGGGCGATCACTGTCGTCCGTATTTTATGACATAAGCTCCAACGTAGGTTTTAGATGAAGAAGTTCATCTTTAGCACACACCACTAGATTCCAGGGAGCTGTGTACGAGCTGTGAGTTAGGAAGTAATGAAGTTCTCAGGTATTCATCTTTACAGATATTGTTAAGCATTGATTTCACACTTGACTTTTCTTTAAAAAGATCTGTCAAGTAGGTCGAAGAACGAAAGTCTCAGTACTTTGTTGCAAGATAACCTCGATGCATTCATCTCCAAGGAAGTCAATAAAGGTAAAGAACGGTCAGTTAAGTCTTTATACTACTCTTTCAAGATTATCTCTTCTGAGATGGATGTCCATGCTTCTTCCAGATAATCTTACAACTTTTCTTCTGGATTCATCATATAACATTGACTGTGTTGGTTTTGACTAGGATGGTCAATTTGACAACCATAACAATGTTGTCTGGTCAGAAGTGTGATTATTTTAGCTAAGTGGCGAGCAAAACAAAACAGTAAGTGTTGTTCTTGTTCTGGCTATTGTGATGTCAATACTGTTTATTCTTTTCTTATTTCCCCCATTTGCAGTTAGGATCTGTAACTTCTGTACTTGCTTGCTGCCCTGGATGCAAAACATCATCCTCATCGCGATGACCATGGTTTTATTTTAATAGTCTAGGATAATTTTTCTCATACTGCTGATTTCATGGATATTATCAAATTCTGCATACAAGACGACGTTCACTGTGTTCACGACGGCCACTGTAAGCTGAAGTTCCACATGGAGCTGGCTTGATTGTATTGGGAGGAAATATCCCTCGTCGCTGCCCTGGTCTGGAGTGAAATCGAATTCCCACAAACCATATCCTCTTGCATACTCGTCGTACGGAATTCCGTGGGTACTGTTGGTTCCTAATTGTCCACTGACTTCAAACAGAGTCACGTAAGATCTGAAGTAATTCTTCTGGGCAAAGTTAGATTAAAAAAGTCTGGTACACAACTTCTGACCATTTCGAGTAACTTCTATCTCGGATACGTTGAAGTGTTGGAACTCGAAAGGGTTTAGTAATAGTTCCGTTGAGAACAGCATTGCTGACGATGTCAATGAACCACTGTTTAGGCAGTTGACCTTCAACGACATGATCGTCGACGTTGGATTGAGTTTCAAAGGCAATGGTGAAGGTTTTGACTTCCACTAGTCGTAGAAAACACTTGGCTGTAGTTCTGGTCAGAGCGTGATTGATGTCGTTTCCCATTTTCGGCAAGACTTTTGCACGTCGCACGTAGAGTCTTGCTTCTTCGATATTACTTTTGTATTCGTTAACTCAATGAAACACGGTTCTACTTTGATTCATTCCCAGACGTACATCCATACATTCAAGTGTAACCGATTCATCATTTCTAAACTACTTGTTTAATTTGCTTTTGGCGATCGATTAATCCAACATTGTGTGGATCGTCATCTCCTGTTAACTTTGTGTCGTTGAAGACATCCAAGGTGTAAGGTTCCTATTCCACCAATATATCCAAATGTGTGTTCTTAGTTTATGGACCATACCTTAAGAGATTCTCGAGGTAAGCTCCATACGGGTAAGTGTTTATGCTGCTAATGACTAGTTTGTTGTTGAAGTACAAATCCACTTCGCTGAACAGCGAATGAATGAAATTGTTGACAGGCACCACTCTGGCATCGGCGCCTGAGGTGGTGTTGTCCGTTTGGGGAACTTTGATTTTCAGGTAGTGGTAACTGTTATTCAGATCGATGTAATCTTAGGTTTGTCCTTTGATTCCAAACTCGATAGGAGCTGAGGTTTTCAATGAAGACAAGGGATGACATTCGATCCACTAAAATCCTTGCATTGTCATCTTCGTTGGAGGCACGGCAAACATATCAAGTTTTGCCTTGGAACGTTTGTGCATTTATTATTACCAATACAACTGCTGAGTAAAATAGTCCACAGTTGTGTATCTCCGTGCTGCAAACTGAAATTACAATCGCTGCTTCAATAACATAATTCACCACAAGGATCTGTTCTTAGAAGGATTAGGTCGCGGTGCAGTGTTAAACGGCATGTTCGTTACTTCTACTTCTTTTTATCGCCGATGACTTGTGAAACTGCAATCCAAAAATCGAAATTTGCAGGATATCTTTTCCAATGGACTTTAACTTCATGGATACGATGTTTTCCTACTTTACATGTCCTTTGATCGAACATGCTGTTGATATCGTACACGACATTGCCTTTTTTTGTTACTCGTTGTAACTCAGGCAAGTAAAACGTTCGTTTTAATACTTCTCTGTTCATATCTTCCAGTTTATAGACAGGTTGGTCACGTCCAGGCACTAGTCCTGTGACACGAAACAATTCTTTTGTCAAGTTGGGTAAATTGTCTCTGTCAGTGCGTTTTGTGTTTCCAATGCAACCGAATATCCCGCATTTTATAAAATTTCTTTATTTTTTCTTGTCTCCAACGTTCTAAACAATCTAACACACAGTTACTTGGGAACTCACTTCTTTAGGAGCATATCTGATGCTATGACGGTACGATTGATTGTAAGCGTGGAGCAGATACATTGTTTTAACGTTCTTTGCGAAATTTCCAAGGCATTGCCTTTTGTTTCAGGATTTTTAATGGTGAAAAAATGAATGTCTTGTTTTTCAATTACTTTTAAAAGCTTGGTTCAGAAATTTGGTGCCTTTGTATTTTGCCATCGTAGAGGATGTCGACCACTTTGTTTTAAGACAATTTGTAAAGCTCGCACTAACTCTTAACTTATTTCAGAAGTCAAAAGAACTACCAAACTATTTATGACTTTGATTGTACGAAGTTACAAGAGAGAGAGACATCGGCTTGCCGTTGATGATCGATTCCTGCTACTTGAGTTTTACTTCTTTTAATTTTCGTCGAATGCTTTTGTGTAACATGTACGTCGATTGTTCTTGTAACAATTGTCGTACATTTTGCAGACGTAGACTTTTGAGTTTTTTTTGGCTGCACGATACAAATTTTGAATTCCTTCGTAGCCAGATAAGTTACCCAGCTATTAATGTGTTCGTCGACATTAACTTTTTGCGCCAATAAATTCTTGATGTAGGTGTCAACTTGGGTGTTTTAACAGGCTTGGTTTTAAACTCTTCAAAGTCTTCACCTTTCTCTTTCATCCCCGTGGTCATGTCTGTCCTGGTCTTTGGAGCTGCTGCTGTTTTTTGTTTATCTCCGCTTTTCATTACATTATTGAAATATCTCAGAGTAGGTTTAGCCGTCTCGTCTAAAGCTTTCTGGTGAAACATTTATAAGGTTTTGTATTAATTTTCCATACCGTTGCAGATTTTTCGTTTCAGATAAATCTGTTAAATATATCAGCGATTGTAATTCTTGTTGTAAGTGTGACACATGTACGAGATTAGGATTAGGCGGCAAGTGAGGTATCGGTTGTTCATACCAACGGTAGAGTTCCATCCACCGTTGGTAAGGAAATAAAGTTAATTTCCATCCTTCTATAAGATCCAGTTGTACAGGTGTAATGTCCCTCCAGAAAGGTATGTCCTTTTTAAGCTCACCTTGACACTTCTGCTAAAAGAAGTCCAGCAATTGATCCTTACAAGGGAGCAGCAACATTTACCAACAGACCTATCGGAATGTGAAGAAATACTCCTTGTTAACGAATACTTGTTTTTGACTTACTGGAATTTTCTTTTTCGCCATTCGGTGTTTCTGTATCTTGGTCAAATTAACTGTTCCGTTCAAGACGTTCAAACTACATTCACACACCGTATCGATGATTGCGTTAAAAGCCTTTTGAATTATTTGTTTTTGCATAGGGGCAATGGCTGTAAGTACCGACAGGATATCCCAATTTTTAGCAAAATTAGAAGGGGCACCAGGTTTTTTTCTTCTTGAAGACATCTTTGGACGTCGACGATGATGGGAACTTTGAGAGAAAGACATCTTATTCAGAGGAACGCAAGTGAATCCTATCTGACACTTCTTCTTATATTCTGGAATTCGTCTCCATGGATTGTCGCGACGTTGTAACAACTTGGGTACAATTGGACGACAAGGCGTTATGCCTGTTCTTTCTTGCACTTTGTTCTTAGGGGATATCTCCTTTTTGGTTGCAGCAGCAGTCGTAAAAGTAGACGTTGACAGAGAAGTAGAAGTCCTTTTAGAGGTAGGTTTTCACTTTTTCATTAGATAGGAAAACATTTGTCCTAAGTCAGGTTTTTGCTGGAGTCATCAGTAGCAAAGGAGGAGAAGGTATAGAAGACGGAAAAGACGAAGGGAGACGATCACATATCGAGATTTTCGTGAGTATGTGAGCATTTTAGCGGAAGTAACTCTCCTTTTTTGAAAAGGTCTTGTTTTCGTTTTCTTCTTAGGATATGATTCATAGCGTGAACTCAATGACCTCTCTTTTTTTTGGTTTGTCTTTTCGATTTTTTAGTAGGTTTTGCCCTTTTTCTTTGGTACTAGGATCCAATTGTAAACGCTAACGAAGAATGACACCTCCTAGAGATCCACATCCACTTGGTTTCAAGATAATTTGCTTTCTAGCTTGAGTATCGTTTCCTCTATTGGTAAATTGTGTCAAAGCTACTTTATGCTTAACAAAATCAGAAAAGGCTGTGTTTGATAAGGAATGTGAGTAATATCTTGAAGTAAAGTAAACCTTCGTAACACTTCTTTAGGACTGGCTAATATGAAGGCACTTGTGCATTTATGTCGCGACTGATGGCATAGAGTGCACGAATATATTTGGCAGGAGGATGAGACGAAAAGGAAGTCATGTTGAATACTGTCTCAAAAGAAAGATGATGTTTTATAGGTTTATTTACATATCCAAAAACGATGAAGGTTCAGCCAAAGTACTCTTAATTTCTTAGTCAAAACATGAACTTGAGGTTTGTCTCTTGGACTTTTAAACACCACTACATAATGAGCATTGACACTGATCGAAGACGACGAGATGTGTTTTACTAGTCAGACACGATCCCATCGTCTTTGCGAGGAATCCTTCTACAAATGAAATGGCTTTTCCCTGACTTTCTTTGAGTAACGTGTAAATGATTTGCCACTCTTTGCAACACCACATGATACGTTGTAGAGAACGATTCAAGAAAAGTGATTTGTGTTCGATCACACGTTTGACAAATTCGGTGTTGCCTGAACCATTTATTCCAGCAATCAAGATGTTAAAGGGATGGCGAGGATACAGTGCCTCCCAACTTGGCGATCTGACCTTTCGTCAATCACTTTGAGAACGGAAAATGAAAGCATAACTTTCAAAATGGTTAGGAAAATTCGGAGACAATCACAAAAAAAACACGGGCTATTTCTACATGAATCATTGTACAAGAAAAATATTCATATTTAAAAACGTCCATGCTTTGTTTGGTTGATCAGTCACACGCGTCTTTGACATAGTCAGCGACCTCTAATTTCCGAGCGTCGAATACAAGACTCTTCCAGTCACGTACATCGTTCTAGTCGCAAATCTGTTGGTATATCCAACTACGCTTACATAGTTCTTGGTAAGTATAAAGAGTAGTTCTTATGCACGCATGAGTAGACAAATCGTATTTATCACTAATCGCAGCACTTTTAACACAGTAAGTTTTTCGTGCACATAACGTTTGGCTGTCATGTTTTTGCATGAACTGGTGATACATGTTCCACAGAAGATCAAGTGGTAAACGAAACCCAAGAAATTCAGTCACTAACACACACAAGACACATCGTCCCCAATTCAAAGGATTCGTATCATCTTGTGGAATGAGTTATTTTAACAGTAGTTAGTAATCCACTAAGTCTTGAATAGGTTTATTAACTTCTTCTCATGGAATTCGATGCAACACAGATTGTAGAAGTCGTGGCATCGTGAGTTTTATAAGGTGTTAGCAGTTAATATATCCTCAATTGGTTCTTCCAAACTGTCCATTCAGGCTACTGTCTTTCTCGAATAGATATTCATACATTTGCCAAACGGAATCTGTTTCTAGTCATATCCGAGAAATTCAGTCATTAACTTATCCACCACACGTCGCGAAAGAGTCTTGTTTTGAAGAAACAATTTTAAACTTGTTTTTTTGTGATCCTATAAGTCTTGAAGTTTTTCCTGGAATTCCTCAAATGACATTCTGTGTATCACTCCAACATTGTAGATATATGTCGTGGCATCCAACGTCTTACAAGATGCGGGTAGATAATCAACGTAGGACCATTTAAACACTTTTAAAGTAATCAGCCTTCTTATAGCTTTTATATACCAGTAAACGCGTTTTCGTAGCTCCAAAGGTACACTACGAATCCTCTCCTCTTTTATATTATCAATGAGGATTATAATCTTCACTGACCAATGGAAGGTAGTGACAGCACGGAGATCATCTGGCATGTTTCAAGGTAAGCTGTATCTTTATACTCCCATTCGTGAAGTTTCACCCTAGAACAACTCAAACACTGTAACTGGTTTCCATGACCGAAGTAGACAAATCCTGCTTTCGTTAAAGATTTGGGAGTGGATCCAAATAGTTAGGCCATTTCCATTTCAATATCTTGAATCAACTGACAACATTACAATAGCTTGGCAAAGCCACAGGAAATGTGTATTCGTTTTTGCTTTCGTAATTATCAATGAGCTTGAAGTAACCACATTGGTTTGTGAATGCATGGATGACATCTATAGATGGGCACACGAACGGCATCACTGTCGATAGTGGAGCGGGAAGGTCGGGCAACATCGATAATGCCACAGGGTATAGCATCACTCTTTTCACATGGCACAGCATTGCACTAAATTTCATTGAACTTGGAGCCAGAGGGTATAGTAGATAGTTTAAGTGCAATTCAGCTTTCGCGGTGATCGTATATACTCAAAATGATCTATCTGTGTGTTTCTTTGATATTTTGTTTATACTGCAAAGCAGTACTCGTACGATACCGTATTGTGATAAGGAAGTCGAACTCGTTTCTCGTAGACGATCTGATACACTTTTTTCAAGGATCGACTGACTTTTTTATGATCTGACAAACCTACAATCTTGTGATGATCGACCGGTTTGACACGAAAGTCTTGAACTTGATCAGACTTTAAGGCTTCTGTCAATACATGAACATTCACCACTTGACTCGAACGATAGTTCAGCGTGAGTCTTTTTACTTTACATTTGGTATGAAGTTGTCCTTTCTTGTCTCGGTACTGATGGCTGTAAGTTTTTGATCCACCACTGGCGAAAGTCAAAATAGTCTCTTCGGGATATTCTTCGGTCCATACTCAGAAACGTCCGTTTTTGATGTGTGGGTGAAAGCCTCCAGGACGATCGATGTACATGTAACTATTGCTGTCAAAGTTAAGGACGCGGTCTCCAAAAGGTTCCGACACCGAAGACGATTTTCGCATTGGTTGTCACGTAAACAGCAATGATGGCGTTGCCAAACTCGTTGGTGCAACAAACGCTATGACCTCTTCGTGATTCCCCAAATCAGATTTTAGCGTATGATTTCCAAGTGTTCAGTGAGTTTTCTTGTATCGGTTGATAAGCTGAATGTATTGACTTGGATATACCAAGTATTCGGTGTAAGGCAGTATCGGACCTTGAGTCAGTTTTTCCCATAAACAATTCAGCAAGTTTGGTAGTTTAACTCTTTCATAGCGAACCCTGTTAAAGAATTTTTCGGTTCTCGGCAAGGATAACAGGCTATAAACATCGCTAAAGTTCGTACGCGATCTGTGGGTTTTCTAAATTTCAACCATTCACAGAATAAATCCAATCTTCTTTTCTCCACCTCCGTTTTTAGCATGTTGTATCCTTTGAGGTAGAATGATGGTTAGTTTGTTCTCGGGCATGAACAAATTCGGTACACTAATCCACACACTTTGACAATGGTAGAAACTTCCTTCACGGGATCGATACCTCCGTGTTCCAGAATTAACTGTCAAAATGTTCCATGAGAACGTCGTAGAATGTCCACATCAGATCGATAATAGTTCAGAGTTTCTTCTTAAAATTCAAAAGGGTCTGAAGAGTGGGCTTGGTACCAAGCATAGAAAGCTTCTAGTTGTTATGCTGTCTTACCATGGGGATTGTAGTAACGAGCTTCAGACAAATGCGAGAGCACGACGTTTTGAATTGCTTCGGTCTTGAAACAGTGTGGACAATATCCTTTAGTCATTTCCGTCATTCCAAACGTGTTATGTATTCTGGTCAATGGAATAGCCAAATAGCTCATGGACTTTTTAAATTGTACGTTTCCCACTTTCATGTAATTGATTTTGGTTCCATTCATGGTCTCTTGTTGAAATTCGGTTCCTTGTTCTGAAATATATTTAAAAAGAAATTGTCCGTTGTTACCAGAGAAAGTGTGAGCAAAGACTGCAGGGTATTAATAATAGTTCCCGTAACGACACAACTCCTCGTTCCGGATGTCGTCTATGGAATATAAACCCACTCAGCCATATCATAAAGAGTATGGGGGTCACACATATCTTTTCACGTCTCCCATGGAATCACACTACAGTTTAGACAGTGAGGACATTCAGGTTCCGAATACTGGCGTGGGTAGCACGATAAGCGACACAAAAGTTAGGAATGTGAATCCCAGTCTATTGAGAAGAGTGAAAGTAAAAAAAGATAAAGCCTTCACGATGGTACCGTATTTTTTCCATGTTCTGGTCATTCAACAATTTCTTGAGTGCGTTATTATGTCTTTGAATATAACGCTGATAATCTAACTCGACGACTTGGCCACAAATACAACATCGATTATTTTCTGGATAAACGTTTGACTTTTTGTTATTGGTACAAACATTCTGTCCACAGTTGTAGCACACTTTTAGTTATTCACAATATCTTTTTATTGTTGCAATTGTTTCATGCGATGTCGCTCGTAACATGATGTTCGTCTGCAAGTAGAGCATAGAATCATTTCTTGTCTTTCATGAACACATTATCTACACGTCATCTCTCTCTACAATAAATATGTTGATCCCGATTGTTAAGTCATTTTAGTCATATTTGTCTCACAACAGTATTTGCATTCGAAGAAATCATTTTATACTCGTAATAGCATGAACATGATTTTAGTGATAATATAAGTGAATGTAATCGCAGCCAGGAAAATAATGTCCTCGAAACAGGAAATCTCCACGATCGACTTGAGGGTAAATTTTCAATGTATAATGAGGGCCAAACACATCTAGAAATTTCTGCATTTCAGGAACTCCAGACAAGGTCTGTTTTTAAATTCCTTTTTGTTCCAAAATGATTTCTTCTCTTCGTTGTTTGGTTCTGTCCAATTGTCTAATGCTTGACATAATTGTTTCCATTCCGGTGTATTTATTTTCTCTGCATGAAATCAAGATACCATGATGGCGCCGTCTAAACACATCTGAACTTGGTCGTTGCTAATCTGGATGATACTCGTTTTGGTAGTCGTGAGCTGATTCATTGATAAAACTTTGCGTTTTCCGCTGCCTGAAGGTGGCGATACGTGTGTCATATGAAGGATAACTTTCACATGGGTCATATTTATCATTGGATTGCTGCACGTGTTTGTTCAAGATTTTGGAAGAGTTTAATTTCGTAGGTGTACTACATTTGATCCAAACAGGAGGTTTCAAACTATCGTACGTGATGGACAGTGGCAAACAATCTTGATCTTTAGTTTGGTACTGTCGTTTCAACTCTTCTAACATAGATTCCAATAAGTCTGTAATGAAGACAGATGTTTTCTTTGATTGGACTTGAGACTCGAACTCTTTATATTTAAGTGTAAGCGGTTGTTCTGAATTTTCTGGAATTACTCAGGGGCTACCAAACAACTTTTATTTCTTGGCCAATCATGACACTCTCGGTTTTAGGTTCGAGAAGGAGGTGAATGGTATTGGGCAGGGATCCATCTCATGTCCTCTTCAAAAATCGCTAGGGTGAACTTCTGTCAACACTTCTCTCAGTGTATCTGGCGACACACAACGTCATCATCGGTGGGCCTCTGGTTTCTTCTTGGAAAGGTGTAAACTTTTCGCGACATTGGACGATTTAAGTGTGATTTGATTAGAGTACACTCTATTGTCATATATATATATATATATATATATATATATATATATATATATATATATATATATATATATATATATATATATATATCCCACTCTACCTAAGAGAAAACCCTGGTTCAGTTTCAATTTGTGAAGATGGAAGTGTCACAACAGACCAAACGTCTGTTGAGAGATTTGCAGATAGTTATTTGAAAATATACTTACAACCAGACTTATGGAGAAACTCCAGACTATTCCTCCGGATATAAAAGTCAAGATTCCCGTTATATCTGTCAGATGAATATATATGTGTAATGAACATAATTGCTTTAAGTTTTCTGTAGTTGATGGCACACAGTCTTCACTTATCCAGTATTGAAAGGTCCTTCTGCAAGAAGGTTTTTTGTCAAATTTGATTAAATTCTTTTGAGGACGTTTCTTTCATATATCGTTTCAATATGTAATAATTGCTTCCATATTGTGTGGCAGATCTACATTATTTGTATAAATGTATCAGGTATTTGTGCTAGAATGCTCTGTTTTCAAGCTTGATCTTACTTTAAATAAGTCGTCTAAAGAGTTTTTTTTTTATTTTTAATAACGGCGGCCATAGTTAAATTTTAGATCTGTATCAGTTGTACAAATTTAGAAGCCTTCAATGCCCGTATGCTTTCTGTCAAACTTGGTAGAACTCTATTCAGACATTTGCAATAACAATGGCTATACTTTTTAGTGCCACAGTGTCATTTGTATAAATTCGAAATCTCTTTATTCTTAGATGCTATTTGTCAAATATTGGCTAAAGTTTTTTAGCGATTTTGAAGAACAGGATGTTTAAAGGTTTTTCTATTTTTAGAATCATGGGCCATATTTGATGACTGATCAGCATCATGTATACAAATTTGAAAGGATTTTATGTCATGAAGCTTTCTGTAAAGTTTGGTCAAATTCTATCCTGCCGTTTTAGAGAAGAAGTCGTGTAAGAGTTTTTGGTTTTAGTTCTGCTAACAGCAGGGTTTTTTTCTGCTGATGGTAACAGTGGACATATTTGAAGGCAAATCTGCATGATTTCTATCAATTTGAAAAGTCTTTTGTCAGGATGCCTTCTGTTAAATTTGATCTTATACTGCTCAGCGGGTTTTGAAAAAAAGTCGTTTAAGATCTTTCTTTTGGCGGATTTTCTGTCTTTAAATTTGAAAGCCTTTTATGTCAGGATGTTATCTTCTAAATGTTGTCAAAATTGGTCATGTGGTTTTAGAGAAGTTTAAAATAACAATTTTCGACGGAAGCATGACGCATGACACATGATGCCCAATGAACACAGGGTCAAGCCATAAGCTCTCTCGTCTTTATGGGCACTTGAGCTAAATATATGGTGAAATAAAATGACAAAAATCACAATTTGTAGCACCAGAAATAATACAGCGCACCATTTGGAGTTCATAAAATAGACATCTATTTATTTTATTTGATCTGGTGTCTTGCGGCACAGCAACACCTGAAGGTTAAATTCTACAGAGGCAAGTAGAGTAAAGTGATTTGCGCGTGGACAGATAACGGTAGCCGATTCGGTTTATTTAGTTTGTTGGATCCGAACCCGTACCCTTCTGATCACGAGTTCAACGTCCTAATGCTTGAAAAATGTAACTGACTATTTGTTTGAGTTAGCAAATGAGCAGCAGCAGCAATACCTGGAATTGCTGGTACTGCGATATGTTGTTATTCAAGAGTGCTGGACAAATTAATTGCTTTCTTGCTGAACATGGTTACTTGTTATTATTGTTTTTGCTTTTTTCGATCTATGATTCTTTCATTTCCGCCACCATAATACTATATTAAATGTGTTTGTTGCATGCAAAATTCTACATATCTCTCTAAGTTGGAATTTCGTGTTCCATTTCCTTCACCTGTAATGCTATGTGACGTTTGTAGCAATGTCCAATTATAGCTCCTTCAAACTGTACCATTTTAGCAGTAGCACAATTTAAATTACTACTAGATGCCCGCGAAAACTGAGTCTTCAAAGTCTGTATATCCGAATACTGCTGAAGATGTACTGCTTGTTAATTCATGGTGGGAATACTCTTAATTATTCAGCTGATTATTGTTTAGTTACTTTTTTAAATGGTAATTATTTGTGATTGAGGGTTTTATGGGTGGTTTAAATTGTACATGGTAAAGATTGTGTCCAGAATAAATGCATAGACTTACTGTGTGACTCCTAGCCATACCTTCTTTGATCGAAATTTGAAGTTTAATTGACTTGGTGATTGTATCGGCGTTTATGTGGTTTTCGTTACCTTGGATCGTTAAAATCCTTATTGCAGTTGTTTCACTGCTGTCCATGTATTGACAAAATGTTTGCAATCGTGTAGACCAATTCGTCCCTTTTTATATTGCATTTCTCTATCAATTCGTTTGTGAAACAACTTCATATTCTCGATTTATATCTCATTTCATTCTTCTTTGTTGTAATATTACCACGTTGAGGCATTGCCTATACTGCAGTCGCCTTATCACATTGTTCCTTTCAATATTATTTTTTAACTATGATATGTTTGGACGTGCTTTTGTTAGCTCTTCTAGATGTGTTCGCATGTTCGCTAGTTCGCATGACGGGCATAATTTACCTCTTAACATTTTTAATACACTATTTTTATCACATCTCTCACTTTCTGAAAGCTACTTACCAGAATCCTTGGTAGTGTTCTATATGTATTAAGCTAAGTATTTATTATAATAATGTGTTCTTGTGGCTCCCAACAGTTAAACACTCATCGTATCAATTCCGTTTTACAAGTGCAGACTTTTAGCCTCTCATTCGTTTTGTCTTCCTAATCTTTGTAACGTTGTGCACGTTATCCTGTTCATCGAATAGAGATAACAAATGTTCGTAGAACAAACCCTCTATCTCTTCTCCCTTATAGTCTTCCAGTTTGTAAACTACAGAATCACCTATAACTACATGCCTGATTTTAACTATTTCCTTGTTGAAATTAGGAATGTAGCCGTTTGCAAAATTGTTTTGTAAATGGAAATTCAAACAGATACACTAATTTTGAATGCCGGTTTTCTAACTGTATCAGTTGTCTAATGACCGAGTAGATTGGTCCATACTTTTGATCTATTTTCTACCTTGCACGCCTCAAATGGAGTCATGTCTATTGATCTGTGATCATGAGTGTATTTTGTATCTCTCAGTTTAATTTTGCAAAACATCAATTCACTTTCTTGTTATATTTTGAATGAAATAAGAATTATGTTGAACCTTTCCACTACTGATGTTTCTTTTTTCTTTTGTCTGAGTAGATTGAAAACGCACTCAGTGTTTTCCTTGTCCAACATATTCTTGACTTTTATATTGTAAAACTCTTTCTCCACATCGAACTGTATCTTTTCAGATTTTTTTTAACTTGATACCTCTGTTGTCCTTCATCTTTTATTTTTACTCTGCATCCATGCGTATTTTTGTAAAGACATTTAACACTGTCAAGATGTTTCTGTAACCATTATTGTATTTTTCAAACGCTTGCAAGTCAACAATGTCTGCTTGTCACTTGTCATCCATGCAAGTAGCATATACCCTTTTGATCAGAAATATTTATATTGCTTGCTTGTACAAAGTGAAGGCAGATTGTTCAGTTACCCATTCACTGAATTTGGTTGATTTTTATTTTCTTTTTGTCGTGTTTCATTTGTTCTTACAGTTGATTAGTATGTGTGTAAGCAGCGGTACTTTCAGAATCGTAGTAAAGTTGTCTTGAATAATGTTATTTGTTGATGATTTAAAACGGCATATAAAACATTCAGAAATAATTTGCGATTGCAAAATGGTCTGCAGGCGTTATCAGCAAGCCCAAAAGAACATGCAGCTGCAACTGGTTATTTTGGTATGAGTAATCTGCATCATTTCCTCAATATATAATGTGTTAAAAGTGCCGTTAAAAAGACCAAAAAAAAAACAAAAAAATTGCTTTGGGGACACCTTTGTTATCAAACTTGTAAACAAGTACACATTATCTAATGATATCAAGGTTGTTGCTGTTTTAACTGTAAACACAATGAATATGTCTACCACCTCTCTGAGCTTTGTAAAGCTAATCACAATGTAGCTTTGCTTCACAATTTATGTTATAGATATACGCAATTTCAAATTTTTCTTTTGTGACCTCCATTTGTTTCAGTTGTGAGGTTTCAATACCACCATAGTAAATGGCCTCGAGCTTTCATATATATAAAGGGAAGAAGTGTATACAGTAGGTAAGATATGTGAATGATGACATTTCAAAATTAGGAAACCATTTATATTTTCATTTACACTTTCTCAAATGTTTTCTATTTTGACATTCATATATTACAAGGATCGCGGATTCGATATTCTGAACCACTCTTTTTGCACTGAAATTCTCGTAATTTGTTTTCAGTGGTGCATAGGATAAGAATGGAGTAAAAACCATAAAAATCTTACTGGTAACCATTATATTGGACATCATTGTCCATTTCCCGTCCTTAAACAAAACATCTTTTCGTGTTTGTTCTATTTCTTATACGCGCCTATAACCTTTATCTTGTTTAGAAAGTTTCTGAATTATTTTTGGAAAGGAAACACTTTTTGATTTGTGCATTTTCATATTTTATTGAAATGAATTGTAGTCTATTACATTTCCTTTTTCATTTAGTGCAGCAACTAAATACCTTACTCTTTTCTCGTACCAGCCTTTCACACAATTCGTTTTTATATTTTAACTGCACCATACACAAGCCATATCTGCGAAGTTTGACCAAGAATGCAATACATGAAACCAGAATTAATTCTTCAGTGGATCTGAAGTTTTAATGAAGACTGATCCAATATCATACAAATTTAACTTTTCCATATAGACATTTACAAATGTGTTCCAGTTATAATTGGACATGACCAATCTTTTGATCCATAACATAGTTAAAGATTTTACAAACACATCAAGTTAAGATCTACTGTTTTCACTGAACTTTAAACCGAAGAAAGAAAACTAATTTTATATTCTATCTGACTCCTTTTATATATATATATATATATATATATATATATATATATATATATATATATATATATATATATATATATATATATATATATATAAATTCTTATTAATTCTTACCCAAGCCCAAGTATTTATTTTCTGCGGTGGACGCCTGAGATCATCAGGGTTGTAGCTGGTGTGTTCAGAACGAACTGGTAAGGTCTAAAAATGCAAACGGAGTGTTAATCAATAATTAAATAAAAGCAAGAATTAAGGGATAAGAGTTGAAAGACATTTTCGCATTGCCTGCATGATGTATCTAAATGTTGTTTTAGGCGCGTTTGAACTTTTAAGGTAAGACTTGTAAACAATGTGTCACATGGTACTTCATTAGCATAACAATGGTTTGTAAACCGCATACGTCGAAACTAGAATCAAACCACGAATTAGATAATACAAAATTTCGCATTCGGTTCTATACAATATCTCACTGTTGATATGAACTATGTACTAAAATTGGTTTTAGGTGGCATCATGAATGGTATTTGGTGCTGCAGCTAAAACGTATTACTGCAAACAGTCTGAAAAATAAATACAAAGAGGTTCTCAAGCATGGGCTTTAATTATTTCGTACTGTTTCTTTCTCAATCAATAGTTAGTTAGGTAAATCCTCTGGAGCACTGAAATACTTTCTATTTTTAAAATTGAAAAGAAAAGGTGTTACAGATACGCTTTTAACTTGTTATACTGATGGTTCGAAGCATTTGTAAACTAGCACCGCAGTGCGCCAGAACATTTCTCGTTCTTGTACACTTAGTAACTGACCTAATGAAAATATGCAATAACAAAGAACATAGTTAAATAAAGACACATTTCTGTACATTTACCTAGCAATGATCTTATATGTATTATTTTACATATATATCAATATTTCCCGGTGTCTTCTCTTATTTGTTGCTTACATGGGCTTTGCAATTAAGCATCACATAGAAAATATAATGAAACAAGCCAACAACGAAAATCTGTAATAGTGTACCAAAAGAGTTTAAAAGCGTGTAAAATAGGTCCATACTTGTGCATGAATATTATTATTCGCACTAATAGATAGCTTTTACAAAGCAATTTACGTTTAATACACAATCTCGTTTACAATTACTAATATTTCAGATGGGATAATAACTACATGCCACTCTATTTTAACTGTAGAAGTGTTAAATTCATACATCAGAAAAAAGCAATAAGAATTGCAATATATTATGGACTTTCTGCAAGGTATCACACATTGTGCATTTTGCGACAAGTGCTACAGGGACTAAAGAGCAATGAACCCACGTGATTAGATATTTATGCAACCATTTTCGGAGGTAATAAACGATCAATGTATAGTGATGTCTGATAAGGCTACTGGTAAAATGAATCTAATTATATCACTCAGTGCAATTTGGAGGTTGGACCACTCGTAGAATTGAATATAATTGAGAAGAACATTTCATATCTAACAACTAAACTGTATAATTGATCTGTTTGATGTTCTTCTCACCATTCATTCAATCTATTTAATCATAAACTCTAATGTTTCAGAGATTAAAGAGTGGACATAACGTATTTGTTTTAAAATTTCCTTCTTGTTAGCAGCACTATGTTGTCCTATGTGATATTGTTCTGTTGGCTGCTTAGGTCAAGTTTATTCATGATTTAAACGAGACAAGAAATCAGCAGGAAATTTGATATTTAGTGAGTTCCAAACAAAGTCTTCACCTTTTATCTTCTCTGTTATCTTTTTTTTGAACGCCAAACAATTAATTCTCATTTTTCTTAATCGTCCTACCTTCATTTGTTCCATGCCTTCCAGCTCCATTGGGTCAAACGTAATTATTCTTGCCATGCTTTCTTATATCTTATTTAACTTGTTGATTAAATTGCATATTTTTTCTCTTTAGTGTTTAATTTGTTAGACAATGTATTGAAGTATGTCTTCATGGCAAATATGTCCAAGACTTGGATAGAGCACCAGATAAAAAATCTTTGTACGAAAACAACGTAAACAACGACTTAAGAAACAATGATGGAAACAATATTTGAACAAAGTCCTACTATCTTTGGAAAGAAGATATCGTTTACGAACACTAGGAGCAAATACAAATTCTCCTGTGGCAATGGTAAAGACCTCTACGTAGGTTTTGACTTGGTTGAATCACGCGCAAAGGAAATAATCACCAGGATGCTTAATAGGTTTAATTCGGTAGTCGTTCAGCTGGTATTTGCAGTAAGACCAAGGCAATTATCATCAATAGATACATGACCTAAACGAAAAAAAAAAAAAAGAAAAAAAAAAGAAAGAAAAAAGAAACGACATTTTTCAACTGGACAAGATTTAAGGCATTCGTGAATAATATTACATGCATTATGTAATTCACACTTTGTTCTATGACATTCATATTAATTTAGCCAAAATATAAAAAGCATGACATGGGCATTCGACAGACTTGAATACCTCAATATGAACATCGATAAATACAAAACATTGTCCGTCATTTTAGATTAAGAGTTACTGTAGTGGCTGAGAAAGATAAATCTTGAACAAGTGTAGAACAATTTGATAACAAGTACTTTGTTTATCGAAGTAAATATTCATCCCCTCCCCCCAACCAAGAATTTTAAATACGAATAAATAATATTATCATACAGGTTAGATAATTTTAATTCGTACTCTACGGAGATTCGAACCCGGGTCCGCGGGTTACAGCACCAATCGCCTTACCTGTTAGCACCAACCCCTATACCATCTCGACCATGCACACAGCACCAATATTGATGCTACCTGTATGATAATATTATTTATTGGTATTTAGAAATTATGTTAATGTTATCAATCATTCTCATGTAGGATCTAGGGATAGCATTTTCCGCTCTGTTTGGTGTATATTTGTAATTCATTGTAATAACCTCTTTACACCTTGATTTCTGTCGTAGGAATCCAGAGTGACTGTGTACTGAGATGAGAATGAATTACTGAACGACATGTGGTTGTATCTGCTACGCACGCACGAATGCCTCTACCACCGACTTTGTAGCGTCATTTTTAGTAACGTGTGCATGGTCGAGATGGTATAGGGTTTGGTGCTTACAGGCAAGGCGATGGATGCCGTAATTCGCGGATCCGGGTTAGAATCTCCGTAGAATACGAATTAAATATCTCTAACCTGTATGATAATCTTATTTATTCGTATTTTAAAATTATGTTGATGCTATCTAGCATTCTTCTGTAGAATCCAACGATTGAACTTTCCGCTCTGTTTAGTGTATATTTTTAATTCTCTAAAATAACCTATATATATCTTGATTTCTGTCATAGGAATCCAGACTGACTGTGTACTTGGATGAAAACTAATTACTAGGTGTTACGCACGAGTGCCTGCACCACCGACTTTGTAGCATTAATTTCTTATGTGTGCATGGTCGAGATGGTATAGGGGTTGGTGTTTATAGGCAGAGCGATGGGTGCCGTCTCCTAAGAGTACGAATTAACATTCTCTAACCTGTATGATATTATTCATTCGTATATATATATATATATATATATATATATATATATATATATATATATATATATATATATATATATATATATATATATATATACCTTTCACAAACCTGCACACACCCTGCATCAACGTAGTGACTAGCGCCGCCTGCATGCCCTGCTGCAGCAGGAACCACGGTTCAAGAGCAGTCGGAAGAACATCAAAAACAACCAGCAAAGCCAGCACAATGCATAGAGCGCAAGTGCGAGGAACCTTCTTCTCCCATCCTAACAAATGCTTATACCATAGAGGTTGCGATTTTTTTTAGAGACAAAACGAGCAATGAGAGGACTTGGAAAAGGATTAAAAAGTGGATTCATGGATGAGCTTAACTGGAGTCTGAGGTTTGGATTGCCGTTCTCAATAAGCAGGACAAAAAGGAGCCGCCGCTCGACTCGCCACAAAAGCGGCTTCGGGAGGCCGGTGGAGACCAATCTTCTGTTTTCTCTATTGGGTGGACAGTTCACAGTCTCTATGAAATAGCCTGAGATTTCGGCTTTCTCAGCGCATTTCTGGTTCAATTCAATCAGGCACTTGAGAAACGCCGCATTAAAACATACAAGGATATTACATACGAGTGTTGTGGAAACCTGCCCGTCTTGGTTGGCCTCTTCCTACTAGTGGCTAACCTTGGCAGATGTTCTGGGTTGAGTCCAAGGTTTAAGTGTGCATGTAGCGTTTATCTGGCATCGCTATCGAAATCCACGGCAACGTGGTCTGCCGATTTGAGCCAGAGCGGCGCAACACGCATGTCAAGATGAACTTTGATCTCATCCTGCACAACAGCCACGTTTCGTTTGTAAACAAGAATATAAAGGCTTTCGAGCAGCTATACGCCAACAAGCCAGTCCGGGTAGATCCTCCACCACAAAAGAGCAGATACCAGATTAGCGACACATGGCCTCTCTCCAGCAACTCCTAAGAGGTTGTTATCACTGTAGACTCTGCAAACAACATCGTGGAAGTCCTCCACCTAGCTACTCTTCATGATAATGACACAAGAGTGGTCTGCATTACAGGCGAGGAAGCAGAGTATCTTATCTGTGAGTTGAACCGTGGTGCGCATAGCATTGTGCCTTGCAGTTTGGCCTGAACAATGGCTTTGTTGATGGATTATCCCTTCTGGTAGCAAAAAATGCACCCCAGTTCAACGTGCTCTACCTGGAGAAATTGTGGGCTAACAACCAGATAATCGTAAGAGCTGGACCGAAAAGTCATACCAGCAAGTTATGGTGTGGGTCAAGAAGCTTTCCGGCGAAATGACTTCTGGGGATGCACTCTCATGCTACAGTCAAGATGCACTTGCTCTCTTTGGTTACTATCGTAGATGGCCGCGTTCTGCGATGATTTGTTCACAAGAGCTACTCGAACACATGACGCCAAGTTAATTGGCATTGACGTTGTAGGCGCATACACTTATATACTGGCCATTCTATCATTTTGACTTTTTAGATCCAAGTTAGAATGCATACAGAAACCAATTGATGTTCTATCTGGTCAGCCCTCTTCTACTTGGTAGAAATTACAAACACAAACTCTATTCTCATCCTTGGAGACGAGACCTTGTCTTTGGTACGGTATTCGTTTATGCACAGGGAAGAACAATAGACTTTACTGCCATCGGAAAGCTTATGCAGCACATGGTAGTACCCCACGATGCAACTAAGGTTTTAACTCAACTATATAGCTATATGAGCCAGTTTCACATCTCTTGACGGCATGATGCTACTTCATAAGCTTTCCAGCGCGTTGGGCGACGCTGCAGTCAGAGTGCGTTGGGACTGGGTCAACACGACTCGATCAGAACAAGATGTTCACCATAAATTACAAAAGGGCCGCTTACAATTTGTTCGAGGAGGTCCATACTGATGGTACTAGGTGAGACACATCCGCATTAACACCAACATCTTTTACCCGAACGTTTGCTATAACAAGAATACCTAGCTAAAGTTTATCAACCACGCACGTCTGCGTACGAGAGCAGGAGACAACTGACGAAAGACGACGAATGGAAGAACAAAAAGAAGTATGCAAGACCGATAAAAGCAGACGCACCGAAAAATGGAGAAAACGGAAATAGACGACTATCTGGCAGAGCTACTGGGTGGAAAGTGATGAAATAGAGGTTCTCGTAGACGTTCTTTCAGGGTCCAAAGGAGAAGCTGTCACTCCTCCACCCACCAAGGGCTGGTCCACGTTTTGTTACCGAGTCAATCCCTGTAATAGGTGAAACCGGCTTTGCTCTTCTCTGGACCAAATCTAATGTTAAACGGTTACTGGTTGTCACCCCGTGGAATATTCTCTGCGACTCCCTAGATGGACAAGGATTTGACATATGCTGTTAGGCCAGCGCCCAGAGGGAGATGCCGATGAAACTATCTTTACGATATATGATGTCAGTGGCTACGACACTATTTCTTTGATAAGGTCTACTTCTGTACCGTACTACAGCTCGCGTGGCGGGCTGACTTTGTCCAGGAGTACAAGAACGCACATATCATCACAGCCATCGGTGACCCTACCCAAAACTCTATGAATAGGCCATTGAAGTTAACATTTACCAGTACAATGAGGAGGCCCTTGCTCAGATCTTTTCACGTCACTTCCTTCTCAGAAACCTAAGCACTATGCCAAAAATGATCGTCAGCGAATTACTGCGCTCTGCAACGACCTTCTGACATGTAATGATGATGACCTGGCTTTCATAGTGGTTGTGACACATGGCCTTCAACATATATCATGGGACGAGGTATAGCGTTTATCAACGACAGCGTGGATTGAGAAAACAACTAGGTGAAGCTTTCCGTTGTCGAGGAGACAAGAACGAACGTGGACGGGTATCGCAAGACAAATGGTATGTAGATGATTGAGTTGTTGGCTGTGCCTATGCCAGAGTGGTAGGTAAAAGAAACATTAACTCATTTGCCGATTATATCGTGAAGGAGGTCACAGAAACCCAAGTTTAAAACGTTCCTGACTAGCAATATCAATGGGGTTGCTGCTTTTCTTCTGATACGCACAGTCAGATTTTCCGAAATTTGCTTAGTACAGCTGGAAACCAGCCTTGTTGTCTCAGCTTGCTGAGGCACGTCGGACGTTACCCTCTCGTCTTCTGGTATATGTATAACTATAATCGACTATGATGAGGTGTTTGGTACTTTGTACCATGTCTGGTTCTATCAACAGGGGCATCGCTCTCTTCCCTGTTGTTGCTATTCTCATCTACAGGCTATGGAGCTATCTCGTCTTCAACAAAGTTGTCAAAGTCTCCAAAGAAAAGATCATCATCACTCCCTCAGCAGCACTCGTTTTTAGCGCGTATGTATCCAAGTGGTTATCATATTTTTAAATTTTATCCCAAAAATGAGTCATATTTTGAAAAGATTTTCACAACAAATGGAAATGTTTCATATTTACCTTTTCTTTCTTTCTGCGCTGTTTCTTGTCATGAGTCCTGCACAGTTTGTCATAACGTCAAGCCTCTTGGTTAGCCTCTAGTGCAATAACTTCTAGCTGTTTAATTTTTGAACGGGCATCGGCAGCATCTCGTCGTGCCTCTGTTGCATCACGTCTAGCATCTTTAGTTTTGGTCGATACGGCTTTTTGGTCGTTGTCACGAAGGTGGTGAGTCTGTTCTGTAAGCTTTCCGATTTCCAATCATGCATAACAAAGATTAGCATCCACTATTCTTCTTGTATTACACTCCACTCCTAACTCTTTAAGTATATTTTTAACCACTTGATGTTTCTGATATAAATTGTCCCTTAACTTGTCTTGTTTTGTCCTATTTATCTATGGCTCTGCATTTCGCTCTCGAAGTAAGGACAAGAGGCTTTTTTATCGGGGAAACATTTACGTTTCCTTTCAACACGGTTAAGTAGTGCATAATTACATTTCAGTCCTTTTCCTTTGCACCTGATAAAATCAATGTCTAGATTTTTAGCTACGGATGCTTGATACGATAATGGTAGTTTTCCAACAAAATTGGTTAAAACTTTTACAATGGCATTATTTGATACATAATATGTACCACCAATACAGTCTATCGCAATAGCTGTGTCATCACTCCTCCGTGCTTCTTGTATGATTTTGTTAACAACAACAAAACAGCGTTTCTCGCCATATTATTCAGCTATTGCTGTTACCAAATCAAGTTCAGCCTCAACATACTTTTCTGTTTTCATTATCTAGGGTCTCTTGCAACAAACAAGTGTTTGTAGCCTGGCAAAACTTTCTAGATCCGATAAATTTCATTAATCGGTTGTTGAATTATCAACCACTGTTTGCTTGTTCGTACTTTTCCTGAAGCTGTTGCAGTGATATGCGACTTCTAGGATAGGTAGTTCGAAATCCAGCAAATGTCTCAATTTCGTCGAATATAACGCGTGCTGTTTGGGCATGTGTCATTTTGCATATTTGCAACTGGTAAGTAGATTTCTAAATGGGAAATTGTACTCTCGTTAGTTTCTATAATACCTTTGCAAACCACTTTCTAACGTTCATTTATTTATAAACTAGTCTGTTATGCAAGCGTTTACAACCGCATGGACCACAGAGTCATAGCTCAGACTGAGATCCCTTTGCGCACAACAGACAAGGTAAAGGTAAAATGCTTCCCTTTGTCAGCCGAAACAAATGAGCCCTGCAATAAGTACTAAAACACGATTTTTGACAGTATCTAGTTTCCCATATCATTAACCACTGACAAACATTAATTCCCTGCATTGTTATTGATTATTTCAAATATTTATCAAGCACTGTGGCCAATTATACCTAGCTAGAATATTTCTCTAAATGAGCAGTTTGGACAACCACGTATATAGATAGATTGTACCTAGCTCGAATATTTTTCTAAAATGTAAATGCAGAACTTGAACTGTTCACTGATTACGATATGTTCCTGGTGATTGAGATTAAAATTATAGGAGAAATTAGTATGATAGCGCATCCGTTAGCCAAATCAAATCAAAAATACTTCGCGACAGATAAAAACAAAATTAAAAATGATTGCAAATTTGCCAAGTCCGAAACAAAGCATACATCATATACAAAGCCTCTCTGAACTGGCAATATGCCAATGAACTGAAACAAGAACGAAATCAACGGTACTCAAATTGCTGTTTACGTTCAACAACATGGGAAACTACGTCATTCACTACAGAAATTGAAACCTGCACCTGCAAGTAGATATGCAACTAAACAAGTACACAGAGTTGTGGTGTTTGAACAACAACAATGACTTACATCTAACATGGAGCTCAATGCGAGTTTGAGATGAAAAGAGACTAACGATTCAGAGAATGCATTGTGTAAACTGATGCACATTTATGTATTTGGAAAAAAAATGGAAAAATGCAAGAAAAGGACAAGAGTTAAAACATGCCCGAACAAACGAACAGATTTTTTCAAAAGATCAGAAAATCTGTCATTTTCCAGGAGAAATATAACTGTTGCTTGGATTTTCAGCATTTGAGGTATATGAGTTGCTAAAGTACGAAATATTTTTGCAATAAGATAAAACTATTCGTTATATATATATATATATATATATATATATATATATATATATATATATATATATATTCATGATTAGTGCAAATTAGTTGCATGTCTTCCTTGAAACAGAGCAGTTTTAAAATGACATACAGGACAACATTACCTTTTACGACACTATCGATTATAATAGGAATAACTGCATTCATTTAAAACTATTCACAAAGAAACAAGATATACGAGGGAATCATAGAATGCGTGATCAAAATGAATATAATATTCGATAGGTACAACGATTGTTTATTCAATCACGAGAAAAAAATATCAGCAAATGATTGGATCAGATCATATCATCATGATATATACGTGAACATAAATAAGATTGCTTTGTCAGCTCTTGGTGATAAATGTTTGGAAGTTAACAACGTACACACGCTACATTATGGCTATTTAAAGCAATCTATTTTAACAGTCAATGAAATTTCAACACAATGAATGAAATGTCACAAACTATAAATATTTCTTTACTAAGGACTTGTGTTGGGGTGGAATAGTTTCAGTAAATAATATAAAAGAAATCACAAAAAATATAATAAACTATTTTAATCCTGAACGCTTTCTCAGAATTAAAAAAAGAGAGGAACATATCTTCTAAACATACCGGAGTGCCAGGAAGCACATATTACAAACTCATGAGTGCATTATAAATACCATTTCCATTCTGTAGCGTATAAATGGACGGGGGGTTGCCCCGGGCGCCAGAGGTCTTGGGGCGCCAAAACAGCTGATACAAAATTCGGGCCTCGTATTCTGGCCTTTTGGGCGATCATCGTCGCCCCAGGCGCCATTTACCTTTAGTACGCCACTGTTTCCATTTTATATCCCAACTCCCAAAAAAAAAAAAAAAAAAAAAAAAAAAAAATTAAATATAAAACAATTGATGATTAGTTAGAGTTTTGCAGACAACACATGCGAATAATTAATTCAGTCAAACAAAATTAATTCAAGCAACATTGTAAGAAACGAAACTGACATCTCTGTCTGTACTACTTAAGACGAGAGTTTCAGGATTTTAGATTTGTAAACTTTGTTTTTCTCATCTACTGCTAGCTGTTGTTAAGAAGATGAGCTTTTCTAGCAAACTGCAGTGTTTGCAACATTTGTGAAAAATCTATTGGAAAAGTTAGAAGCAACTTAATTTCATTCATATGAAGAATACTTGGAAATTTCGAAAAAGTCACAAGTGCGCTAGAATCTTTACCTTCTCAGCCCATTCCGTTGACGTGAACAGTATGAATATAATTCAACCTCGAAAGTCTATGCACCCTAGTAAGGAGAAAACATGGGACAACCTGGTGGCAGTTTTACATCACGAGCTCCTTGACGATTAAAGGATGAGTTGAATGCACCGTGTTTATTTTATCGGAGGAAAGAACGGTATAGAATTATTAACACCCGTGTAACAGAAATTTTATTTAGTTTTGAGTCTGTCTGCTTTCATATCTTCAGATGCATCACCAGATTCCATTCTAGACACCATTTGAGATCAATAACAATGAAACGTTCTCCTGAATGTTAAGTTAATAATGTCTACTCAATTAAACGATATAACCTGTCCAGCTTCCCCTCCAAAAAAAAGTAAATGAGCATATACGTTTAGTTTCCATACTCAGAGCCTTCGGTAGCGAGTGGCCATGCATAAGTTCCTCCAGTATTTTTGTTTGCTTTGGAGCCCCAGTTTTAAACTTGTCTATGGTTTTCTGAATACCAGACGTTTTGGGGGAAATGTGGTCCTAGACTTTGATTTTAAAAAGCCTACAAAGAGCTCTGACACATAAGAGTTAGAATAACCCAACTAAAGCTGTAAGGATTTACTTTCATGTTTATAATAATAATAATAATAATAATAATAATAATAATAATAATAGTTATTATTATTATTATTATTAGTAGTAGTAGTAGTAGTAGTAGTATCTGCAGTATAATAGAAATTATCCCTGTCTTCGTCATTTCTATCTTCAAGATATAAAATAATTCGATCTGAACGAATTATATTTTAATCGGAAGCGAGAATCAAAGCCTTCAGCTAGTTTTTCCGCGCATATCATATTGCTTGAATAAGTGAAGAACTCCATCCAGCCTGCCTACCCTCCCCTGGCCTACCATCCCCCAAACAAAAAACTCCTTTAGAACGTAGGCATAGGATGGAAAGCATGGACGCCTGGGGTACCCAGCCCCCACTACACCCCTCACCCATTTATTTTTCCAAAGTTATGACTGTTTACAATGTTGAATCTCTCAGTATTTTCCCAAGTCCTCAATCATTCCAATTGACAATGTAATTCTCGAACGATCTTCAACATTTGTGACATCGTACAAAAAGCCTCCAGAAGGGACAGAGGTTGTCACAAGCAATTTGAAGCTCATCAGTGGCACATTGTTCAATACAATCCTTTGAAAGATGTGTACAGAAATATTAAAACATTGTAATAGCTTATTACAATAGAATTAAGCATATGCAATTACCCATCATAAGCGCCGAAAGAAATAGAATAAAAAACACAATGAAATCCTGACATAAATTTGATGCTTATACATACCTTGGCCCCATCGAATGTTCGTCTCTGAAAAGACAATAATAGAAATATTTGCATTGACACTTGTCCAAATTTTTATATACATATATATATATATATATACACGCAACTGCAAAAATCTTAATAAATTTGCAAACTTTGTTAAGCTATATAATTAGATTTTTATTCTGTTGAATAATGTACACGAATTGTGTTCATTTAAAAGACAGTCTGGTGATTTTCACCAGACGTACGCCGACGACTTTACTAACATAAATTTGAATATGTTGTTTGATAAGATGCTATCATTTCTACTGGGATATACAGAAAACATTACCGCACTTAAGCATCATTTTATTCAACATGTTTGTCATTTGCAACTTAGTCCATACATAATATAAGTAATTTTTCAGGAGAAATCATTTGAAAAATTATATATACTGATTATCAACATTCCTTTATGAAATATTGTTTCTTGCACCCATGTCTCAAACAACTGCAGTTGTAGGAAACATTTCCTTACCTCACTATTCCCTTCGTTTTTACCAAGCAGTGCATGCAATATTGCATCTCTTTGATGATCAGCAGCATCCTTGCTCATTTCATAGCAGTTCTGAAATAGGAAACCATTGTTCTTAAGATTTATTTTTCTTCCAGCACGTACGTATATAATTATGTATGTATGTATATATGTATGTATGTATGTATGTATGTATGTATGTATGTATGTATGTATGTATGTATGTATGTATGTATGTATGTATGTATGTATGTATGTATGTATGTATGTATGTATGCAGTAGATAAGCAGGTAGGTACATATATACATACACACATTAATAAATAAAAAAACGTAGATAACTATGACATACGTGAATCTTACTGCCTTGCTACATTAGAAATCAAGATTTGCTGTAATGCTTCTATTCAGCTATGTACAAGATTCCCAAACTTATTATTATTAATATTATTATTATTATTATTATTTTCCAATTTTGGTACATGGCCACGACAAATTCTTTACCTCTCTCAGTACTGTAGTGTTGAACACTTCGACTGTTTCCATTCCAAACTTTTGTCTTAGAATTAACAATTCCGTACAAACTTTTGTTTGTCTCACAAATTTAAAACAACGGATAGAAAGAAAAAAAAACACACAAAAACAAAAAAACAAATGTGAAGCTTCATTTTCCGCTGATAAATAAATATTACATACTCTGTTAATTATATCATACGATATCAACCGTTCCAAAATTGTTTCGCAAGGCATTGATATCTTGAAAAACCATGTCTCAACGATTAGGATACATATGTATTATATTCCGCATTCTGAAAATGAAAAGGAAAAGTAATATATATTCATAAAAACCTCGATACAGGCCTCACGAAAGGTTACACCGATACCAAGCAGGCCACACAGACACACATATTTGCTTCTTTGAAGCTTGTTTTTGAAAATACAAGCTGTTTTGTTTTGGAAAATATCTGAAAGTTCGTATATGATCCAAAAATCTCCAATTTACCAGAAATTACCTTTAATGCTTCAAAAAGTGCTTTGATGGAGTCCTTTTCTTGAACTTCTAGCTGTCTACCGTGGCACTGAATCGACTTGGATCCCCTTAGCAAAGATTTTCCGCCCGTTGCCTTTTGTTGGAGGGTCTCAAGTGCATCCGTCCATTCGTTGCAGTATATTTCCTCAAATATTTCCGCCAGTTTACTAGGTCTGTTAAGGTCACTCAGGTCAGTTATGTCAGGATTTCCAATTTTCATTCGGTCCCCTGCTAACTTACTCAATCTGTGGCAGGCAGAGGGGTGTGTGTATATGGATATATATATATATATATATATATATATATATATATATATATATATATATATATATATATATATATATAAATCAAGGGTATGTGCTATTTGTATTTACGTTTCCGTGTGCATCGTTTGTTATTTTAAAAACTTTTGTTTGATTATGGGGAGTAGTTGTTGGCAAAATTTTCTTTCTCAAAATAAGTAATTAGCCAGTTTTTAGGAGCAGACATAATAACATACAGCAGTCATGAGACTTTTTGGTAGCATGGATTAATTTCAAGAACAGTAATTGTCTTGATAGTTTCACGTATAAGTTTTTATAGGAATGATTCTTTGTATTAGGTAGTTGGGTGGTGCTTAGTGGTGTATGGCGTAAAGTACAAATCTTTAGGTTGGAAAGGCTTACTGATGGGTCATACAAATGTGAAGCAAGAAAAATCAAGCAAGTGTGAAATTAGAATTTCGTGGAGGTGTCGGGATTAGGTGATTAGGGGAAAATTATTTGCAATTTTTTGCGCGTGTAAGAACCATTCAGTTGACAATGATCGTTGTTTTGAAGTCCTTGGAAATAGGGACAAAGTCGACCTGAAGCCAGACTCACGCAGGAGTGGTTTGATTCGCTTGGTACTGGTTTTATGACATGAATTTATGCAATATTTTAATTTTAAAAAGTTTCAGAAAATGCGGTTTGAATGATCTCGTTGATATCCCTCTTATCTTCATATATAACCATGATCAAATAATTTCCATTGGATGGGTAATTTGAAACAAAGGATTCTAAAATTAATGTTAACATCTGAACATGTTGCTTTTCTTTAACACTTATTGTTCCTCAGATAAACCCATCCGCGTACAGAAGCCTGTTAGTGCCACGTTGAAATCAATTTCTTATCTCGTAATTACGACTCAGTATCTCATTATTACGACTTAGTATCTCGTAATTACGACTTAGTATCTCGTAATTACGATAGCTAACTCGTAACAACTCGTAATTAAGAAATACTAACACGTAATTACGAAATAACTAAGTCGTATATCACCACATCATGTGAAATGTATCTTTAAATCAGTTGGCTAATTAATATATATATATATATATATATATATATATATATATATATATATATATATGTGTGTGTGTGTGTGTGTGTGTGTGTGTGTGTGTGTGTGTGTCTTGAAATTTGAGCGGAGAAAATATGCGGGAAAGTTACTCACGAGTATGAGATTGTCACACATCTATTCGAACAGTGTCTTCAAATAGACAGATGTCAATTGATCAAATGTATTTCATAAATCCACACAGAGTCACAATCCAACAGTGTGGACCAAAACTCACCACAGTGCGTTTTGCTTTGTTTGATGAGAGAGAGCTTGTGCCTTCTTGTGCACCGAATTTGGCTGGCACAAGCAAAATACTTTTATATGAACTTTGACAAATTGTCAAGCAAAAGAATGAGTCAATATACACAAGAATTATTGAAAATGAGTTAAAAGTCGGGTTAAGGACTAGGAGCGAGAGAAATGAAAACGTTAAATACAAACGTGCAGATAATTTGTAGACAGGTAATTAATGTGGTGGCTGGGGTCTCTCAGATAGATGTGGGTGGTGATAAAGGTGAAAATATTAATTATGATTATGAGCATGATTAAAATAATATTACAGTGATAGTGATAAAAGTTTGCGGGTTTAACGATATTTTTCAGCACATGATAGGCTATACATGGCGGCCAGTATATGATGGAGTGCAACGAAAGCAATCGATATAAAAATATATTTAGCGCTATTTTTTTTACAAAGTAGGAAAACTGATATTGAGATGTCAGAGATACAATGTAATGCAATGAGTAGTATTGTGGTTGAATATGAAGTAACAGCAGTATGGCTAATTGGTGAAATTAAAATAATGAGATGCTGCTGCTGCTGATGACAATGATGACGACGATGATGCTAGATTTGGGTGATGTTTATACAATGCATATAATAATAATAATAATAATAATAATAATAATAATAATAATAATAATAATAATAATAATAATAATAATAATTAATAATAATAATAATAATAATAATAATAATAAAAATATAAGTAGTAGTAAAAGGGAAATTTGACTTCACCGTGTATCATAAATGCTAAGTTACGGAGCAGCAAGGTTTTTTTCTACCCCCACAAAACAGTTCCCAAGCGGAAGTATAGGAGGTGGGATGGCAGTCAAGTAAGGCTGGTATGGCCGTCATAACTAAGTGGCTAGCAAGCGATCACCAAGAACACAACCAATTAAATACGAGGTGTGTCTATGGGATACCATCTTAGACGATGTGTGCCAATAATCTTTCTCGATATGGTTCTAGAAGCGATCGAGAGGAGTCCCCAGACGACAAGGAAGGTATCATGTTTGAGTGTGAAATTACCTACGGCTCTGACGACACGACCGATGATTACGTCCGTCATCTTGAGTCATTCGACTATCTGTTTCCGGGTGCCGTCAACATTTATCTGACTCGATTAGGCAAAACAGATCTAACCAGATACGACTGCGCTTACGCTATGGGCGTATACCACCTCCCCACCATCGACAGATATATTGCGTGAACTCTTCTTTAGCGTACTGGAATAAGAATTTATGGGATATGTAGATGTGCTCGAGGATGATCCGTACGAAACCGGACAGTTTATGAGAGCCGGCACATACGTCAGTGGACCCATACCAAGCGGCATGTTGGTAGTACCATAACCCATGGATATCGATTAGGGTTCATAGGCGATGGAGCACTCAGGACCCCCTCTGGGAGGTCTGGCGTGCAAGAGGAATATATGATACAGCTAATGATGAAATCTCGCGTAACATTTTTATGAGATCTGCGCGGCCCAAGGACCGACCATGGGATAGGAGTGCATTTTCTTCGGCATCGCTGATGGATACCGCAGCATGGGCCGTTCTGGCAGGTGCCCGTATTTCGTTCATGACGATCGTATAATTTTTCATATCGTACAAAATGAGAGCAAACTCGTCTTTGGACAGAGAGGCATCCCGGAGGGCCCGCGCGATCCGGTCTGCAATGGAGATCAGCTTACCCTAGGCGGGGATCCGAATCTAATCATGCTTTTGAGCCTTCACAGCGAGAAGAGCCCGCACACGAGTCACATTTCTTCCAGAGCTATAGCTAGAGGAGAAGCCGCCAGGGTGGCGAGCAAAACCACACCCGCAATCCCGACATAAATGGCTACAGTGCTGGAGGCTGCCGCCATACCATCGACAATATTGACCGCTCGTCCATACTTTTTGCAGAGAGGGCGTCGCTGCTCGATCTCCGCTTTAATCTGAACATCGATATCGCCGATCTTCTTTAGGCGGTAGTTGTGGGGGTTCTCTTCTGGTGTCAGACAGGGAAGAGTGGAATACATTATGATTCGATTCTGGGTAGACATTTTTAAATCGTTTATGTTACTACTTCGATAGGTAGTCTAACCTTGACGAGAAATAAAGATCTTGCTGAGATTTGTACCATTCTGATATGAAATATGTATCCTGGGTCAGAGGCTTCAATGGTGGATATTTAAAAGGTGGAACCTGTTGTTATATTACCATAGCCCAATATTTATGTCGCGCTACGAACGATGGCATGTTCGTCACTCTCTTGTCACCACGCAAAAGAAATGTCAAACTCATTACCAGGGACCCCTCCTAAAGTAAAGCCACCCACGACCGTAAAACGGTATATGGCGGGCTTCACCCTGTGCTCTTCGCGCTCAAGGAAACATAAGGACCATTCACAGTAGCCATACTGGAGTTACCTCTTAAGTAAACAAGATGAGGCCTAACACCTTCTGACGTCATTAAAAAATTAACCACTGAAAATAAAAGGATTACAAAGTTTGTGGGTTGTACGGATGCATCGACATATGCCTTTGAAGCCGCGTCTTGAGGACTGGTAGGCTCTCCCACACCCAATACTTTGTTTGCATTCATATCCAGGCGCCCAATTAGCGGGGCCGTTACACCAACAACGCCAAGGGAGGTTGCACGGTTAATGTGTGCTTTGGTGGTGTCATACGTGGGATCTACAGGGTTTCCTATGCCCACAGTTTTATTTGAATTCATTTTTAACTGGGCCTTTATAACTCTTCCCACAGAGGCTTCGGTACTAACCCGATAAACATACGCGTTGGTAGCAGCTTCTTTGGGGCCTACAGGCTCTCCCATACCAACGATTCTATTATCGTTCATGTTTAAGGGACCCCACATGGTATCGCCAACTTTGGCTACCCTAGAAAGAGCCCTTTCATCAGCATAGGTACGAACATCGTCAGCCATATCTCTTCCAGAGCTCCACGTCTCACGGTCTTTTTGATCGACATATACTGTGATTGCCGTGTCTTGGGGATTAGTAGGATCACCAACACCTACGATTGTATTCGCCTTTATGTTTAGAGGGTCCTTTAGTAGCGCAGATAAATCTGCACCGCACTGCTTGTTGTAGGAATGACCAACGTATGATTTGCTCGCCGCATTTTGGGGAGCTACGGGATCTGCTATGAACGTAACTTTTTTTCGATCCATATCCGAGGGACCAGGAATGCAATCACTCTTTTTACAAACCCGTCCCTCGTTTTGGCTGTAAGCATTAAGAGTTTAAACGACCAACAAATTCCTCCGATATAATTTTACCTTTTAATCATTACGGTTCGCATATTTTTAACTTCCTCGTCTTGAAGGTCGACATATGCTTTGGTTGTTTCATCCTGTGCGTCTACAGGCTTACCCATGTCAATGACCCCAAACAAACTCATGTCCAGGTTTTCAGTCATAATATCGCCCGCCTTATTGAGCTTTCTCGCTATGCGCCTTCAAAAATCCTGTTCGACAGCATTTACTGGACTGAGACACGGGATCGTCAGCAGGGTCAGGAAAATCTTCCCATTTTGGGGTTCTTCCACCTCCAGTTAATCCAAGCGCGCTGCTCTGGTGTGAGAAAGGCTTCGAGGTCCTGGCCAGACGGCATCCGATATGAAAAATTTCATTTTGATATTGTTGCCTCCATATCCTTTTGATGCATATGCAGCCGAAAGCGGCGCTGGCTAGATAGCTCACCACAGTTGAGTGGAAGTGTTTGTCTAACGGCTTGGTCATGGTGTTATATGTGTCTCAACTCTCGCCTCAAATTCATGACGGCTCTACATAGCTAACGCGAAAGGTTCTAGTCCACCAACACAGCACTGGAGCCTCAGAAAAGTAACACATTAAGGCGGGATCCTGCAAAATTATAAAAAAATGTATATCCAGATGCCTCCAAACGCTGGAGAGAAGACAGAAAACCATTCACCATCGTACCTCTCAACCCATACGTGTAAAATTCGAATATTTTCATTTTTCGATGTTCTTGTTAGCTGGAAAGGTAAAGAACGTTATCTCTATGTTTATGATACCTGGACTAATGCAAGTGGACAACTTAAACACCCCATTAACATTACCCACGGTGACCGCATCTGAGCTCGATTCGGGAGACCCCAATGTTAAAATCCTATTGCCACCCATCAAGGCTCCACCTGCAAAGGGTACACGCTGTAAGACGCTGCAGCAATATCGAGGTAACCAGGCTCAACGAGTTTCTTTCGATAAAGGATGCTTATTCCTCTATCTCGAGCACAACCGAGCAATTTAAAAGGTCTACTCAATTGCGCTGTGAGTCTAAGATGCTTACCTTAAAATCCTAGAGGCCACCATGGCAAAGCTTGCATCAGAGGAGACGAGAGTAAGACACGGTCCTTTTCATTTCCAAACGAAACCATTTTGAAGAGAGTGCTGGGATAGCCATCTATCAGGTTACCCTCAGTGTTGATCTTGAGGCACGGGATGTATAATAACGCCGGCGGGTTTGGAACTTTGGGCTATGTACGTACCAGCTTCAAAGCGGTGCTTGGTAAAGCCAAATAGATTACAAGCGCCCCCCCCCCCCCCATAAAAGAAAAGTCTCCAATTATCATCAGGTATCACAAAGGTTACACTTCCAGTCGACAGGTCACAGGAAAAGGACCTGCCAGAAAGGGCGTCCATTAATATCTTTCTGAGAGTTGCCACATTGTAGCAATCATCGGGAATGTAGTGTGTGACGCTTTGTAATGTTGGAACAAGCCTCTGGTCATACAAATGAAAGGCGTTATTACCTATCGCCACCGATACATTATGCAACCCAGGTACGTATGTGATCTTCTGCAGGCCTATGTAGGTGCAGGGTCCGGTGCTTATCACAGTTTTGAAGGGTACAGCTCTAGCTAGTCAATTGGTTAGTACAACATTCATCATTAGAATGGTATTACCACAGGAAGTCCGTTTTATTAGTGAAGCTAAATACGACCCCGGGGTTGCAAGCCACTATGGGGACGCGGAGAGAGATAACACCATCAAGGCATTAGATAGCCCACACATTTATGTCTCAGAGGCGCCTTATTTTAAGGGTACATTCTCCCAGGGATCAAGTCCGACGAACCCGCACAAAAATGGAGCTCCGGAGCTGACATCATGCTGTACTGCCAGAACCAAGTTAATGTTGCCGTCTGGTGCACAACCATGGTTTGTGGTGTCAGTGTCCACGATCATTTACTGTTGACCAATCTACTAAAACCATGACTTGCAGTATTTACCGCTTCGTATTTATGAAGTGTCCTTTGCCTCACTAAACAGGTTGTTTTGCGATTGACGCAGACATTAGCATGGAGGAGTACGTCCGTTTGTGGAAAGAATTTAACGTGAGTATCAACGCGGATTGGCGTAATGAGACTTTACCCTACGGCGGACTAGGCATGCAGTATCTCTACTTATCCGCCCATAAAAGATCCTGCCAGGCTACGGCCGTGGGGGACGCCCAAATACAACGCTTTGAGATGACGCTGGATCATTATTCGTAGCCAGGCTGGGGAGGCGAGAATGAATGGGCCGTCTTTATCATCAGTCGTGCTTTACGTAAGCCGGTGTAGAGCGTACCAGCGACAGCATCCGAAAGTATGTCTGGGCAATCCTTGGCGTGCAGACGCAAACATTATCTACGATAGTGGGGGTCGGGAAGGCCTTTTACGCGCAAACGCAGTTCCTTGCGAATGTCGAGGCAAAGATCGCTATGATCGGTGCCAGAGTCGGTCCACAAGGTGCTGGGTTATGCCAAAAGCAAGCTGGACTACGTTGTAGGCGGAGACCTTTACACAGTACCTTCGGACATGGACCTTAAAGTGGGTACAGATGAAGGATACAATAACAAACGTCTGATAGCTGGTGAGGGCCTGTCACTGGGAACCAACAATAACGTCAATACGGTTAAACCTTCCCCACCGACTCCAGCCACCCCAGCCTCGATAGTGAGGCAGTCCAGGTCATATATTGTAGCTCCAACCGCCACTGGTGCAAGCCAGCCAAACCAGCCTCAGCCAGTCGTACACGATCGGGCAAGTTTTGATCAACCACCAGCACCAGCTGCGGCTAAACTTAGACGTCTAGTGAGGGGTCAGCGCGTGGCTATAGAATATGAGGACAATGAGACAGCGCTGGTTGCAACAGGGGTATCGGCAGGCATGTTGACTATATGGCTTTTACGGCCGCTCTCAGCAACAAGGAAACAATGGTTCATATAATACCCGGGAGCGCCGCTGCTGCCTTTAGCATTTCAGCCAGCCTAGTCAGCTGCTTTTTAATTCACTTCTTCGCTCCTCCAGACTCAGGAGAATGAGGACTTGGTGGTGCTACTGCTGCTGCTGTGGCTGGGATTGCTCCTCCTCCAGTGCTGGAGACCACGATCGTGAAATAATAAATCATAGCACGGCTTGCATCTAGGCAATGGTAATGCCTTGTTCGCGAAACAAGTACCCCAGCCTTTCAGCTAGAGTTAGATCTGCCTGTCTAATCTGGGCAAACGTTTTTTCTGATTGCGGTCAACTGCAACCTTAATAGAAAGTTACCTGGATTTAACACATGCTGTTTTAACTCTCAATCCTAGGATGTAGCCGCACGCTAAGCATTTGGATACTATCGTTCTTCTTACTGTTGCGCGCGTTCTGTACTTTGCTTGAGCGCGGTTCTTCGGAGTCGAACGCAACTATTTTAGCCTGAGTACTGGCCCGATCACCTCGCAAGGTTTGAAGCCTACTATTTAATTAATTCCCCATTTTTGGACGGACGTCCCCACATCTTCGTTTTATCCTCATGAGACTCATTTAATGTTTTTCTTTTAGGTAGCTAGCTGCCGCTTTAGTAAGCGGATTCAAATCTTCAGTGGGAATCGAAGCTGCACCCCCGGGTCGAACAGCGACCACTAGCTCCTCAGTTGGCTTGTGTGCCTTCGGGGGCGTTTTAATTTGTATAGGCTGACGGATAATGTGAAAATCGCTGTTTAGTCTCAAGCTATGCAGTCTTTTTAGGTAGTTAACACAGTATGGATATATCAGGAGTCCTTTTGTGTACTCAAGCTGATAATTACCTTCACAAAACGTTAACAAACCCTGATAGGGGCCTGCTGTGGGGATATCGAAAGCCGAATATAACGGATTGGTCCTAAGCGCATTATTTCTAATAAAGGTATATAGCCTTTCCTTTACCCACATTATACGCAAGCTTCTTGCTTGGTCGGGGTTATTCTCCTTTTGACGGACATATTTATCTTCTAACCCTTTTGGCCCGTCTACGATCAACGATGCGTGAACACATCGGTGGGATAGTCCTCTGCGGGAACACAAAACGGATCACCTATGTAAATTTCCGCGGGAACATCATCATCGTAGTCGTTGTAAAGAGGATTAGGACTGAATTCCTTTAGTTCTATATCCTCTCCTCCTGTAACCATGATATTAGTTAAACAGAACACGCGAACGTTCAATTAAGATGTCGCGGTACAGTAACAAGCTCGGCCCCTTTCGTGCTTCCCTTCGACCCCTAAGGTATGGTGGTGGTTACCAATAACCTCAACACCGTAGAGCAGGATCAGTTGCTCGTCGTACGACTTCCCAATATGGGTGGTGACAACGTCATCGTCCCTGGCAGCGCTAGGCTGGATTTCACCATCGCACTTTCGGGCGGTAGTACCGCTCCAGATGCTAACCACACAATCGTGAAAAACCTCTGACGGGCGATCGTTAAAAGGTTTAGCGGTAAGATGGAATGGGTAGAAGTAGCGTCTTTTGATGATGCTGATATCTGGGGAGCTTATAAGGATTTGTGGTTTACGGACAAGTGGCGGACCAATGCTGGCTAACAAGGCATACAGACCAACAACTGCACCAGAATCCGCATAGCGGATGGCAGTACCGTTGCTTCTAATCAGTCTGACGCCTCTATCGCCTCAGTCTATGGTAACAATTTTTTTTATATATCTCCCTTGACTTTAAGTTGCTAAACGACCACATGCCCTTTTACCAAAAAGGCCTTGCTGACCGCCTCATCTTTGAGATTACCTTTAACACCTACAGTAGGGTCATCCAAAGCACGAACGTTGGGGCTAGCTATGCCATCAGCGGCTTCTCCCTGGAGTCCGAAGTGGTAACCTACGCCGAGCTCGCCCGCACAAGCAATAATCAATATTTGGATAAGACAGCCTTCTTATACATCCGAGTGCTCAGGAACCGCAAAGTGGTAGCTGATAAAAGCGACACAGTATAGAACGTTGACCTTAACACGCCAGCCAACAGTCTGAAGGCTATTGTCCTGCTTTTTGAAGACGCAGCCACAGAAAGCAGTTAGTCTCGTACATAACATAGCTCAGATATATGACATAGATCTTGTGCTATGGCTGATCCCTGATGATAATGAAGTGGTAAAAACGTACGCGGTCTACCAAGCGAGACTTAGCGCAAACATGACGGCCTCTCTGGGTGTGACTCTCGTCAATCTAAACTCCGTGGCAGTAGGGCGCTTCCTTCCTAACGATAATAACGAATAGTTGGATAGAGATCTAAATGAAGACCCATTCGTGAGGGCCCCCTTATCGCAACTCGCTAGTAATTAAGTACGGTACGGCATTAGCCCCACTCGCGGCGGGGATCTTCACCTACCGACACATCAAATTTAACAATAAGACGGGTGTAGTTAAAGATGGCGACGCTCAACGACGTATCGAACTTGGACCGACTTTGAATCGTCTTCGAAGAAGTGCAACCAAAAGGTCGAACAGGTAACCAAGCAAAAACACCCTGGTAGAGTCGCGGCTGGTGAAAAGCTTGCCGCTGAAATGTATAGACGCCCATAGGCTCATAAACCTCGATGATGGGTAAATATTTGTTTAGGACGAAGCCCCCTGATCTGGGACGCATGGAATTTGAGGATGCAACCAAGGCTGTCGTTATCACCGCTCTGAGCCTGTGGACTCCGGCTCCAACTGCGCCTTTTCCAAGATAATATCTTCGTTGTCGACCCATCGAAAACCATCAGTAAGAAGGCTCTGCATTATCGCCTAGCCATAGAGGTTGCTATTACGGAGGTAGAGGATCTAGCTGGTGCGTTTGGATGTGTCGTTGTCCAAGCACCTTGGGCTCTTGGTCTTCGCGTGCCGCTTACTGACATCGGGTGCCTCTCTCGACGAATAGGTGCATATTTATGTCTGTAATCAGCTCAAACTCTGCTCCCGTGGTTTTTAGATGAAGGTCTGTGCTCATTCCCGGGGTGTTAAAGTAGTGAGGAAGCTCTGTGCCATACGTTTTTAAAGAGGTGACTTGGATGGCTTAAAAGTATCAGCCAGAAGCAGCACGTCTGTCTTGAAGTAAAGGTCGTGATAGTCCCGCACGGTCTTGCAACCGAAGGTATCCCATATGCTCCTGGCGTGCTGGCAGTCCTCGGAGGATATACCCTTACGGCTGAGACTGCTGTAGAAGACCTCGGGTGGAGGTAGCTGCGTCTCATTAAACCGGTCCAAGCCATCCCTATACTCGTACGGATATACATCCTTTGAAGTCAGAAGGGTGACATCGTGTTCGGTATGCCGGCGGGTTATATGCAAGCCATGCTGGGTTAGGTCATGGTAGGAATTTATAGCTCTCTACAAACTGGAGCTGACCTTGGGAGAAGGTCATATACTTTTCCATATTGTTGGAATGGCTTTGATCTCTGCCGTCGAGGGTGCTTCCAGATCTGTCATCAGCAGGTGGCCATCCTAGTTTCACAGTTTATGAAATATGAAGGGTACTTTAGTTTTTTTTCTGGGCTAAGTTGAAGCTGAAGGCTGCATCTGTTATGGGCGGCTCCTCGATTTTTGACCGGTGATGTGGCAGTGAATTCTCACCCAGTCCATACCAAGATGCTTTCGGCAGATATGACATACCATAACCTTTATAAACGTCTTGGTGTTGGTAGCAGTAATAACCAGAGTGCGAGGGTTGGGTAATACCTCTCAGATACCAACCAGCTCTTCCTCTAGGCTTTCCATAAGTTTGGATACCGCATCATTTCCTCTGTATAAAACTGCAGGTCGGTTTTGCAACCACATCGCCGGACTATGTAGCAGAAGCCTCATGGAGGTTGGTTGGCAGTTTTATGGGTGTCGCTGTAGGTAGGATCAACCTCTTCTCTTTTCACAGACACGTTAAAGATCTCGAGGTCCGCGTATATGACATAGGGTACGGACATCTGATGACAGAGGTGCTTAAAGTATAGCTGATAGAAAGGAGAGTACAATCTTTATCTCTCATCAATCGAAGCAAAACGCACTGTGATGGGCTTTGGTCCACACTGTTGGATTGGGACTTCTTTGTGTGGATTTATCAAATACATTTGATCAACTTGACAGCTGTCTTTTTGAAGACACTGCTCGAATAGATCTCCGACAATCTCATACACGTGGGGGATACGGGGGGAGGGGGGCGGGGCTATATTGCTTCAAACCTTTTCCGCATATTTTCTCCGCTCCAAGTTTAAGACAAAAAACATAATCAGCCCAGAGCGACGGCCACCCCCACCCCCACCCCGCCCAAAGACCTCCTCCGCCGGCCTTGGTTCTCTCATGGTGGTGAAAGATGGTTAGCGTATAAATAAATAAATAAATAAATAAATAAATATATATCGTGGTGGTGTAAGATGGTTGGCGTATAAATAAATAAAAAAATAAATAAATAAATTATATATATATATCCAACAGACTTAAAGATAAACTTCACATGGTGACATACGACTTAGCTATCTCGTAATTTCAACTTACTATCACGTAATTACGAGTTAGCTATCTCGTAATTACGAGTTAGTGTCTCGTAATTAAAAGTTCGCTATCTCGGAATTACGAGTTAGTATCTCGTAATTATGAGATAGTAAGTCACAATCACGAGATACTAAGTTGTAATCACGAGATAAAAAAATTGATTTCCACGTGGCACTATCAGGCTTCCGTATCCGCGGTCATCCACTCTCAATCGTTTAAATTTAAAAAATTCCTTTTTTTCATAAATAAAGGATATAATTTTTGTTTGTTTTCTAGACGGCAACTATGATTGGATTAAAACAAGTTTCAATATTACCTTTTTATCTCATCTTTTTTAATTTAAGGTCTTTGTGAAGATTTGAATTGTAGCAATAATGAATCATCACCAGTGGATTCGAAAAATGACACATCATTGCTTTCAAATCCCTAAAAGCCTTTTCTAATATGTATCAATTGGCGACGTATTTGTATGTCCATAGATATTGGACGAAAAAAAATTATGTATAACTTTAGAGCCTGAAGGTGTAGCTACGATAGTTTTCACTTATTATTACAGAATTCAGGGGCCTGATGCTGCAATATTTTATTTACAAAATGGCGATTTAGAGAGACCAAAAGAGAAAACATTTATTACTCCCTCAAAAAAGAAAAAGAAAAAAATATATAAAGAAAATCTCATAAGTCATGCTTTGCACTCGAAGATTTCATGCAAGACATAATATACACAATTAAACACTGCTTTTAACGTTGATGGCTGATGAGAAAGTCAGTCGTCAAGAATATAATCAAAATGCAATTTAAAACAATAAAGCACGATAAATAATTATAAATGAACATTATGGACTCCTGAAAGGGTTAAAAGAATATCGTGCAAACATTTTTATATCCTCTTTTATCAGCAGCCCCCTCTCCCTCTCCCCCGATGATCCGTAATAAAGAAATTAGAAATCTAAATTAGCTGCAAAAGAAGAAAAAACATGTTTCTTATTCCTACATTCCCAAGTGCCAGGATTGATCTGTTCTGGTTCACAGTTTTACCTTGTTAAAGCATTTTCCTTAGTAGCGGTTTCCTTCCGAAGTTCATCCTCTAATTCTGTAATTTTACATTCCAATTTATACATCTTCTGTTGCAATTCAAACAAGTTGTCCGAGGGGTCATGTCTATCAGCGTTCTCTTTCCGCAATTTTAATTGTTGTTGCGAATTTCTTGGACCAATGGTGGGGCTGCTACTGGCTGCCTTTTGTCCCTGCTGTACATCCATATCCTCCCGCGATTGTTGTGGATTGGAGTTGGGGATATGTGAAGCTTTCGCCATAATTTCCTGAAGGCAACAAACAACAAAAACTTTAGACCAATTTTGGAAATCGTTTGGTTCCACAAAGTCTATAGATGTAAGCCATCACATTTCTTTTCGTCCCCTCCCCAGTCAGCTGCACCCCTCGGAGCTGCAGTCAAGATTCACCTACACACCCTCTTGAGTCATCGTACCAACTATTGTCATCCTTCCTCAGTCGATGTGCACGGAGTTCGAGTTACAGGGAAGAGTCCGTATTTATATATGAAAATTTGACATTTTTTCCTACACGACCCCACTTCTCTTTGCGACTTAATACAGGATATGAAACCATTTGTGTAATCTACTCATCCTCATACAAAATCATACCAATATGATCAATTTCTCCGCGAACTGTGTACAAGAGTTTAGTATGCAATGATAAGATAATAACGACGGACACACGGACGCATAGATACACGGACGGACATGACCTATTACAATATATACCAAAAGTGCAAGCAAAAATGTACAAAACAGTCCCTCATTCATAACAAATACGTGTATATTACATTACAAATTTAATGACCAAGTTGACGAGTAACCTAACCGGCTAGCATAGAACTTATGTTGAGGCTGTGATTAACTCAGTAGTTCGCCCTCGCATATAATATTTATTTAGACGAATTTAGGTACACTTTCTTAATGCTACGGTTGATTGTGATTAGTATTATAGCAAGCATATGTCTACTGCAAAGTTTCTGTTGGGTTTTCCCAAAAATAAATTCTTAACGTTTGGCCTGAAAATGTACTCAAACTTGAGAGGTGTATGTAAGTGGTGCCTAGACATAATTTTAAAGTGCAAAATTTTAAAAAGTACAGAGCGCAATTGAAATGTACTAAAGGTCCGTATACTAGTTTCCTCTTAAAACAAAATAGAAGGCAAAATTAGTTTTATAACGGTTGTTTGGAGAAGTGCATATAATGCTATTCGTTGGATCTATTAAATTTAAGTGTAATACATGTTCAAGCGGTCACATATTATTATTGAACAGCCGTACCATCAGATCTCTGCAAATATAACTAACATTTAGTCAGATAACTTTGTCAAATATGCAAGACAGACAAATACTAATTGATTAATAATTATAAGATAACTTTTTTGGTATAAAAGGAACTTTAATGTTATTCCAAGTTTCTTGAGACGCATTATTTTCATTCAGGTTTTTGAAGCTATTATTCCACATTATTATTAATTGATTCACATTTGCCGAAAAAGTATTTATGCGCATGGAACTAAGATATATTGTTCATCAAAATGCTGATCGTGCCCCACCCCATCTCACGCCCCTTCCAGTCCCCACGCTACTCCTACGAAGCCTATTTGAGGTCCCATGTCCAATCAGTTACAAAAAATACAATGAAATCAACTCCGCTTTTGAAACAGAAATGAAGTTCAAAAACGAAATATTGCCAAAAATCACAGACGAAATATTTCATAAGCAGACATTCAAATAATCAGTGTGCATCTAAATTGAAATTGCATGCCATGCATAAACTAATTCGTAGATTTTTAAATTATTGCTTCTTAGAATTAAATGACATCATCAAATAAGGTTCACCTACTCTGCCATTTCTAAAATATGACAATCTTGTTTTAGGCGAGTTACAGCTCATGAAGGATAATTTCCTCTGTTGTTTAAATTTTGCATCTTATTATTACTAAAATAAATAGTATTATTAATTAACGGTATTATAAATTATGCGATCACCTTACCTCTTTTGTTACGAACACTTGTGCCACAATATCAAGGTTCAAAACAACCGCTTGCAAGTCATTGTTCATGTCTTCCGTATTCTTTACTGTCTCTTCCAATTGATGCAATACAAAGTCCAGGCACTTTGTGAAGTGCTTAGCCCTTGTCATTGGATCCAGTGCCTAAAACGTTGGTCAGAATGACAATGTGTTGGTTTACGCATTCAAATTGTGAATAATAATACTGTCAAGAAACTAGTTTGAAAGGATCAGTACTTTATGTTTATAATTTTTAGGAGAGATAACAACATCACTTCCATTGATGGTGTTTATCTCATCTAAAGTTGCTTGAGTTTATTAAGTATTAGTGAATGCCATTTCATAATTTCATTGACATGTAGCCTGTTACATTACTTCGAAAGAATGAGATCTTTAAAAGTTTTGTATTTGCATTTACGTAAAGGTCATGTGTGATTTGTCTGTTCTATAACTTCCATAGGAAAATATTAGTTCCTGATATGAACGTTAGTAAAGTCTATTTTGCCTAAATGAAGGAACTATTTATAAAAGCAAAGAAACAAACAAGCAGAAACATACTATTATTTCAAAGTTTTTCTTTTCTTTATTGACACGACATCTTATTTCATGCGAAATACATAATGGTCCTAAACTACTGGATTTGTTTCTTTTAAAGACAAAACCTCTCAAGACTGAAACCTCACTAAATCGAACATCTCTTTAAACCGAAACATTTTTATTCCTTCTGGTCTCGAATGTTTCCTTTTTTACTTTTCAATAAAAAAAAATTATGCAGTAAACCGAAATTTCTCTACTATGAAAACCGAACCAAATTTACTTTCGGTCCAAGTTTTCATTTTTGCACTGAAATGAATTCCACTGAACCGAAACTTACGTAGAACGTGGCCATGCGTAAAGTCAAACAAAGCCCGGCCACACACTAGCCCGGCCCACACACTAGCACAGATTAAGGCTAGTGTATACAATAGTTTGTTTTGTTTGCTGGTTGGTTTTAACGGCACCTCTGACATTTTACTGGCTATATCATACCGAGGAAATGGGAGCGAAGTGCCTTATCCTCCCCTTGGATTTGATCATCTATGTCTGATAATATACACCAAATAACCTTCAGTCAACTGGCTGTTGAGCATAATATAGGGCTCTCGCCCTTACCTTGACATTTCGAACGACAAAAACCCAAAAATATTTGTTTCGCAACATTGTTGTCTCATATTTACCTGCAAGTAACATTTTATCAAATCATGTGAATTTAGACAAAATGGCGTATGCAGGTATTTAACACGACTAGTGTAAGCACTTACAGTATGAATATGAACAGAAACAAGATCATTATATTATTAAAAACGTAAAGTAGAGATTAATCCGTATGGATATGTTATAACTCAAGGAACATAACTTATTGTGTCGTATTGTGGGTAAAATTTCAGAACCTCAGTGAATCGAAAACCTCTCAAAACCGAAATATTTACTTGTGGCGACGCTAGAAAATGTCCAGTAGCACATGACATTATTATACAAATCTGATCTCGAACACACGAATTTCTTCCGCCATAACGTTGCTTCTTGAAGCATTCAATCTTTATTGTATCGCTCTTAATAGCGACGAAATTTGTATTCATAACAATATTGCGTTTGCTTCAAATACACAAAAACTCAGAATAACAGAATGTCATGTTTTGACTAAAGGGACTCTCTCCGCCTCTCTCTCTCTCTCTCTCTCTCTCTCTCTCTCTCTCTCTCTCTCTCTCTCTCTCTATATATATATATATATATATATATATATATATATATATATATATAAATGAATGAGAGTAAGAGAGAAATAAACTTTTTGCAAACGAACTCTGAACTATTATCTGAGAATTAACGTTAATAAAGCAATGGGGACTAATTAATTGAACTAGATAACAGATCTGCATCCTGCCGATACGTTAGTTTTCTATTATTCGCGTGATATTCAGGATAGTATGCGTGACATAAATAAGACTATTTTGACCAGATGAGGACGGTTGGATAAATAAAGATTTACTCGTTTCAAAACATGCTTTCGCGTTATATATTGTAGGGTACAAATGTTAAATATGTTTGAAATATGTTACGTACAGATCTGGACATTGTTAAAAGCCTCATCTGCTACCTGTCTAGACGATGTAGACAATATTGTTAAAATTCTAGAAATGAGGAGAAAAAAAGAATGAAAACACTGCAATATTGCTCTGTATTAAACAAGGATATATGTGTGTGTGTGTGTGTGTGTGTGTGTGTGTGTGTGTGTGTGTGTGTGTGTGTCAGGTACGGCTGAGAATTAAGAAACAATGTTCATATTGACCTTCATATTTTATTTAGATTTTACGTGTAAACATAGTTGTAAAAAACTAAAAAAAAACTTTAAACTGTGTATATTGTTTGCAGCGTCTTCTTTAGTATACCCAATCTTCATCTCCTGAGAATCGATTATGAACACTCACTGTTTTAGATTGTGGGTCAAGTGTGTATTAGGCGGTAGTAGATTTCAGCCTGGAAAACTGGAATATGCTTTTCCCATGTCTTTTTGAAAAAAGAAAAAGATATAGAGAAATGTTTGCCATGATCATCCCAAATCTAAGATTCTCACAGATTTGTAATAATGCAGTAATAAAACATTGTCTAAGCATGAATAATAGCATACCTGTAAATCAATCCTCCCATAATATTTCACAAAGTCCTTGATATCCTTTGTCGTCCGTTTCATTTCCGTATCCGCCTCTCCAGCGTTTTTTAAGGTTTCCAGATAATACTTTATTTTCTTTATTTCATTCTTCAGAATCCGTGATTGTTCTTGAACTGCACTGCAAAAAAGAGCATGATATTTTCATGCATGCATCCATCAATACATACATACATACGTACCAGAACATTTAATAATAATAATAATAATAATAATAATAATAATAATAGCAATGCTAAATATTATTATTATTATTATTATTATTATTATTGTCTTTCTTAGACGATGTCTATATTATCAACTGAAAGAGTAAATGCACATGTAAAACTATGATCTTTCATTTCATACATGTTACACTTGATTGAAAAATGACCTCGATTTGCATCCCAATTCTTTCAGCTACAAAATTGTTTAAAGTCAAAGGGAAATTGACTAATAAGCTATAATAGGTTGACATGTGATTCTCTTAGTATAAATAATCTCTCTCTCTCTCTCTCTCTCTCTCTCTCTCTCTCTCTCTCTCTCTCTCTCTCTCTCTTTACACTTCCACATGCACGCACATTCATTTACCTTTTTAATCTCTATCATGCGTAGGAGCAACTGAATATGTATTAATTCTTGCAAGGCTTAAGGGTAAAATAGCCTAGGTTGAAGATTTTGGTAAAGGAATACAATAGGTCAGCGTCAGACATCCTTGCCTCAGTTCCTTTGGAGCCTATCTAATGTACCCACTCGTATTACGGCAAAATTATCCACAATTGTGAAGTGTATTATATCTATATCTACTTTAATGTTAGGTATTGTAGTTTGTTGGTAAGCGGCGCTGTTATCCTGGAAACAGGTTCAATTAAGTACATCCTAAATACACTTTTGTTTGCTCTAGTTGTATCCTGATTGTATGGCGATGTGTGCGTGTGTATGTATATGTGCGTGTATATTCACAAATTTACTTTAATGTAGAAAAACGTATCTCTCTGAGAATCTGTGAGACAAGTTTTTGTCCAATATATATTAAATTCACCGTCTGCTTGGTATTGTTTTCTCCGGATTGTACACCGAGTCGCTATTTCTAATCTTTCAAACTTTCCAGCATGCTTTCAGATTTACCATCTACACAGTGAAACTATATCAAGCATGTAGTAGGCATTTATCAACTACATGGAACTTGTTCTCTAAGATATTAAAGTCATATCACATGCGTGCATCCCTGGTACAAATGTAACTATTTTGTTTCAAAACCCGTAAGGTATGGCAGTTTTTCAGCTTGATATTACAACCGATGGGATATCTCAGTTTTAGTGTACTTTCTATTGTATCAACACCATTGATGAGAGGCGTTCGGATATATGATAGTCGCCGATAAAGAGAAAAATGATACCAATAAATATATTTTATTTCTTGGTATCTTTCACATATACGTTTTCTAGACTGGTGGGTACTGCTATTTTCCTTCCTTTGCCAAGATGATATTTGTCTTTCTAATCGTATCTGCAGGGAGTATAAGACCAGGCCCGATATTCTCGACGAAACTTTTTGAGGAAAAGAGTCAAGCTCAAAGTAAAAGTAGTAAAGTTTAGTTTGTCTTCTGTAAATTGTATCAGAAATAAAGTTACAGTCATAGAACGTTCAGAATTTTCTTGGTTCCTGTATCAATATTACAAATTTCAACCTATCAAAATCTTTCGTTTCGTGTTTGAGGTGGAAGTTCGAAAAAAGGTAGCTAGATCGACATGCTGGCTATAAAATAAGTGTTTCTCACTAAAATCAAGACCTATCAAGGAATACCTTCTCCAGGCCTTGAGAGCTTATACAATGCTGAACTAGAGTCTAATATTGAGTTTCCACTCTCAACCAATTAGAAACGAGCTATGAAATGCAATGTCGTTTGTGATTGGTCGAAACAAAATCTCGTGCTTAATCTTAAGCGCGAGAGTTTTACGATTTTAAGTCCACCACTTTATTGACATAATTATGAAGTTTTCAAGCGCCTATTTTATTCGCAATTATTCCAGTACGGATGTTGTTAGAACTGTGGATTATATCATTTTGTCTCTTTTTTCCGATTTCCTAAATGTTTGAATATGGCTTCTATATACATTTCAGTCTCTTTTGGTGCGTGGAAAATGACTGTGGACTTTATCTTGAACTCTTGGGTAGCTTTTCTACTTGTCGATTGTGATAAGGATGTTCCTACTTGAGTCCTAGTTTACGCTTGTTTTGAAGAAAAACAAACTGCTTGTGATCAAACTGATTGTATCAAATGTAAAAGCTGTAGAAAATTCTGTATTTAAATCAGCGGTGCGCATAATACGACATATTTGTAAGTTCTTCACTTGTCAAGTAGGTAACAGTCCACTACTCGTATCTAAAAGTAAGGTGCATAATCATCACGAGTGGTACAGACCATGGAGATATATAACCAATGCATTGCATTTTCTATCTTTCTATTAAACGATTGTTCTGCCCGACCCGTTGGGCTCATAAGCACAATATCAGATTAGCGTAGTTTCAAAGTTGTAAATATTAACAATGAATTTCAGGGAGACAAAAAAGATCGATTTTTTTTTTCTCAGAAGAATGACCGAGAAAACATTATTTTCACACAACGAGTCTGGCTCAACTTTAGCTTAGAACCCATGTAATGTGTGACAGGATTTCAACTTTAAAAATGATGAATACTTATATCGTATATCCCCAAATTTCATACTCCTTGTTTGTTTACGTATAGACACGCTCGACTGGTAAGAAGGTCACTTTACAAAATAGGAAGAACGATTGATATAAATGATAGTGAAGCATGTATTGTATGCTATTAATTTCGTTCATACAAACTGGATATTTGTCTAAATTCCTATTTTTGAACGTGGGATGCTGTTAGTGCCGTTCGTTACTGTTCACTGGATTTGATTGCAATCCGATGAATAAAGCATGTATATAAAATGCTCGATAAATTCTTCTACTGCCAGTTGTAGTAATGTAGTAATGGGGGATACACTGGAAGCAAAAAAAAAAAAAAAAAAAAAAAAGAAAAAAAAAAAAAGGCGGAAAGGGAAATTAACAGAAATTAACATTACAGTCGCCAGCTTGAGTATATGATTTAGCATTAGTCCATAGATTTAACATTAGTATCACCCTCTGGCGGCAATAGGAATCAACATTACGGTCGCCATCTTGAAGTATGAACTATGCCGACAATGAGAATTTAATTTAACATTAGTTCATAGGTTTAACCTTGGAGGCCATTCTGGCTGCAAGAAGAATGATATGTGAAAAACATCCAAAGGTTGACCAATATGGGACTGTCTGCAGACAAGGGAAAATATAATTTGAAAAACATCCATAGGATTAACATTGTGAGACTGTATGGGGGATGTGGGAACTATAATCTTAAAAAACGTCCATAGGATTAACATTGTGGGACGATATGCTGAAAAAATAACCATATGCTGACAAGGGGAAATTAATACAAACTCATGTGAATGGATTGTGGAGTACGTGTTGGTGAGTTACCCTTACACACAAATACACTGTTATATCTTATCTAATCCTTGAGTGAAAGTCCATTTTTAAATGTGTTGCAGAAATATCCAATATCAGTTTGGTTCACCTTGTAATACACTTTTCGTTTTATCATTCTTGACTCAATACACTGACTGATCAGCCACCTACTGTCGCTTTGATAAACATTGGCAGAGAATGTGTTACAAAATATCCAATGTGAGTATTGTAGGTCTGATTCACTTTGTTACAAATGTACTGTTTTTGTTGCTGTTGCCCTTGATTTGAGACCCTCACTGACCTGTAAACTATTGCAATGCACTGTTGGTGAAAGAAAGCGAGATATTGCTCCAGTGTCAGACAAGTTCTTTTTTATACTTTAAAGTTGTTACAATATATATTGCTCCTCTGCATGACGGATTCATGGAGAGACCAAATTGTGAAAGAGAGCGAGACTATGCTACATTTCATACATGGCCATAATATGGCATAAGATAAGGTTTTCATGTACGTAAGGTTGTTACATTTTCTGACTTTTGTTTTGAAAACAGATAAACATACATTGTTCTGCTACTTGACTGACTGATCACGAGAGCAAACAAGTTTGGTTCTTCACTTTGTAACAAATGTACTAGTGTGTTTGTGTTTATCAAGAAAATTTGCGAGTTGAAAAAGATAGTGTGTCCTTAAATCTAATCAGAGAGAGAGAGAGAGAGAGAAAGAGAGTCATCGGTGAAATTCGTAATGTAGCACCATAGGATTGTTTTCATATCTAAACTGCGAGCAAGTTAACATGGAAAAAATTTCGAACGACAGCACACGCTTGTACTTACACTGTCAGATTCAAGGATTTTAAGTCTAATGTTCTGAAAGAGAAACTGCCCGCTTAATTATTGACTTGTTTGAGTCTGTTTGTATCTTTTGTCAACAAAATATTTACGAAAACAGATATATCAATTGCAACGATAGTTGCATATAATGTATTGTAGTAATAATATTCAAATAAATAATTTTACAAGCATTTACATTTGTTCTGTACAAATGCGACTGAGTCCATTCGCAGAGAAATAAACTGATAAGACACTTAAGATTTATGGTTGCAGTATGTGTGACTTTTACCATTATAATACTTAAACTTTAAAAAAAAATGCACAAACGAAAACATTTTTTTGATGAGCTTATGTAACTTTTTTTCCCCTCAACAATTTGATCCTACTTTTACGGATACCCAACATGATCGTCATGATGAGTGGCTTTCATTTCTTAACTTAGAATAAAAATGACTTTTTATGCTACACACTCATCTCTGTCTGTCTGTCTGTCTTCACCAGCAGCTGCAGCAGGAACTAGTACCTCATCAGCAGCATCAGGCGGACTTGGACGTGTTTAAGACAGTTGAATATGATGTTGTAACGTTATTATTTTATTTTCAAACCCAAAGACCCAAAAGCATTTTCAAGGTCACCCAAGTTTCTTATAAAAGAGATGCCACTAAATACAAAAGAAATTTCTCTCACCAAAAGCATTACACAACAAATCCCTTCCTAAAAAATGTGTTTGTGCCCATATCTTAATAATAATAATGATGATGATAAAATCAATACATTGGCACAGTTACGTTGGGTATATTTTCGTGAATAAAAATTACAAAAGATTTCAAAATTTCAAAATGTTTTTATTTTATTTATTAGAGTCAGGCCCACGCGTCTTTGGCATAATCAGAATCCTCTTATTTCCAAGCGTCCAATCTCTTAGTGTACATCACTAGCCACACTCACACACTTCTTGGTAAGTATGAATGGTAGATAAAGTGCGACGAGTCTCTTCTTGTTACAGGGATCTTGGCTTCATTCATGGTAGCTTTTGGAAATTGGATTCCATTTTGTGAAAATTGTTTCAAAAGAAAGTGTTCGCCGTATCCAGAGAAATTGTGAGTGGTCACTGTAACGTACTGCTAACAGTTCCCGTAACGAGTAAAATCAATTTCGTTCCAATCTATGTCAGCGTTGTCCAAGACCCACTGGGCGAAATCAGAAAGAGTATTGGAGTCACGAACTATCTTTTCGCTTCCACCTGGAATCACATTACAATTCCGACAGTAATAAAATATAGGTTTCTAAATACATTCGTGGGAAGCGCGATGAACAACGCAAACGTTAGCAATGTGAATCCCAGTGTTTTGAGAACATACAAAGTAAAAAATGATAAAAACTACACGATGGTCCAGGTTTCTTTTTCTTGCTACTTTTTCTGGTGATCCAATAATTTGTCCGGTTCGCTGTCATATCTCTGAATATAAAAGTTGATCCAGCTTAACAACTTTACCATATATACGATATCGTTTCTTTCCTGGACAAAAGTACGCATCTTTAGAGATGTTGCGAACATTCTGTCCACATGTTGGGCACGTGTCCAATAATTCATAAGCACTTTTCTGTTGTTGAAATTGTTTCGTGTGATGTCGGTCGTAACGTGCTAGACTCACAAAATGTTCTTCCAAAGGTAGAGCATTAAATCTTTTTTTTTCCATCATGAACAAGAGGTTGAGACGCTACACATCCACGACATCTATCTCCAAAATAAATATATTTATCCCGATTGTTAAATCCTTGGTTACATTTGTCACAATAATATCCGTATGTGCGGAATTCTTTGATACTGGGACTAGCATCAAACTGATTTTGGTGATGATAGACGTGTGTATATTTTCCGTTTGGAATATTGAGTTATCGAAACAGGAGATATCCACTAATGACGTCATGGTAAATTTTCAACGTATAGCAAGAGACTAGCACTTGTTAAATGTTCTGCATTTCATGAGATCCACGCATGGTATCTTTCGAAATCCCCGCTTGTTCCAAAACGATCCCTGCTTCTCTCCGCCTTTGGCTCTTTCCGATTGACTAATGCTTTTCCATCATCGTTTCTGTTCCGGTGTTTTGCTTTCCTGGATAAGCTGTAGCCACCAAGATCACGCGGGCTAAATAAAAGTGATCCTCACGATACATGTTTTGGCAGTGGGGAGTTGATCCACATAAAAGACTTTGCGTTTTCCGCTGCACGAAGAAGGTACAACGTGTATCATATGAATGGTGGCTTTTCATTGTTCATGTCAAACTCATTGCTGAAGATATTGAATTTTCTCCAAGAGCATGATAGATCTTTATTCAGCAGGTGTACTACCTTCAATCCAGTCAGGAGGTTTCAAATTGTCGTTAGTGATGGAAAGTCTCAAACGATCTTGATCTTCAGCTTGACACTGCTATTTCAAATCATCTAACATAGACTCCAATAAGTCAGTAATAAATGCAGCTGCTTTCTCTGCAGGGACTTTTGAGCTGAACTCTTTAAATTTTACCTTGTAAGTGTAAGATATAGTTCTAAATTTTCCGGATTTTCACAATCAACCTGTGAAAATGGAAAAAAAATCCAAGATCATACTTCTGGTCAGAGATTTACAGAGAGTGATTCGAAAATACACGTCATCCAACTAGATTTGTTGAGAGTCTCAAGACTACTTATCTCGAGAAAAAAGTGAAGATATCTGGTCTTCAGAATGTCCACAAGGCCAAATAAAAGGGACTCTTAAGACAAAAGAACAAATAAAAGAAGATCGAGACACAAAAGTAAAGATAGCTGTTATCATTCTCAAGATAAAGAACATTAGTCTTCAGAGTCTCCAGAACTTCCCAAAAAAATTAAAAAAGAGAAAAGTAGGAGACATCAGAAGCAGAAGAACCCATTTCAGCGAATTAATTAAAAGCAAGAAAAGCAGAATAAGGAGCATAAGAACCAATACCACTCAAGAAAGACACTCGTAAGAAGAAACAACGGACGTTTGTGAAATTACGTGTTTGAAATTTTATTCTAATTCTTATTCACGAGAATATACCAAACATAAGTGTGTCAATTTTTTATTTGTTGTGTAGTTATTTATTAGATATAGACACACGTTGTTTTGTGGCAGGGTTTGTTGTTGTCTTTCTTTTTTTGGGGGGGGGATGCAATAATGAGTAGTATCTCTTTTCTGAGAGAACTGGGTGGCTCTGAAAAGTACCACTAGATTTGAAAATGAATTATGGATGTGATATCAGATGCTGCTGCCGCTACTGACGGTAAAAGATAGAGAGCTGACAGGTTGGGCACAAAAAACTAATTTTATTCCAAATAATAAACGAAAAACTGCATATAAAAAAAGTTAGAAATCTATCTGAGTAAGGGCAAATTGTTGAGTAAAGAAACAAAAATATATAAGCTCTTCAAAGAACAGTTTTGTCTTAATTGTTTAAGTTAAAGTATTGTCAATGTAGAAAGTCACAAATATTTTTTTAAAAATTCTTGAGCATCGCTTTATTTTCTTTTTATGTGACTAGTATCACTTGGCATTTGTAGGGAAAAAAAGTAAATGCGCCTACAATTGTTGATTTGAATATTATTACTACTATGCATTATCTGTAAGCATCGTTGTAAGCGAAATATCTGTTTAGGGTCGCTTTAATAATGTATTTGCTATTTAGATATTTTGTCGATAAAACATACAAGACACTGGATTATTTTGCTTTGGTCGGATACTGTTATTTCAGCTCGAACAAATATAAACTCAAACAAGTCAATGATTAACGCTGTCATTTTCTCCATGGGAAAATTAGACTTAAAATCCTTGAATCTGACAGTGTAAGTATACGTGTGCTATTGTACAAACATTTCTCGAAGTTAACTTGCTTGCAGGTTAAATATGAAAATAATCATAGGGTGTTACACTGCGAGTTTTGCTAATGACCCTTTCTCCCTCATTCCCTCCCCCCCCCGCTCTCTCTCTCTCTCTCTTGTACTACATTGATTAGTTTTAAGGACATAATCTTTTTTTGTGTTCACAAATTATGTTCTTGAAAAGAACAACCAATCCAGTACATTTTTATTAAAGTGAAGAACTATAATGTTTTGCTCTCTAAATCAATCAGTCAATTAGCAGTAGAATGTATATTATTTGCTTTTTTCAGAAACAAACTCAGAAAATGTATCAACCTTAAAGTGCTTGAAAACCTTATCTTACGCCAAATGCTGGTCTTCTTTGACAGTGTAGCAATGTCCCGGTCTCTTTTCACCATCTGCTCTTCCGCTTAATCAGTCGAGCAAGTAGCAGAATAATGTACTTTGCAACAACTTTCAAGTACTTGAAAACATTATCTTACGCCAAAGTCTGACCTTGTTTGACAGTGTAGCAATATCTCTTTTCACTAACTAGGGATTACAATAGGTAACAGGTCTAGGGAGCCAGAAACGGAAACAGTACACTTGTAACAAAATGAGTTAAATATGCAGCATATACATTGGATATTTTGCAACACACTTTCTGCCAATGTTTATCGAGGTGAAAATAGATAGCTGGTAAATGAGTGAATGAAAACGAAAACTGTATTAAAAAGTGAACCGAACTGACATTGTATGTTTTGCAACACACTTGAAAATGAAAATGGTCTTTCATTCCAGGTTGAATAATATAAAATACTGTTGGTTTGTAAGTGTTGCTCTCCATCACATACACTATAACCCTTTCAAATGCTGAACGCACTTCCTGTGTTTACGAAGACATTCCAGCACCAAATGATTTGTCATCTTAGTTTAGACATTACAAGCTTCCAAACACTGTATGACGTGCGCGTGTGTTACGGTCGCTCTATGATGTTCGTATGTGTAGGGTAGCAGTATAATGTGCGTACGTGTAGGGTTGCTGTACTCAAATACTATAGAAGGCCATTGTTTAGTATTTGCCGCTCACCAATAAGAGCAGGAGGCAATTATATCAAAATACTGGTGCCACGAAGCTCTATCAAAATATTAAACCAAGACGCCATATTTCTATCAAACAATATTCACTTACCTTTTATCCTGTCCGTCTTTCTTTCTAAATGTTTCTTTCAGGAGATCGATATTCATCCCAGCCATTTGTCTGACTCTACAAAAGAGAAATATTATTGTTAAAATTGCTATATTTATGACACACAAGTCTATTTCGAGTTTATAACGATATGCTTAAATACGCATCATTTGTAAGACACAAAATAATCCTTATATTAATCTATAATTTATCAATCTAAAAATCAATGAACTTGGAAATTTGCGTTATAAAACGCATATCCCCAAATTACCTTTGTTCATCCCAACCCACCTCCACACTTCACTACGCGGCTAATGACAGCTGTATATTACCTGTTGTGGCAAACACAGATTAGGGAGCTGATCGGAAAGTCTTGGTCCGGCTGTACATGTCATTAGTAAGATCGAAACTTGACTATCGCTTGATTGTGTACGGATCAGCTTGTAAATCCTACCTGCAGAAGCTTAATCCGCTGAACAATAAGGGACTTAGACTCTGTATGGGTACATTTAGAACTCATCCTTCAAAAAACCTCTATGTTGAGACAAAAGATCCACCACTTTCTCTCAGACGAATTAAATTGCTGTTCAGTACGCTACCAAACTATGTGGTGTTTAGGCCCAAATACCAAACCTTGTACGTTCAGAAACCAAACTCCATTAAACCTTTTTGCATACGAATTCGTCCCCACATAGAAACAGCAAAAATCGATGTTGGAAAATCGCAAAATTCTGTATTCCCAAATCATCACCGTGGCTATGAAAACCTCCCAAAATAATTTGACATTTGCGAATTCAAAAAGTCTACAACAAATCCTCTATCTTTTAAGAGTAAATTCAATAAAATCAGAGCCTCCTTATTGTAGCCATAGGACCCTGTATACACACGGTTCGAAAGATGGAGACAACTTCGGAACTGCAATAGCGACACCCAGTGGCACATTCTCGAGCCGATTACCGCATAAAACCTCGGTTTTTAGTGCAGAAATTGCAGCCTTACTCAAAGCTTTAAACTATATGGAAACCACTCAAATAATAAAATAAATCATCTTTTTGGATTCTCTTTCCACGTTGAAAGCATTGCATAATCTTCAATTTGACAATCCGTTAATATCGCAAATATTAGAGAACCATGATGTTTTCATACCGTCTTGGAAAAGTGTTCTGTACTGTTGGTTGTCTAGTCACATTGGCAGCAATGGTTATGAAAAAGCAGATAAAGCAGCCAAAACTGCGTTTTAGTCACCCGTTTCCGAATAGAAGATTCCGTATACTGACTTGAACTACTGTATAAATCAGCATGTTCGTCATACCTAGCAAAATATGCAGAATGAAAATTCAACAAACAAACTTAATAACATCAAACTCACTATAGGTGAATGGTATCCCTCGTATAGAGCAAAAACCGGAGAGATGAGGAGGTGTTGTGTCCATCGCGTATCGGACACACATACCTGACTGATGCATACCTCCTGAAGGATCAACCTCAACCGGAGTGTGCACTCTGCCACAGTCCACTGACAATGGAGCTCATTCTTGTCGAGTGTGTTGAACTCCACACTGTGAGACAGAAGTATTTTGACGTGAACTGCTTGAAGGAACTGTACGTTGACGTACCACCCGAGAAAATCATGGGATTTTTTAGGGTTGCTGTTTATACACGATATTTTAATAACGTATTAGGGATTTTAAACGTGTTGCTTTATCTTTAATTTTATATACATTTTGCAGAATTTTTCATATTTACGTTTTATATTTATCCTGTTGTGCTTACTTATATATTTTGGGAAAGCTTTATGTTCCTAATATTTGTGCAATTCATTTTTACAGTTTTGGAACATAACCTGTTTTTGGCACCAGATGTGCTGATATGCCGTAAAACACTATTACATATTGCACACACACACACACACACACACACACACACACACACACACACACACACACACACACACACATATATATATATATATATATATATATATATATATATATATATATATATATATATTGTTACGACTCTAGGTTTTAAAAATATGTAACAGAATGAAAGTGAAACCAACCAACAGTGTAAGTAAAGTCAACAAGTAATGTATTTCCAGACAATTAAAGTGAAAATCCAAAAGACACTTACAGTTTGTGAGTTAATTCCAAATAATCCTAAATGTCCTAATCACAAATCCGAAATAATTGAATATTCCGAATGAATTCGAAAAGCCTTGAATGTATTGATGTACCACAAAGATGTAATCCAGAATGTATATGAACGAGTTCACATAAATCCCCAATTCATGTATTAATCCAAAAGTCAATGATCGCTTTTATATTTCCAATGAATATTATAAATAAAACAATCCTCTCAAATTATATCTGATTTCAACAACACAACTAAAATAGATTCCTTACATACTGATCTTTTAGAACCAGAATTCTAGAATAGGAATGAATTTGTTTACCAAACTCTGTATATAAATACACATGCCAATATGACCCTTGTCACATCACAATATGAGTAATTCTGGTGGAAAATACTAGCCTACCTGACATATGTCACAAAAGTCTAATTGCGAAATACCTATGAAAATACTATGTAAACAACTGGACAAAAGTTATGTTTGTATTTTCAAATAACCATACATCTTACAATCATAGACAAAAGTTAAGTGTATAAACATCATGCATAACAATATATATATTTCATCAAACGGAAACGAGGCTTGCCCGATTTCCTTTCAATGAAAAATGTATACAAGTGGGATATCAAATATACAGCGTACATACTATACATATATTTTTTTTATACCACGTACAAATACACATATTTATGTTCCAACGGAGTTTGAGATTGACTTCAGGAAACTGTGTATTGAAGGAGCGATCTCTTCCCATCCCTTCCAAGTGCGTCCGCTACAAAATGTAGTTCTGTAACGATTGTAGCTATGTACAATCCTTTTAGAAGTTGTTAATTTGCTTCTTTTTTGAGCCTCTATTTCATTCATATTGATTAAAAAAACAAAACAGACATTTAGGATTAAAACTTGAAATTTGCTTGAAATTGAGAAAATAGAGCACCACAACCATTGCATGGCTAGCGTCCCGAGCCATGCGATCATCAGCGAGGGAATAGTCTAAACGAAACGACGAAGCAACACGAGGTAATTCAAGCTTTTAGAGTTATGCTTTACTTACCATTGTTTCTGACTATGACATTGTTTTTATGTTTTTATCATCTCTGTCTGTCTGTCTCTCTCTCTCTTGGTCGGTTTGTCTGCCAGTTTTACCAGCATACGGTAAAACTGAAATGCTGGCTGACTAAACAACAGAGTCAGAGAAGTGGGTGTGCAGGGGGTTTGCTATAAGATTGTATTATCGCCCATCTCTCTGTTTCTCTGTTGGTCGATTAATCTGTCAGTTTTGCATCGTAGATCCAGAGAGAGAGAGAGAGAGAGAGAGAGTTTGGGTTTGGTTTTGTGGGGCTTAACGCCATTTCTCAACACATAATAGGCTACACATGGTGGCCAGTATATTTGGTGGAAAAAGAAGCAGGGAAGACCCTGGTGTTACGACTCCGTAGCCTAAAGATATGTAACAAAACCAACCATGTAAGTAAAATCAACAAGCAATTTATTTCTAGACAATTAAAATTAAAACTTAAATAAGACACTTACAATATTGCGAATTAAAGTCCAAATAATCTAATAATCCTAAGTGTCCTAATCACAAGTCCTAAATATAGAATGTTCTGAATGAATTCAAGTAGTCTTGAATGTCCTGATGTGCCAGTAGTATTGAATGATGTAATCCAAAATATATTTGAATGAATTCGCAAAAATCCCAAAGTCATGTATCAATCCGAAATGAGAGTGACAACATTAGTAATCCAATGAATATTTGAAACAAATAATTCGTCTCTCTGAATTTGCTCTGATTTTCACAACATAACTATAAAAATCTGATTATGACAATGATTCTTCATAGACTGCCCATTAAAACAAGAATGAAATATTGCTTACCAAATTCAGCATATATAAACACAAGTCACCTGACAGAATATTCTAGAAAACAAATGCTAAGTGATAAAAGACATGGAAAGGAATCTTATTGCGAAATACTACGTACTAATTCTGTGTAAATATCCTGTTTACAAAAAGATATTGCGAAATGCCTATGTAAACAACTTAATTACAAAATGACCATAATCTGACTAAAGTACAACTTACCTCATGGACACATATTATAAATTCAATGTACATAACACCGGAAGGAACCATCGACCCACTGGAAGTAACTGGCAAGCCTGCTCACATATATACGTTGGTCGAGCCAAGACTCGAACTCACTCGGACAGAGGTGAGATGTGTGAATGACTACTCGGCCACCCGGGGCCCTGAGAGAGAGAGAGAGAGAGAGAGAGAGAGAGAGAGAGAGAGAGAGAGAGAGAGAGAGAGAGAGAGAGAGAAAGAGGGCGATCTGGATCAAATGAGGTAAAACTGACACACTGACTGAGCAACCAACACAGACTGAAAGAGAAAGAGGAGGAGAAAAGTTCAGACGTAATAATATTAAAAAAATGATATGTTTTACAACCTTGTTATTAGTTTAAAAAAAAAAAAATGAACATAAAAATGGTTCACAGTACGTGCACGCCAAGGAATTTTCCGTTCGTCCTACCTGTCTCCACAGGTTATTGCAACTTTGTATCATTGGTATCGTGTAACACTGTAAAACAATTACATGGAAAGCGTACATACACCATTATAAGGACTCGAGTTTCTCTAGGTCTTGGTGTCAGTTCAAGTTTAAGGTTTTCATTGAGCTCAAATTATTTTACTCTTTCACTCCACAGATTTGCACGTATATAGTTGTCTCTTAAGGTATGAGAGATCCTAATGAAAGCAGAGGGGATTTTAATAAATATGTGTCACATGTTTAATTCATTACAAAACGGGGATTACTATTTTTTTCTCATTAATTTCTTACGTTAACTAGGAAGTAAAAAAGCAATAGTCTACTGTTGACACCATAATTATATGCGTATTTAAACGCCACGGGCAAATCACAGTTTGATATATCTACAGTACTGGTATAGCAAACTGCTTATACCAAAAGCCATGTTAATTTTAATGCATGTGGTATATCAAGAATAGAAAGGTGCAGCGTCTGAGCCAGAATGAAATGCCGAAAAAGACATTTTCTTCTTTTTAACTTTCTTTCCACTCTAAATAAAACTTATATGATAAACAGAATCTCAAAAGCTTGAAATTATTTAACTAGTTTCATAAATTCAATATTAAATCATTACTCATTTGAGATCCTCTGTTTATGAAGAATATCAATATGTCGATGTACAGGGTCTATATTGAGTGCATTTCTGCAATTTTTTGTTTTACTTAGTCAAGAACTGTAAAGGGAATTTAATGATTTCGTGAGTCTTTCAAATGTGTTTTTATATACAAGTGTTGTATATAGCTGTAAAGAAGTTGCTTATATATCACCCTATAAACAATGACGTAATTGGCATAAGAATGACGTCAAACTATTTACATAAATACTTGGAAAGTATGATGTATCTACCTGTAGAGCTGTGATGACGTGAGCGCTTGATAGGATAAAGGATGAACATAGTACTTATATCCTGTGCACACACACACACACACATGTATGTATGTATGTATATATATATATATATATATATATATATATATATATATATATATATATATATATATATATACCGCATACATTAAAAATAACATGACCTTTAAAGTGTTGGTAAAAAGCAATTTGATATACCAATACCGTTGGTATATCAAACTGTGATCCCCCCATGGCGCATGAATACGCATATATAAATATGGTTTCAACAGTAGGTTATTGCTTGTATACTCTCTACATCACTGATGAATTTCCACTTATTAATCATTATCGACATAAGAAAAAAAGAGACAAAAATATTGATAATCCTAGTTTTCTCAATGAATTAAACATTACCAATGATACAAGGTTGCAATAGCCTGTCGAAACTGTACGGTAGGCACAACCATACTGTAATCTATTTAATGTTTTGTTTAATTTTTTTAAAATCTATATTAGGGTTCTAAAAACATTACTTTTAAATATTAATATGTCCGAAGGCCTCTCTCTCTCTCTCTCTCTCTCTCTCTCTCTCTCTCTCTCTCTCTCGCTGTGTTGGTTAGTCAGGCAGCAGACTAATCGATCAACAGATAAACATAGTGATGGACAATAAATAAAATCTTATGCTAAGTTTCTCCAAACCCGCACCCCATCTCTCTCTTTGTCTCTCTCTGTCTGTCTCTGTCTCTCTCTGTTGGTTGGTCTGTCTAAGCATAACAGTTTATCAGTTTTACCACAGTATCTCTCTCTCTCTCTCTCTCTCTCTCTCTCTCTCTCTCTCTCTCTCTCTCTCTCTCTCTCTGGACCAGCGTCGCAAGCTACGGGCGAAAATCCGTGAAAAAACGAATGTAGCAGATTTTCGCCTGTCATGCGACGATGTCTCTGGACCTATGAATGATGGTAAAATATACAGATAAACCGACCAACTGAAACGGGAAAGAGAGATATGGAGGATAAAACAATTGCATGGTTCGTAGCAATGTTAGTTAAAACATAATAATAACTTAAATCAACTGTAAATAAATTTAAATGTTTCAATGATCTCTTGTTGGCTCGTCATTTAGCTTAGTCTATATTCCACACTCGTTTCAATATACTCGACGGTGACTGAATTGCTGCGCGTTCAGTATTTGAAAAGCTAACCATGCTGTGTTTGTAGTGCTCTACTTTCTTCACTTAAACCATCTTTCATGTTTAAATCATAAGTAGTGTGTCTTATATTTATTTAATCAATATGAATGAAAATAGAAGCTAAAAAAAAAGAAAAGAAGCAGCTTATCAATTTGCAAAGAGAACTGTGAATAGCCGCAATAGGTACAGAACTACATTTTGTAGCGGACACACTGGGCAGGAATGTGAAGAGTTCACTCACTCAGTCAATACACAGTTTCCTTTAGTCAATCTTAACTCCTTTGGAAATGCAAGTATGTGTAATTGTATGTGATATAAATAAAACATATGTATAGTATGTACACTGTATCTTTGATATACTCGGCAAGCCTCGTTTCCTTTTAATGAAACATTTATACATCTCGGGGTATATCAATTATACAGAGTACATACTACATACTATATATATATATATATATATATATATATATATATATATATATATATATATATATATATATATATATATATATGTGTGTGTGTGTAAGGGGTGTTCATGGTCTTCAAGTAATGACCCAGGGACCGAGTACTTGGAGGATGGGGGATGTAAGGACTAAAACTACAATCATTGATCAATATTGTTTGTCTTTTCATGTCTAGTAACTTTATGCAGATATATATATTGTTATAGTAATGTTCCGGGAGGGTTTAAGAGTAGAGAGCAGGGTTAATCTTAGTAAAAAATCTGAATTTGTCTGTTCATATCCAGTTTATGTAAATATAATTATAGTATTGAGATATCAAGAGTGTCCAAGTTATGCTTCAGAGGCTAAAACTCTATGGGTAAAGATAGACCCAAGAGCCATTGTTACTTGCATATCTAAACTCGTCTTTTCATGCTCAGTTCTTGGATTAGTGGTAATAGGGTTATGATCTCGATAATTTTCAAGTTATGACCCGGCAACTAAAACATTGGGGTAAGCGGAGACTGATGGGCAAATACCAGTTGCAAATTTGAATTTGTATTATCGCGCGCAGTTATATATATATAGGTCGGTGATCTATACACTTCCAACTTATGACCCATTGGCTGTTTTCCTGGGGTAAGACGATTCCGAGGAGCAGATGTCAGATGTATCTCTGAATTCTTCTTGGGTGGCTAAAAACTAGGATCCAAGTTTGCGAATTGTATACACAAAATTTAATTCAAATACATTGCAACAGTAATTGCGCTATATTGCCTTGTGGTCATTTGATCCATCCGCGATCCCCAGGAGAAGGGTGGTGCTTCTGAGCTAGAAATAAAATACATGCCACCCGAGCTTACATCTTTTGTTGACTATTAACAGTTCCATAAGGTTTTGTGCATGCTGGTCTGAAACTGCAGGAGACAGCATAGCGGACATACATACATACATACATACATACATACATACATACATACATACATACATACATACATACATACATACATACATACATACATACATACATACATACATACATACATACATACATACATACATACATACATACATACATACATACATACATACATACATACATACATACATACATACATACATACATACATACATACATACATACATACATACATACATACATACATACATACATACATACATACATACATACATACATACATACATACATACATACATACATACATACATACATACATACATACATACATACATACATACATACATACATACATACATACATACATACATACATACATACATACATACATACATACATACATACATACATACATACATACATACATACATACATACATACATACATACATACATACATACATACATACATACATACATACATACATACATACATACATACATACATACATACATACATACATACATACATACATACATACATACATACATACATACATACATACATATTACATTTTGTATAGAACAGAGAATACCGCACGTAAATATTTTATCGCTTATTAGAAATCCACATTGAAGCGTTCAGCAAAACATTTTATAGGCAGAGATTTTATGTTGCGTTGTTATTTGTTTGGTTTTATTCAACATAGCCGTGCACGTTGTAATGTATTGTTCTGTATAAAAGGGAGATAACTGCAGTATTTTAAGTGAAATATTTCAAATTACGCCCACCGCTACTTCAGCTAATCCTATATGCGCTTCCAACCTTTCTTTAAATTTTGGAAATGTTCAGTGGGCTCAGAAAAAAAAAAAAAAAAAAAAAAACCAACGTATGATTATAAATCTTTTACGAGTTTGTTATATGAATTAAACCCTCCTGCATGACCTCCCCCCTCCCACTCCAACCTTTTTCATAGCCCAGCCTTGGACCCATGCACGTGTGTAATATCATTTATCATATTGCATAGTAACATTGATACAGGCCGAGATAACTCAGGGTGGATGACTGTCTTAAACGTAGGATGATCTAAAATTATATTTTACGGCCAAAGTGAATGTCTTAGTTTTAACCTACCTTTTACGCCCCCAAACTATTTTTCCTTCCTGGTTCCCGATGCGACCTTGACATTTCCTTTAGTAAAATTTCCTTCCATAAATTGTTATTTAAAACGCAACTATTTATGAAATCCATGACTTTATGACTTTAATATGTTTAGTTTCTTTATGGTGATTAAGAATGAGGTCTTAATTTTGCGATCAACCAAATCTCGTCTGATCAACGTTAACAAGGAAGAAACATAGGTGGAACTACACTTAATATCTAATCAAGTATTGTATGGGCCCGTTCCATTCTGAATCGTACACCACCTTCGCTCTTCGAAAGTATTTACCTGGGTCAGTTACTATCTAGCTGAGGATTATTTAATCTCTCTATACCTTAAAAAATTTCAAACCAAACATTGTTCCGTGTACGCATACTTTCTTAATTTGGAAAAATAAAGTTGTTAACGGCGAGTGCAATGTTAAATAAAATGCTATTTATAGTACAAGCACTGCCTAATACACGTCGTAAGGTGCGTGGTTGCGACGCGGATCCTCGCGCATGTAAAACAAAAAGTCGGTACATTAATACTGTATAAAACGTGCACATGCTAAATGCAAATGAATACAAATAAAGATAGAAATGTAAAATCAAATAGTTCATACTTTTATTGTAAGGTGCACAGTTGTGAAGTAAAGATATGCTGTATTACCATACAAGATGCGTACTACTTTAATGACTATGACTATATTAAATGGATACAAAACAACATTAAAAAATTCTCTCAATCATATGTCATTCTCTAACTCATAAATATGTCAGATAATTAGATTATTGATTTTTATAATTTTTATATCTTATGTTAAACATTCAACAAAAATGCAGTATGAACATAAGTGTCTTCACCATCTAAATATATTTAAAACATATTTGCATGGCATTTAGAATGCCATCAATTTGATTAACATTTAAAAAGAGCACATAATGTAGACAATATTATTATTATTATTATTATTATTATTATTATTATTATTATTATTATTATTATTATTATTATTATTGATCTTGTTGAAAATACAAATAATTCCTAAATATAAGCGTAAATGTCTGATAAACATATACATAATTATTGTTAAAATTATTTACTTTACAATCTGATTCAATTTCTCGAGATGATGATGTATTTTTTGGGGGAGGGGGGACAAACCCCAAATTTTCAATCTTTAAAATGATGCAATCTCGGGTTCAGTGCTTCCTATAAAAGAAACGCACACACACACACACACACACACACACACACACACACACACACACACACACACACACTGACACACAAACACACAAAGGTTCGAAGTTAGGTGGATTTTCCACCCATATTATAGACACGTTCATTTTTACATATTGTTTCGATTTCTATGTTCTTATTATTTTGCTTTCTTCAAATTATTGACGGGACATGCTTTTCTATATACTTTGATGCAAACATATATGTGGTAATTGGCATTAATTGTGTCCATATTCAACTGATCAGCTTGTCAGAGGAAAATGGCGGACGTAAACAAAACACTCGCTGATTGGTTAATCGAGAAGCGTGATTGACAAGTGGCGATAGGTCAATTAGTTTTTACAAACTTTACCAGCCATAACTGCGCTTGAAATGATTTGATGTGAGACACATTAAGACAGTTGACAAAAAATATATCGGAGCAAATACAGCTCTGGGAAGAAAAAATATGAACAGATGGAAAAAGTATCGAGAGAAAAACATGTCATACACTATTGTATAAATGCGGAACATCCAAAGATGAGTTTTGTGTCCATTTCTAATAAACTATTTTGATTATTTTTAACGTCTTATCCCAATAAATCTAACCAGATTCCTACGATTAATTGTGCTATATGGGATCAACTGTCTCTGAGATATACTTATATAAATAGCCGATCTTATCTCGCCTCTTTCCGGCCCTCAAACTTTGTGTGGGTAGGTAGGTAGGTGGATACGTGGATAGGTATGTCTGTGGATGGAGTAATTTCCCCTTTCAAAATCAACAGAGAAGCAACCTAAATCTTCCGTCAAATATCCTACTGGGAATAGAACCTTACTCCACTCTCGTTACATCAGATATCGTCCTATCGGAATTCAAACAGATACCAAAGGCTATCTGGTCAGGCCAAGCCTGGTAGACCATAGAAAAACCTAGTTTCAGAAGATTACTGTACTTTCTAACTTCTATTTCATCCCTACTCAATCTAACATCACACGAGACATAACAGTTTCAGTTCATGTCTTAATTATACAAATAAATTAATGAAATTCACTTCATGGCTTAACTACATTAATTTCAGTGAATACTCACTCAAGTTTTTATCATACATGAAATCATCTAAGACAACTTGTATCAAATAAAATAATGCATGAAATTCTTAGAATACATGATTCCTACAACAATCAAGACGCTAAATTCAAACAATTCGTCAAACTCATCTAAAGAAGATTATTGTACTAATTCAGACAAATGAACTCAAACAAATAGTTATACTCATATCAAGAAAATAGTTATACTCATATCAAGAAAATTGAACTACGAATTTAAACAAATAAATTCAGGCAAATATAAACAAATAAATTCAAGCAAATAATTATATTGGTATCAACGAATTACATGAGATTGATGCAAATACATTGTGCTTTCAAGACTCGCTCGCTTCTACCGCCAGAATTGTATCCGTCAACTTTCCAGACATCTGTCCCTTGAATAATTGTTTATACGAGAGAATTTCCTCCTATTCTGCTCGGAGTAAAGATATATTTTCTCTTGCTGAAAAACTTAGACTGATTAAATTTTGCGATGGGGCATATTAAAACCATGAAATTTCGTGTGGAAACACGCCCCTTATTTTACGTAGCCAATCAGGATTAAATATATCTACCGCCTTTTATAAATACGCGACAAATTCGGTCAGCGTAACTCTCTAGATTTTCAAATAACTGATTCTGGAGATTTTCAAAAGATAATGCAACTTCCACTAGCTTACAAATTTTTTCTGTACCCAATCAACTCAGACATTTTTGATCTCTAGACCTCCAAATAACCTTTGTACGGTTAGGTCTACAATGAAGGCTTAATTAAGAATCAATTTCGCCACCCCCCCCCCCCCCCACAGGGACATTAAAACCATTGTAGTCTAGCCATTTAATACCGTATCTTTCATAAATCTAATTAATTGTTCTCTGCGAACTAAATGTGCTCTACAGAAATCGAAAGAAATTTGCAGCCTTACAATATATATATATATATATATATATATATATATATATATATATATATATATATATATATATATATATATATATGTCTTATGTGCCTAGAAAGGAAACAGTATCAACAACTAAAAGTGATCACATTACATTTTTCATTTCTGTTTAAACTTGCGGGATTTACAGTCATATTAATTCTTTGCATATTATAATTGGGGTTTTTTTCTTCTCATTTTCCAGTAGGAGTTGATATAGCCAGACTATGGTTACTTTTCGTTTATTTACTAAAATTAATTTAGTTTCTGCATACAGTTGTCATTGTGTAGGGAGAGGAGAGTTATTTGATACGTAATGAATAAATGAGTACTTCAAACGTTTTCTTGCATGGGTGGAAATGATAAATATCTGGCGCTAATTTAAAGTTACAATGAAGTTTCTCTCATTTTCTCACCAAATGAGAAATTTCAAAAGATGAAATAAAATGTTTAGTTTAATTTTCTTCTTCTACTGGGTAGATGGGGTAATCTTAATAGTGTGGTAGGTTGTTCAATGGCGTGGCTTACTCTTTCAACTTCCGTCAATAAATTTAAGGCATATCATATTTGGTGTGAAATGCAATCCCTTTAAAGGAATTCATATAGTTAAACAAGTTTCATCTGATATAGATAATAGTTTGTCCCGAATTATGATGACAACTAGAACCGGCTGGAATAGTTTGTACATTTAAACAAAATGGACAAGATTTACTTAGTTGAAAACTAACTACAAATTAAAGAAAAAGAGATTTTCACGTACATGGCATATTTTCTACAGTGTTCAAATCATTAATTCTTGGAAACACCGCCAGTTCGATTGTTCATTTACACGGTGGGATAACAATTAAATATTCTATTGAAAGAAGTACATCTTCATGATATGATTCTTCCATGACATCAATTTAGCCACATTATTGGAAACGTTATGACACGGTTCATATTAGCTAATTAGTTGCCTTATATTTAGATATATAGTGTTTATATTATAATGTTTCCCTGTAACACTTCGGGAGAGGAGAAAATACGATATGCCTGCTACCTAGTACATTTCGTTCTTGTTTTTTTTCTTTCTTTTTTTTGTGATTGAAATACATCTTAACAGGAATTGTATGGCACTCGTCACCATTGCCTCAAACAATCGTTGTTTTGAAAAAACATATTGTCATAAGAGTTGCATATAATTGTTAATGCGAATGGTTTTTACTCTTTCAGTTGTTCAATAGTTGCTTCCAATTCCTTAATCGATCTCCTCAATCCGCTTTCGCCGACCTTTTCCTTGTTTTCTTTTCTAATTAAAGATAGAAAATCACGTGTTAATGTTATAACATGAAACGATTAGTAACACAATTTCGTCTTTTAAGAAAAGTAAAGACGTCCTGTTTATATTATCAATCATCATACTGTGGTTCCTTTATCAAATGTATAGGATTCATATATAAATTGAACAGTTTGCTTTTATGTGTGACATTAACGCATCAGGTTACAGGTATACTTGTTTACGAAAAGAAATGTATTGTGTAAGATTGATTATTTTAGAATAGGTCAGCTTCACCTCCCAATCCCCCCCAACCCCCCCCCCCCATACCCTACGATCACTAAAGGCATATTATGCATGGATATTTGCAAACGTGGTTAATACACCATTCTGTAGAATATCGGACAAACATCACTGGAATTATGCGCAATTCAAGACAAACGTTTACAATTGTATGAACGTTTCATTCTGTCCCATACTATCACAAAATCGAGCTAAGTATACATGGATGTTGTCAAATTATTTAGAAAGTAGCCAGTGTATACAGAATACAGGATTTCATCAAAATATTTAGAATGTGGCAAATATATGCTGTATAATGCAGTTTGTCAAGAGATTTCAAAAGTAATCAGATCAATAATTAAAAACAGGCATTACAAACCATTTACAATTGTAAAACTTTAATTATGTGCTGATTTATACAGCGCTTTTTGTTTACCTCTTTCAAATATAACTCTAGTTAATAGAAAGTAATAAATAGCTGGAAAAGAAGTTGATGTTCAAAACTCTAATTGTCATGTTATCAGATTTATACATGTCTCAATCATGGCACATTAAAGTCCTAATAACTAGGTTATGCTTTCTTAAAACGAGCTTCTACTGATCTGCCTCGAAAATTTGCTATGCAAATCTCATGACAATAATAAATAAATAAATAAATACAGGGCATAAAGCTAAGGGATATATTCTTAAAACCTTTGCGCAAACGAATTAAATACTTTTATTAACATCGTTCAAATTTACTGGTCGGATGACACTAAAGATGGAAGCTGCAATTCCGTAGTACATAACAGGTAAAAGTACATAAGCTATGAGGTAATATACCATTAACAGACCAAGCGAAACTGAAATGATTAGTTTTACAACTTCTTCAATGTCCATTGTTGATAATGGACCAATTACAAACCTCAAACTTCTTTAAAAGTATCACGTAGGTAATAGAAAATGCAGATCATAATGTCGCCAGATATGTTATTATTTATCCAGATGAAAAAGACAACAATTTGTAGACTTTAGGTCTGCAAACATTATTTTTTGCACTCAACTATGCGGTGTTCACAATTTTGTCAGATGTCAGTTGAAAGCCCATTAGCTATCAAATAGTTAATTGTGAACGGACTGAGCGAAAATGGGACAATCGGCTTTGCAATTTCTTGAAGTTCCGTGTTTGACGGTGTATCTAGTAACATCTTCAATATATTTTTGAAAAGTATGCTGTATGGAACCTTGATAACTGAATTAACATTTGCATGTTTTATTGTGTTGATGTTGCTCTGGTTAGTTATTGCCTGTAAAGGTAGTCAAATGGAGGCAAACTTAAGCTTTCCTGCAGTTGGGTTGTACAAAGTACAGGTTTTAGCTTTACAACTTTGATTGATTGTTCACTGCTAAATCCAACATTTTGTACCACTGTGTGTTGAGATGCAATTTTACCTTTTGACCAAATAAACAAGATTCCGAAAAGAGCCACCCCACCACCTATAAATTAGTTTGTTACCGCTGATTTTATTTCCGTACGTAGTTTGATTTGACCTACTGTCCCATTATCTTTTTCCTTCTTAAACGTTTAGCTTTCACTTTTTTAATTCCTGTGAACATTTGTTAAGTTACCTACCAAATTAAAGTCAACGTGGATCATTTTGTTATGAAGTTACTGTGTCAGGTTATGTTCCAAGCACTGTTTCAAACTTAACGAGTATTTCAGACAAAGGTACCAGAAGGACGAATACCATAGGATATCACAATTTGCCAGAAGTAGGATTTTACACGTTCTTACACAAAACATCAAATCAGATACAACTTTGAATATTATAGGTTGGCCATCAACCGACATTTACATAAGATATCTTCACTTCACAAAGCCCGAAGTGTCAGCAATTACGACCGTTATACTGATTGCGTTATTCCATGTACCTAATTGAACCTGTCTGATCCTGATCATCAAAGACAATTCATTGGTAAAAAAGTTAATATATATGGGCCAGAGCAATAATTATAAAAAAATAAGAAAATGCATTCCGTAGAATAGATTGAAGACCTGAACAGAAAACTTTAGCTACTAAAGATGACCATCTTTGTCATTTAGGATATATGAGACAGTATTGCCTAACATTTGTCAAAGCATGGTAAGCAGGTACACATTCTGCTGTGCTGATGCTACCCTATTTATCTAACAATCATTTTTCAAAGGCTTTTTCCCCGTCGCTATAAGTTGATTTGTTCAAGTGAATATGTTTAAGCGTTATCAAGCTAGTACTCAGTTCAGAGATAGGTAAGCCTAGCTTGAATGACACAAACCCTGGGAAGTATTAATTGCATCAGATGTCATGTAGCTCTATTTGAAGTTCATTTTGAATGAATTTACAAAACTCCGAAAGTCAAGTATTAATCCAAATGAGAATGAGCACTTTTAGTAATTTCAATGAATATTTCAAATAAATAATTCCTCTCTCTGAATTTACTCTAATTTTCACAACTGTAACATCTGATTACTAAAATAAATTCCTCAACAGACTGATCTTTATAACATGAAGTTTAGCATAGTAATGGTAACTTGTTTTCCAAATAATAATAATAATAATAATAATAATAATAATAATAATGAGGACTTTGTACAGCGTCTAATCTTTAGAAGCTCTAAGCGCTTTACAATATTAGATAACACATAAAAACATGTATTAAGACATGATTAAAAAAACAAACACAATGAAATTAGAAAACAAAAACGTGCTGACATAATTAAGGTAAGGAAACATTATTAAGTCTTTAAATCTGTTCTTTAGTCAAAATATGTGAGTTTTGAGAGCACTCTTGAATGAGATCACAGTGTCCTTGTAACTAAATTCAACGGACAATTCGTTCCACGTAGCTGGGCCCTGGTATGCAAAAGAACGTTGTCCGTATGACTTCGTTTTGATAGTGGGAATAATAAGAATACGAGTGTCGGAAGAGAAGCGTAAGTATCTTATTGGGGTGTACACATGGGTGAGGTCAGATAGGTATTTTGGACTGGAGCCAGTCAACAAAATGTAGCATAGTGAACAAATCTTTTGTTTGATTCTGGATCGAATGGGTAGCCAATGTAGGGTACATAGCAGGTATAAGGTTAGCTCGGTTCTTGGTACTCTAAGGATGATCCAAGCAGCTGTGTTTTGAACTTTTTGAAGTTTCTGTAGTGGATACGAACCAGATAGAAGTGAATTACAATAGTGGTTTAGTGGCATCAACTAAAAGAAAACTGTGAATGGAGCTGATGCGTCTCAGCTCCAGATATGCAGCCTTCATATGTTGGCGTAATGAGAGAGTACTGTCGAGAGTCGCACCTAGGTTTGGTACTGACTGTGAATTTAATGTTCATAGATTTGCTTAATAATAGTGAAGCTGGTGGAAAGCCAAAGCCTCTCAGGCTTACGGCTCTGTAAATATAAAGGCAAGTCACCTGACAGAATATTCTAGAATATGAGTAACTCTAATGTAAAATTACTATGCGTACCTGACTTTTCTCATATCAAGACATGGGAAGTTTTAATCTAAGCACTAAATAAGTACATCTTACTTCATGGACATATATTATAAATTCAATATACATAACAACAGTACCTTTAATCGATTTCCATTTTACATTGGGATCAGCTGCGATCTTTATTTCCATAATTGCCTTCACATTATCTCATAGTGTGCGCTTGTATTCTTCAATAAATATAAGAATATTATTCAATTTAAAGTATCATGGACCGCGTTGATCTTTTCAAAGCTCCAAGTGATATGAACAAATAGATGGTATAATTTTGCTTTCGAAAACACTGTTTTTTACCCTATTTGAGACTAGAAAATAATACAGTGTACATAATATAGGAGAAAAATTTGCCATAGACATTGTTTCTACCTCAGGTTATAATTTTTCTGTAAATTTACTTAAAATATCTCTAGTATTTTGACTTGGACTCACGTTGCCCCCTTTCTTACCCACAGGAATATCGATTACTGTATTAAGAGGTATGGTTCGTATTGTAAGTCCTTTTTATTTTTACTTATGGTCCCAATAAAGCAGGTACCGTACATTTATTTAGAACGTTTGAATTCAGAATTTAAACAGATGCTTCTAATGTTACCACTCGTCAACTTTACCTTGATCTTCATGTGTTAGTATAAGATATTACACTCACTTTTCCACGTGTGAAGTCTAATACATTACACTCACGTCGAGATAGTGTTTAAATAATGCTTAAGAATGGTAAATGCTAAATGGCCTTTAAACAAAGACATGTACGTATCAAAGGTATGTGTTTAATCGATGTGTTTGATTTTATAAAGGGAAACACATTGAATTCCTGATCAGATGAGTCAGAATTCACCTAGATTCTGTCAGAAAACTTGTTCAATCTTTAAGCGAAAACAATCATCTTAAAAAGTGAATACTACTTCGATTTAAGGATACTGAATTTAATTTCCCCATAAATGTTTCTTTTTCTCTCTTTTTAACATCTAAGTCCAAACCAAATTGTTTGCTATATTTATAGATTTATTGAATGTGGAAATTACATTTTTTGCAAAATTACTTGTAATCGATTCTTGAAATGTATACCTGTTTGAACTATTTTCAAATAATTATAACAGAGATTAATCATTGCTTACATATAGATCGGAACATAGAAGTTACTGTAGCATGAACATTATCAAGTGGGAAATACACAAATGTTACAATGTCACTTATTGATCTTACACCAGCATTATCTGGCCTAACCACTGTACTAGGATCAATGCAGGCAGGGCAGCAGACAAGGGCATCAATGGAAATTCTTATCTTCCAGAAAGTATTTGGAATGGCAGTGATTTTATTGAATCATGCAGAGACAGTGCAGGTTTCTCTAAATTTGGTTGCGGTGTATTAGTTTATATTTTTGCTAGGAAATAGGTGCACAATTTTAATGACCCGGGGATTAGGAGAGACTAAACATAATAAAGGACACAACAATATAGAATTCATTCCCTTTTGCTCATGCCGTCATGATTTGGAGAAGTTCCATTGCAAACAAGATTTCGTTTTATGTAGACGATGGTAACGACAAGTTCGTTGTGGCTGGTTACTTGTTCATATCTATGCCTTTTCTGATGTTTTGTATTTTTGAAAAGAACTTAAGATTCCATTTTTATGTGCTTTACTTTAACGAACAACCAACTAAATAAAAGCTGAATACAAGTTCAATTTACGTACAATTAATTTAGTGTATTACTAAACCTTATGGCGTCCGTTTCCCTCTTTAAAGGCAGTGTTTATGCATATTTAGCGGCTTAGTTAAACAAAACTCAACATTTCCTTACAACGTTAATACAGGATTAGATTGACACACATGCAATATTTTACTACAATTTCATTACAGAATAAAATTGGCACTCGTGAATCTCTTCTTTTGGTATTGCTAATACTGTTTTGAATTAGGGGAGCAAAGACCACATTAATGTTCCATTTCCAAAACTTGCTCTGGTGTAGATTGACTTCAATACCTGCAGTCGCTATGTGACAAGTCACCGTCGCGTCCAAAAGTATCAGAATGCTTTCGTCCACATGATTTCAGTGAACTGCAACACATATTGGCACTTGTATTGATACCATGGATGTTCACAAAATGTTTTCAGCATTTCCGCAACTATTAGATTTACGCCATAGTTGTTATCAAATAATGTAAGGCAAACAAAAACACAGCTTTTAAATATTTGGTATTGGCAAGTCATTGGTCATAAGGACGTTTTCAAATTAGGCGAGATGAATTAGTTCAGTAAGACTTGGTCAAAATATTTCTGACTACTAAAGGGAACGAAGAAACATTTGTCAACTGATTATGACTTTTATAATACCGTTCATTCTGATTGAGGGAGCAGTAACAGCTACTTTTCTCAACGTGGGTCTTACAAGTCCAGACAACCATCGCCGGGCACCTGGTGAGTATAGTGTGCTTAGGAAACAGCATGATTCTCAAAAGGCCACGAATGAACACAACAAGTGACACATCAATTTGATAAAAGTAACCAACGATTCTGCTTGAATGCATGCATATTTGGCCGTTGCTACCAGACGACCAATACATATTTTCTGCCTGTGTAAAATTTTTGTCTGAAATGAGAAGTAACTCTACACAGGTCGCTCGAGCAACAAGCTGTGACTCTCAATGTAATTCTTTTTTCGAACTGAATATATTTTGCCTTCAGGATATCAGTGTACAATCGGTAAATGCAAACATATACTGTTGACCTCGGGTGGTCAAAGCAAAACGTATTGTGAATGGTCTAGCCATCTGTATGTTACTGTTAGAAGATTTAGTATGATTGTACAGCTGAGTCACGATTCTGCTCACCTTATAGAATGCAATAGACTTAAAAAAAGAAACATCACCAAGACATAAACACAGTACCCTGATATCGCGAATGTACTATAACTATGTTGCGCACTGTATGTCCTGAACGAAGGTAGTGTTTGGCCTCAGTGTAATAAAGACCAAAGCCACGGACAATCCAGATTGGTAATATTATCTTTTAGGAAGAGTGTTCATATAAAACAAAAATGATGATACCTTCTGGACAGAAATCAATAATGTACAACTGGACCTTATGGAAGGACGAAAATTAACATTAGTCCCTTACAAACGGTAGATGGAACTCAGCCGTTGGTACAAATAACGTATACCTCACTATCCAATCCTAAGCTCACAGAGATGGCATAGTTATAACAGGAGTTACAATCATTAATGGATCAAACAGACTTGTCAGGCACGGAAAATCACAAAGGTATGGACAATTATTGCAACATCTTCAACTGTTTGAACAGAAAGCATTAGACGAGGCTGCCAAGCCTACTCTTAGAGATTCCAAGAATTTGATAAAAACCGAAGAAAAAAGAAACACACAGAAGCAGCTACAAAGACGACCACAGACATTGCAACAAATATGGAAGAGAAAGAGAGAAGAGAAGAGTTAGTAGAGTTTCAAACCCCATCTGCTAAAAGAACTATACTCAAAGTTGTGCAACCATATTGACATCTTCACATAAAAGCATGGGTCAAAGAAAAGATGTCGATATCAATTATTGCGGAAATAAAAAAGAAAGAAGTGAAGACAGAAGTGAAGCAAGAAGTCAGGAAAAATAAGTGAACAAAGAGCCGATGACTTGTCTAGGGGTCTTTTTACACACTTCTAGTGCTCGTCGGCACGTAAAGTATCGCAATCCAAATTACGACACGAACCTAAGAGCATCGAACATGGGACGACATATTGAATATCAGCATGGGCACATTTTTGGCTAGCATATACTACAACCGTCCCCATGAAATGCGATGGCAAACAGACAAATGTACTGAATTTCTCAACCAACCGTTTAAAAAAGAATTGAATAAATCACAAATTCATCTTTTTCACCTTTGAAAATCCTGAAACAAAGCAGGTGTCGTGGAATGTTTTCAAAGAACATTGAAATGACGTATGTGGAAATATTGTTCACATGAGCATACCCTCCAATACATTAACGTATTACAAGTTCTGCAGCAAAAGAACTGACTGCTCAAAAAGAAGTGGCAGTGTTGGGTCAGTTGTTTGCAGCATATGATACATCATCCAAGAAGAATGGAATGTTGAGCACATTAGAATGGGTTCACACAATTAAAACAAAACGCACTTTTGACAAAGGATATTTACCGAGCTGGACTACAGAATTATTTCGTGTCAGGGGATAGGTGCATTGACGTGACTCGTCTGTCTATATATTGGACTAACAGAACGGAGAAATGTAAAAAGGAACCTTTTACAATGAGTGACCAAGAACGTCAACGCCGTATACAATATAGAAAGCGTTCTCGACCAAAGAATACGCAAACTGGGTAAACGTCGCATCAAAGAAGTCAAATTTAGATGGGAAGTACATCCACTCAGTTTCTATTTTTTGGATTGCAGCATCGCAACTCATTGACTATAAACAGAAGCAGAATTCATGAATTTTGTTTTAACACTGTGTCACCTTCATTCACTTAACCACTACTGGAGATACAGAAACAACGACAACAACAGTAAATGTTGTGTGAAGAACGTGTCCCTAAAAATCAAATCGTCTTTTTCTTTAAGATTTTTGTTGTGTATTAGATGATTGGAGCAGCTATTGGAAACTTGAGTTTGTAAGAAGGGAATAGGCATATGTGGATTATTTTACCCAGCAGTTGTATTGGTTATCCTCTTGATAAAAAATTCGTTGAAATGTACCTATAGTAGCAACAGCAACGGCAATGGCAGTAACGTTTTCCTCAATCAGAAGTGTCAAAGTCACATCAATAATCTTTTTACCTCAGGAGACAAGAACAACTGAACTATGAATATTCAATTTAATTTGACTTTACCCAGTGACAGTTCTTTGAATGTTCTTTCCAAAAACACATTGTTCTGATTCACGGCAAAATTACCTAAAGCTATACAACTGGATCGCAAAACAAATTAGGATGTGGTTTCGGTAGGAATCATTCATCCCACTCAAGTCTTGCACATTGCCGCGGGCGAAACCCTTTTCTCGTAGAAATACTGCACGAACATGTAGAAGAACGCTTGCACAACAATGATCCTGGCTATTACGAAAATAAAAAACCAGCGGCAGTCAATTCCTGATTGAATGGGTCTTACATGAGAATTCCTGCAGAGTATTATTTTATTCCTCAGCATCTCGGCGATACGATTTGGAATGTCTTCAAATTTCAGTTTCGCAAGGCAATCGAGAAAACAAACAGACGTGCGCTGATCGAGTACCATCCACCCTCTCATCGTCCTCAAATGGAATTTTCCGACGCAAAACTCTGTCTGTCAAATTTTCTCCAAGTTTGTTTTCTGTTCTGGGTAAAATCAAATACCTCACGCCTACAAAAGACATCTACAACAACAAGAGATTCTTCAAGTAAAAAAAAAGACAAAAACAAAAATAATTTTTAAAAAAGCCCTGAGAAAAGGTTACTGAATTCTGAAAAAATGTGTTAGTCCAGTTAGGAAAATAACTTTTAAAACCACATACGAAACCACAGCTCTTCTAGAGATAAAATGGAAGATACCTGTTATGTATGTCGAGAGAAAGGATATTGCGCCCCAGAATCATCACAAAGTCAAACAAAACGAACTATTATCATAAGAAAGTAGAACAGAGGTACCGAGACAAAAGCAAGACAAAGTTGTATGTGTTTGGAGCAAGGACATTGACCTTCAGAGTATCTCCCACGCAAAAGGACGTTGAAGACAGAGAGAATGGAAGAAAAAAAAGATATATCAGAAGAAGAAAAAGAAGAACTTATGAAATTCAGAGCAAGACACTAAGAAGAAATAATTGACTTTGTGAAATATTTGAAATTCATTGTGATTCTTATTTACAAGATTATTCCAAATGTAAGTGAAAATCAAAATATTCTTGCTGTTGTTGGTATTATTATTACTATTATTATTATTATTTTTTTTTATTTTCATCTTCATCATCACTATTATTATATAGACACACACAGTTTGGAGGTTTTTTTTATTATTTTGCAATGATTGAGTAGTATCTCTTTTCTGAGAGACATGAGTTACCCAGGAAAGGTCCGTTGCTTTGTAAAAGGTCCTCAAACAATCATAGATCTTCCATCATCAAATACAACTTAAACCTCTTCGTAGTCTGAATTTGTCGCCGCTGCCGTCGTCATAGTCGTTTTTATAAGTGCTTAAGCTGATGCTGCCTCCTATGATGGTTTGGATATTTTGGAGCAGTGCAGGTTTATTTCTCCTGGACTTTGCCAGAAATGTTTTGTATAACGCCCTTATCTCTTTGAGGTCATCTAGTATTTGATGTATGTAAGAATGTGTGTTAGTAATCATCACACTACCTTTTTCTGTTTTGTTTGTAAGGACGAGTGTTGGTGATTCCACTCATTATATATCTTAATCCTGTTTCACATGAGTTTGTATGTAAGTGCTAGTGTGTTGGATTGCAAATAACGTGTGTTACATTGTAATTATGTGTCATAGTACTACTTAACTATATAATCTATATCCCCTTTTAAATGAGTTTGTATGCTTGTGTGTGGGTGTTGGACAGTAAGGGTAATTGTTGTTGGATCATAATTAGGTGTCAGTGACCCTCACCTAACACCGTTCCCCCTCTGTTTTGTTTTTATATGTGTTTCATTGTTTCATTGTAAATGTGTGTGTTTTGTTTGTCCATAAGTAAGTGTGAGTGATCCTCAACTATTCTCATTCCATGATCTGTTTTGATTGTAAACGGTAGTGGTTGGATTGTAATTATGTGTATTAGTGACACAACATAACTCCCTTTCCCTGGTCCGTTTTGTTTGTATGTGTGGGAATTGGATAGTCGAGATGGCTGATGGATGATTATTAGGAGTTAGTCCTCATCACTTTCAACGGTTGTATCAAAAGAGCGTAGCATTTGCTAATAACCTTGATCATTGCTAACCCAAATGGCTCATTTCATGGCTACCATGGTTTCTAGAAATTGAAATATTATTCAATAGTGCCAACATTTCTTTTGTAAAAAGAATTATTTTGTACAAAAAGAACATGAATTGTTTTCTACATCGTTTTACAATTTGCACAAAATCTTTTTTTAATTTTTTATATTTTTTTCACAATTTGTAATTTTGTTTTAAAAAAAATATTATTTCGCGCTTTTTTTGTCTCTGCAAATTTCGGTATTAGTTTCAGAATTGTGATATTACTTTTAGTCTCGGCCATATTGTTAATCCTTTTCCAGATGTTTTTACAATCTCCGCTAAATTCTTTATCAGTTTCGAATTTAAATATTGCTGTTAGTTTCGGCCGCATTTTTTATTTTTTCCGGATATTTTATCTATAGACTCCGCTAAATTCAGTATCAGTTTCGAATTTTGTGTTACTTTTTAGTCATGGCTAAGTTTTGTACCAGTTTTGAATTTTAGTATTACTTTTAGTCTCAGCCATATTTTAAATTTTTCTCTGCTGAAAACCGTGACGGTTTCGGAATTTTAGTATTACTTTTGGTCTTGTTCGCATTTTTTTATATATAATCTTCCAGATTTATCTTTTAGTCTCCCACAAAGTTCGTATTACCTTTTGAATTTTAGTATTAACTTTAGTCTTAGCCAGTTTAATCTAATGTTGCGGGTTTTTTGTTTTATCCGCTAAATTCCGTGACTATTTAGTAACTTTAGCATTACTTTCAGTAACTGTTATTTAACTGTTTTTATGAGTTGACTCATTTTATGACAGCTATTAATAAACCTCAGTACAATATATGCTTATTTATCGACACCGCCAACATAATCTGAGGCTTAGGTCATGCTTGATATATAAATTTCTTAACTTCTTTACCTCTGTCTTGTTTTTAAAAGTATGAGCCTTGAATGGTGATAATGAGTGACTATCTGTCTAAAATAATTTGTTGATGCTCATTACTTTACCCTCTTATTTTATAGCCTTCCCTTACACGTCTGTTTGTAGGTGTGGGTGTTGGCCAATAGGTGTGGGTGCCGGTCAGTAAGACGGCGTGTTGGTCAGTAGGCATGAGTGATGGTCAGTAGGAATGTTTATTACATACTTTGTAAACAGTCTCGTCGTTTAACGTTCTTGCTAGTGGTCAATATTCAGCGGTATTGACCGTAGTCATTAAAAAATATTTTCCGCTTCCTTCAATGGTAAACACATGACCGCATTCGACGAACTATTTCTGGTTACGCCTACAAATATTGGTGACGGAAACGTGGAACACAAACCACGTCATAAATCTGATAGTCACCAGAGGTCAACAATAAATCTAACCCTTTCTACACACCAGTGGTAGAGAATCAGTAGATCTAGCTCTGTTCCCCCAAAACAAATATATATATATATATATATATATATATATATATATATATATATATATATATATTGTATGGAAAAATAATTAAATACGATTTATAAAAATATTGAAAATGTACGGCTATTAATCGCTAGTTGGCGCTGTTGGTACAAGAGAGAGAGAGAGAGAGAGAGGGAGAGAGAGAGAGAGAAAAAAAAAAGAGGTGGGGGAAGGGATGGTTGGAGAGAGAGTCAAACTGACCTTTGATGCAATGTATCAGTCAGCAACTTCTCTTTCATGTAAACAGTGCACTTTTATCCTCTTTAAATAACATTGTTTTATCCTCTACTACGAATATAAAGAAACACAAACATCTCCAAAATGAATCTATATCCTTTCTTTGACGTATATTCAACATAGATGGACCACAATACGCTAGCGCAACAATAACAACGCACACTGCACTTTCGAACTAACCCGGCACCATTGAAACAATGACAACGATAACCTTAGACGGAATTTTTCGGCTTCATCCTTTTATAATGGTATCTTCAATGTTCATTAATGTTTTTTCCTAATATCAATATTTCTTTGTGTCTCTTTGGCTACATGACATTCCATCCTTTTTAACAAACTTAGTTTCCTTCACTGGCAATGAGAATCACCCCATGTACACGCACTTATATGGCAGTAAAGTATAGTGTTTTTTCTGTGCGGTGTTCAGGTTACACTCATTGAATGAACGACATGTAAAATGTTTAATAAAACATTGAAATATTTCTTTGTTTCAATTCTGTTATATTTATAGCAGAACAGAATTATTAATATGCTTGTTTTAGGTAAATAATAAGAAGGTTGTAGAATGCCCTCATAGCTCAAGCATCTTGCGCCACGTGACCTCTGGCCTAACATGTGTCAATGCTCAGTTAATAACCTATATGTATTAGTCACTAAATGTGGGTGATGGTCAGTAGGTGTGAGTGCTGGTCAGTAGGTGCGGGTGCTGGTCAGTAACACTATATATTGGTTAGTCAGAGTGGCTGCTGGTCAGTACGTGTGAGTGCTAGTCAGTAACACAGTGTATTGATTAGCAGGAGTGATTTTGGTTAGTAGATGTGGGTGCTGATAAGTAAAACTGATTGTCGGTTAGTAGGAATGGTTGTTGGTTAACAAGACTGCGTGCTAGTCAGTAGGTGTGAGTGTTGGTCAATAGGTCGGTACATTGGTCAGTAAGTCTGGGTATTGGTCAGTAGGTGTGGATGTTGGTCAGTAGGTACGGATGCTGGTCAGTAGGTGTAGGTGTTGGTCAGTAGGTGATGGTCAGTAGTTCCGTCTGTTGGTCAGTAGGTGTAGTTTTAGCATTATCTTTTCCCTTGACATATATTGCCAAACATGTCACTTTGGATTTATAATGTTAATTTCCTCTTGAACCACAAGTGACATTTTTGACCCCCAAGTGACACTCTAATATTAATCATACTTCAGGTCGCTCAAATAAAAGGTTTCAAAATTTCTAGGTATATTTCTTTAGTCAAAGTAACGAGATGAACATTTTAATCACTTATGATCAATAACTTTTAAGATATCTGAATTCAAAGTTTGGAGCAAATTTTCAGTCTAAGTCTAGAAATTTTATGAACCTTAAGGTCTTATAAATGGATTTCAATAGCCGTTATGAGTTTGGATATTAAGATTGCATCAGGCATTTGTTATTCCAACCATTTAGACTTGCTCTTATTTCAACATTGAATTTTGGATGGCAATATCATATTGTGCTATTTAAATTTACATTTTCTCAGATCTCTTAAACATAGGATTGAACAAGATATTTCATCTATTTGAGAAGTGTTTTGGGCAAATAGCATACAAAGTTTACCAAACCAAACAAACAAGGTCTGGCACAAGTTCTGGTATGTATGTTTATAACAATATTGTTGTCATGCATGCTACATGAATGAATACAGATTACTGCAAGAGAGTTAAACCAGTGGGCTTCAACAGAAAAATACACATGTTGGCATGTTTATCATACTCAGGTTACTTATTGACCTAACTACATTAAATAATGGATACATATTGATAAAGATATTAAACACGAAATATAATAAGATTTACACTTGAACTTCGTATAAATCATTGCGTTAAAAAGACAAGGGGAGTTCAGAATGTATTAACACAGGACTGACCCTTATTATATTTTCCTTGTTACATGTATGAGCGGAGACTTGTCTTGCGGTATCTATGGCTAAAACATCATTTGTGATTGAAATCAATGCTTTCATAACAGATCCGCTCTACTTGTATTTTCTTTTAATTTCATTTCAGGGAATGTCATTGATCCCAGAGCAGGTATCAAGATGAAAGTTATTCTTAACAGAGGAGTCTCGCTATTATGTGTGTGCACTGAACAAACTATTCGTCCATCTGTAAATATTTGCAACTGCTTTAGTTGGTAAATACAATGAGGATTTCCATTGCTCATAATGTCGCCATAGTTGCGTTTAGGTTCCGTTCTATAGTTTCATACTTTGCAGGGTTTGATGTTAAAGAAAAAGAATTTCACAAGATTTCCTCGTTGGTTATCCTGGTTATGTAAAACCAAAAGACCTGGAATAGTTTAGGTATTGTTAAAATAGCTTTTAATTCCCGTTATTTTGTTGGTGTATGATTGATGAGTGTAATTTGGATTATAGAGTATACAACTTGTCTTTACTTTAGATGCACATTTTTCAAATCACTGCAAACTTAGCGGGGTCTTTTTTACTGGACGTCAGAGGTAATTTGGAATATAACTAGCCGATAAACTTTTGAAGTTTTTTTATATTTTATATTTCATTTATTGCACTTTAAGAATTTATCATTGTCTACTCTGGCAAAATTCATTTTCTATATTTTAATGACTGCTAATTTGGACTAATTCAAGTTCATTTCTCGAGCACATTGGAACAAACATTTCGAAAAGCTGTCTCTTTTAGGCAGCACGTTGTTTCCCTAATACCACATTATAAAGAAATTTCAGTTACAGTACACTGAAGTAGCACAGAGGTATGCCAACATTCTCTCCAATGGGATTGTTGCAAATGCACACAACTACACCTTATACCTGTCCAGCTATCAGAAGTACATAATAGTTGTAGAGAGGAAGCTTTATTTCTATATAAACTGTGTAAAATAAAAATAAAAGTATGAATAAAATTCATGCAAATTGCAATTATAAGAATTTACTATAGTTTTTTCTGCGTGTATCATGGTATATACTGTCAAATAACAAAGCTTATATAACGCCACTCTGGGGTTATTTGCTCTGTGATTCGGACACTGACAGTATATACCACAATAAACTCAGAAAAATGAGAAACAAACCATCATTATAGCTATCGGACCACTATGTTATTAGGTGCAGACCAGGGAGTCCCCTGTTTAGCAGTACGAGGCGCAAGGAAATGCTGCGAAACACCTGTTTTTCAAGGCTTAAATAAATTTTCTAACTCAAATGATGGAGGCATGTGTAGTTTGTATGCCAATCTAATGAAGAAATTAATTTTATTTTTTATATATTAACATTAAGTTCCATGAGAAATAAATTAGTGGTCCGATTCTTATAGAGGTGGGGATAGCGTGTGCATCCATGACAACTATGTGCATTTCTGCATTTCTTTCAGTGTCGTTAGTTGATTTATGAGAAATTACAATAGAATGAATCATTTCTAGTGTAATTTAGAACAGGCACAAGTAAAAATGCATATAGTTATGAAAATTAAGCCTCACGAAGCTTTACATCTGCCCAGTAGCAACTACTATCTGGATCAATTGTCATATTTTTACCTCCACGTGAGATTGAAGTTTACGTTCTAATAGACCCTCTATTGACCATGATTTTTCATCATCACCAATATCCATTTTAACAGTTATATGTGCACTATAGGCACAGTTAACAACTTCTTGAATGTATGAAATTGACCATAGGGGCACAGTTTGGTTTTGGTCACCACATTCATTACCTTGTTATTTTTAGTTACATTTTCTACCTAAATATAACAGAACTGAGTTGCAGGGCGGAACGGTGTTTTCTCGACTCCTAAATTCACTGCGTTATTGCACATATTGCATTAAAATGCCTATAACATTTTCTGTATCACATTAAAACAAATTCACTTTTCTTATTTCATCCCATATCTTTGCCATATATTTCCTGTATATGCTCTTATCACTCGACCTGACTTGAAATTTATGAATGTATTACCTTTTTTGTCACAAAGAATCTAAGTTTTATCATATGTTATGTTGCACGGTGCTTTTTAAAGGGCATAATTTCTAATCTAATTTACAATTCTCTATGCCTAGGTGTTAGTTGAAGTGTATAGGTTACCTCCCATATACTAACTGTCTGAAGGTTAAAATGGTACATGTATTTTGCAGTTTTTAAATATTAGGAACTGTGTGAAGAGCCATGTCTGTCAGAATAAATGATCTTTTGTGCAATATCTTGTCAGCTCTATTTTGGATGAGTTTTTTTTACTATTATTCGTAGTTTGTTTGGGTGTTTTGTTGTTGTTGTTGTTGTTGTTTTCAATTTGGCTTACATTATTGTTACCTTTCATCATGAAACAGTACATGCAAATATAATATTTTCCCTAGAAATTAATGAAAACAGGGGGTTGTTATAATTTGATACCTCTTATTACACAATGCCCATTGGTACATATTTCATGCATGCACATGGCAGACTCAAAGGGAATTAAGACAAACATGAGACCAACTATTAAAATCCCCGCATTTATTCAGGTATTTCCATCTATAATGAATGAACATGTTAACATTTCTTGCAAAGCAACATTCATTCTTATCATCTTTCTGCATTACATAACTGTCGATATTTTCATTGTATGTGCTTAGAGTATCGCCAAATTAGTGTAGTGCATACTTGGTGTCTAAGGTTGTCAATACACAAAAAATGTACAAAATTGATGGTCGGTATAGGCATCGGACCATTAATTCTTTTACAGCCAGAGAAACAGTCTACTGGTGGAGGAATAAAAAATAGAGTAATAAATATTTTGAGATGTACCCATTGACTTGCAAATTAATTTAATTTTTTCCATTATACATTTCATAAACTTCAATTTATGTACTATAGTTGACAGCAAAATAATTACTTTTATTTTGATATTCTGTCTTTAAGTTCCTATTGACAAAATATCATATGAACTCTTGCTGTGAGGCTATGTTATTAGGTGCAGACCAGGGAGTCCGCTGTTTAGCAGCACGAGGCGCAAAGAAATGCTGCGAAGAACCTGTTTTTCAAGGCCTGTGTATTTTGTATGCCAATCTTATGAAGAAATTAATTTTATTTTTTTATATATTAACATGAAGTTTTATGGGGAATAAATTAGTGATCCGATCCCTATAAACTCTTTTATTTTATGCTAATCCGTGAATTAGTGGATTGTTAAATATAAATAATTTTGATAATTCACCATGCTGTCAATAGTTTCGTTTAGTAGTAGGCAAAGAGACATTTCACGCAGTAGTATCTGGTTCAAATTCCTTAAAGTGCTTTTTTTAAATATGCTTTTTTGCCTTGAATTAGGAAAGAGAATTATGTTACTACTGACATTTTCTGTGTGAATATACACAAAACAAAGAAGAAAATAAACGGTAAGCAGCTGATATTATCGAAAGAAATCTGCTACCTCAGTCTGTTATACACTATAGCTAGCCAATACGTTTGAACATAAAAAAAAAACAATATGCAAAAATGCTTGTTGTTCTGAGTGAATAACGGATATATTTTATTAAGTGGTTGAAAAACTATAGCAAATTTACCCATTCGATGAAATATATCCCTTATTCACCAAATACAAGCAAATATCCTCTATCAATTATCCGTTCATTTATCCGTTCATTTATGTGTTGAGCATCACATATTTAACTTCTAATTTCAAAAGTGAATTACTTTGGGGAGAAGAAAGAAACGTGGTAAAAAAAAATGAAGGTTAAGGTCGTTACAACAGAAAGAAGAAAAAGTGTTATCACGAATATCCTCCGCTAAATTTTGTTATGTATCTTGTCTTGAAGTGGGAAAGATACATACGAGCCTAGTTTAAAAGGTAAAATGTCTTGGATTCTGGCACCTTAAAAAGAATGTTGTGTGCAATTTACAACCAACTGCGCATTACATATCTTCGTTTATCTTCACGGGTAGATTGGTTTCAGGGCAAAGGGTCCTAAGTCAAAGCTGATGTCACCTAAAATGTAAGAAAACATTATCTGAGCGATATATGTTGTTTAATTCGTGGATTGCTATAGTAACTTCAAACAATTTTAGGCTCCATGGCCGCGGTGAAAGCCGCTATCAACATAGAGAATAAAAAAGAAAATTCATATTAACATCAAATCGAGCACATACAGTTCAGGAATCGCAGTTTTATACCTGAATCCATATGAAATCACCCCAATCGGAATACCTCTTTGCTTTTCTACCAAAACTCCAGCTCAGAAATACCTAGTTGGAATGAGACATCGTAAAATGGAGCAAATTGCCGGATCACACAATGATGTAAGCAAGGGTAAATCAGAACCATACCAAAAGTATCATGATAGCTTTATGGAATTGTTCGCACAAATTCAGTAAAGGAAAATTCGCTAATAAGTCGCTACTTGAAACAAATTGGAAGTGCCTCGACTAAGAATAGGCCATCTCAATCGGTAAGTCGCCATAATGAACATTATGATGATCTGTGAAGTGCACATGATGTAATTTGACAAACAAATTACATTGTATGAATTGGCGGCTACTGGAATGTTTTCGAAGTGTTTTCCAATCATTGGCGAACCTAACACGTGAAAAGATCACGTTGCGAAATACGCCTTCACTGTGCACATGAAAACTAAAGTATGAATTTATTAAGACAATAATAAAATGAAAGACTCATGAAGCTACAGTCAGTTACCAATATATGTCTTATCTTGTATATGCTTTTTGGACCTTTTATTTATATTGTAACACGCAAGGGGGCTCACTATAGTGCGAATAAAAAAATTAATGCGTGAGTCTGGATTGAGGTCCATGTTTCCCATATTTCCGAGGACCTTAGGACAACAGTCGTTTTAAACTGAAGGGTTCTTGAAAGCGCAAATACTAAAAAAAAAATTATTCTAATCACCTAAATGACCGAACACCATGAAACTCTAATTTCACACTTGCATGCATTTTCTTGTTTCACATGTGTACGGTGTAATAGGAAGCCTTTTTTAAGCCAAAGATTGGTACTTTACGCCATGCAAGACCAAACACGACACAAACATTCTAATACAAAGAATTCTTCCTTTTTCAAATTACTAAACGTGTATACAATATAATATTCCGAGAATTCCTTATATTAAGAAATTAGGGAGGGTCCATTTTATAAAACTAATCAATGTTGCCATAAAGTCCCGTTAATACTGTACATTATGACGTCATCTCCTTGGTTTGAGAAATATCTTCCGAACACCGACTCCCTATCATCAACAAATATTCACTAAAATCGAACAAAGCAATATATGGAGACCTAAATGCAAATAGCACATACCCTAGGTTTATTACAATACTATATATGTTCAGAAAATATGTCGTAGCGTACTATTTTATTGCACGATAACTTTGTGTTGTTCGTTGTTTTTTGTTTCCTTGTTTACCTCCCCTAAAAGGGGCACATTTCTCTTCCTAACATATCTCAGGTTTTTCTGGCACGACAGAAAAGGCAGAGGTCGCTCCAATTGTCATGCATGCATTATGAAACTTATTAAATGTTTGTCGTAATGTTGGTATTAAAAATAGGTCTTTGCCAACAAAACAATATTCAGGCAATGACTTTTTTGTTTTTAAATTGTAATCTAATATAAAATTTCCAGTGCCAAATTTTATTGTCAATTTAAGATTCCGGCATGAGAAAGGTGTCTTTGATATTACACAAAGTCATCTTGCTTGGAGATTTGTATTTAACAGCTCCTATTATTGCCCAGCAATTTATAGCAGAAGTATGTTAACTGTCTGTAGTTAAACTGAATTACATTCATTGCTGAAATGAATAATAATGTGGGAGATTTTTCATGATTCCAAGACTAATGTGTGCGTGTGTGTGTGTGTGTGTGTGTTATTGAGATTTTGTTTTCAACCAAAAAAGGAGAAATACTTCAAATATAGGTTGCCTACTTGCATTTTCTTGTTTTGGTCTAAAATTATACGATGTTCCATACTACCTGACAAACCTCAGTATTCAAAATCAAAATCATCTCTCTCTCTCTCTCCTGTGTTAAGGGCTATTGGTAATGCGAATATGCTTCATAGGGTGAGTGTGGGTGGTATAGCCCAAATCACGTATCGCACATTTATAAAGTGGAAACTTATAAATTAATAACTTAAAAATCTGTCATTTAAATGTGCAGGTACAATTTGTTTTGCGGAATCGGTATTTATAAGAGCTAAAATAGACAATTTGATATTGCATTAGATCACGACACTGAGATAGAAGTGAGCTATTGCATTGCAATTATTGTGTTACATGGAAACTAAGCAAGATGCAACGAGCGTTACATTTGTCATATACATTGAGCCTTGCATGTAGCAAACATCACGAGGACATTTAATGGGGGCTGCCATACTGGTCTTTTTCCAGTCGAGCCAGTCCCATGACTGACAGTCATATTACACGCATTAACCCGATGGGTATCAAACTTTCATTATAGAAAGTACGGTTGTGGCCGGTACTGTTAATAGCGAAGACAATTCCTAAACACTCCTGAAATACATACTATGAAATGACTTATTTTGCTAAAATTTTTTCCTCACTTCTTTCACCGCATGTAGTTCTATAAATATTATTCCGCCAAAGTGTATATCTTCTGGTATTTTCAGTCCTTCGTTCCTAATACCCGTCTAAAGATAATTAAACGTACTTGACATTACCTAATTCGCTTAAATAAACCTTATATGAATGCATACATGGGATATATATTGAATTTGCTTGTAAGTATGAGAATTATTGTAGTGATGGAATGTGTGTCGGCTAGTGCGTGAGAAGGCTGTTTCCCACAAAGCAAGAGTGGTTCAAATTAAGAAAAAGACAAATTTGAACAAAATTACAAACTGATCAGGTAATGTATATGAGCAGTTGCATACTTTAGTAAAAGGTATTTCGCCCAGTTATGTTGGATATTGCGATTGTCACTAATCGTGAATGTTAAACTAAGTATAGCGCAACATGCTTAGTGACGATGAATATGACATGTATGCATGTATAAATCCATGTGTTGTGTAAAGTGGATTCTAGGGTGTGTCGAATAGGCCAATTGGAGGGAAAGAGTTGACACTTATTGATATTATTAATTATATACATATTAGTGGTGATTTAGTGGCATTTGTTGGTATTTTGATATATCGTTATTGATATTGTTTTGTGCGTGACATTTGAACACTGGATAAATTAGTTTTTTTAATCGTTGTACAGTGTTTGTCATTTACAAAGACATGGGGTGCTTTACAAAAGCAGTATAACAGGAGGTGGCTTGATGTGGCTGGTGGGCTACGTAAAGGGGAAAAATTAGACCAAAGTCTTACATTTTGTACATTTTGCCTTGACCCCATTACAAGGATATCAAGAAAGTGGTCAGAGATATAAACTCACGACTCAATAAGTAATACAGTATAGAAAACTAAATTACCAATTGTGGTATAACAGACATATGCACAGCATGTACAGAAAGACATGTGAGCAGAAAATATGAAAATATTCCACAATGTTCATTTTGGGATCATCATAATGTTTGTCACTGAAAATTGTGTCATTATTATTATTACCAATATACATGTATAATTCTGTCACTGACTTCATCATAAAATGTTGCTTATTGCCAGTACAGGCCTCCCTACCTATTTTTAGGAACATCTGTCAAGGTTGTTCATGACTGACAAGAATCGAGTTTATTTGCACACAGTATGTGCAGAAAAATAGATCATGTTCAATATATCCAAGTTTTATACAAAATCCACTTCTGCTTGACACTAAATGGATTATTCATAAGTGTCAGTGACATTTCTTTTTCACTACATACAAACTCCATACTGCATCAAAGTCTGTGGACAAAAACGAATGCAATTTTTATTTATAGTTATTCTTTCACACACTCACTGCTAAATCTTACAGGATACTTAATAGAAAGAAATGGAACATCACTATTACCATACTTTTTAGCCATTTCTTCACATTCAAAGTACCACCCCCCACCCACCCATAATGATTTGTGCATTACCAATAGCCCTTAAGACGCCATATAGTTTATTTAGTTCACTTGTTCATAGGAAAGATGTGTAGGTATCTACGCTATTTTACTGGGGGTCACTGTCGGCATTAAAATTATAATTTGTTTTAAAAAAATCGGTGTCCCACTGTACTCTCTCTTTCTCTCAACGCAACTCGGTAGCGCATGCTTGCTGAGGTCATAAACAATAAACCACGTCCGTTTTTCGACACTAACTGAATTCCGCGATGATCGGCGGATACGACTCAGTGAGGAAGCGTGGTGTTAGAGCTGTTCTAAGAGTGAAGGGCGGCAGCTCGATCATAACGTGTGAAGAGATGATGGGGAGACTGTTTCTTAGTCCTCTCCATTCCCCACCGCAATGAGTGATGAAACAGATTATTTTTAAAGGATATCAGGACACAGTAGAGCTTATCGACACTAACGCTTTGCCACAGGCACTTGTTTCTATCAGTAAAAAGGGGGATATTAATTATAACACCATTCCCTACCCCATTTGGTTTCCCCCACCCATTTTTACTGATATAATCAAGAGCTTGTGCGCATTGCGTATCGGCGGGTTTTAACACGATGCAGGCTGAAATGATCTGCTATAAAACACAGTACACACACAACTTTTGAAATTGTAAAGATCAACCGAGTAAAGTTTGCGGCATAACGGTTATCCGACCAGGCGACCAATTTAACCTAAGAAAATATGAAACATTCGAGTGGTTAAACCAATCGCACGATGCTTCACGTTTTGACTTGGTTTTCGATACTATACGAGAAAATACTTTTGCAGATAAGCAGGTAACCAGTTCATGTTGTTGATCTTACTGCTGTAATATTTTGACAAAAGTATATGTAGGCACTTTGTAGCTAATGTTAGACCTACAAACCTACAAGCATGAACACTCCACCTTCAGCTTCTCGTTAAAATGTCCTTACATTTATGAATGATATAAGCGTGATGTGTGCATTATTATTTCTTTTAGTATTTGCAACACTGTAATAAATTCAGATCATATTTAAATTTTCTGTTATTAAATGTAGTTTTATTTACGATAATTACTCATTCTTTTCTGATATTTTCACAAAATAATTTTTTTCAGCTGATTGTAACGGCAATTTAACACAATATTGGCTATATCATGCCGATGAAATGGCATCTAAGTGCCGTTTCCAAGGACACACTGTGGCAGCCGTCTCAGGCTGGCCTGGGCGGGTGTCTAACCCGCAACCCTTTGGTTATGAATCTGACACTCTACCAACTGAACTACCGCTGCTCTCTATTTCACAAAATAAATTAAACCAAGAACAAGCTATACCTGTATATCTGAGGGTAATTCGTCCACACCTGGCAAAGACATATATACATCTAGCTAGAGCTGGAACGAATACCATTTTCTCCTATTCAAATATTCGTTGAATGTATTTGAATAGAATCTGAATGTTCATAAATGTTAATTAAAGCTATAAAATCCAACCATTTTTCTTCATCTATTTTGGTTTTGTATTATCCCTCCCCTCCCCCACCACCCCCGAGACCAATCTGCATTAAAAACAAATGAACTCCGTCATCTAAATGTAACTAAATTTCACCTGCTACTATATATATATATATATATATATATATATATATATGTGTGTGTGTGTGTATATTTTGTGTGTGTGTGTGTGTGTGTGTGAGGATTTAGGACTAAAAATTAAATGAATGTAGTTATTATTTTCTCTTGTCTATCTTCAGACTCGGTATGACCATAAAGGTTCCTTTAGTAATGAAGGTGGACCATGGGTAAAGAAGGGCAGTATATATGTTACATGCTCAGTTAAACACTTGATCTATCTCAAGAAAATGTGCTAGGAAGTGATTTGTTCACAATGAAAATCAGACAGACATGTCAATTTAATTAAATTGGGATAGGTTGATAGATATATAAACAGTTGACTTTGATACGACCATGTTCTTTATCATCTTGCCTTCAATCAAGTCATCTTTTCAAGAGCACCCGAATAACGATGAATATAAATGATAATGCTGTAAGCAATGTGATTATTCAGAATTTTGATATTAGATCAAGAGGAGAAAAAACTGCATGATTAACGAAAAGGAAATCCACGTGAGATTTGGAATTTTTTTAAAAGTTTGAAACGTTTCCGTAATTATTCGAATGATTGTTGTGATTTTTATGAACATTTTAAGAAACTCGCAACAGCTTTACTAAAAAATAATACTGGTCAATTAGAGCATATCATAAGCATACAATACAAAGATATAACTGAGTATTTAAGCGACCGATATTTGTGATTTGGATACTCTAATTATAATTGAAGAACCTAGATCAGCTGTAGCAAATTTAAACAACAATAAAGCATCAGGTCTTGACACAGTTTTGAATGAATACATTATTGAGTCATTTCCACTTCTATCAAATTGCACGCTGAAACTTTTTAATATGATATTTAGCAGCGGTATTTATCCTGCAAACTGTAGCAAGGATCTTATTATACCAATTTTTTAAAATGGTGATCCATCCGATACAAATAATTATAGAGGAATAACACTGCTTAGCTGTATAGGAAAAGTTTCACTAGCATATTAAATCAAAAACTCTCCTCTTAGGCTATTAAATATGATATTATTACTGATGCGCAATTTGGTTATAAGAAGAATAATAGACGCCATTTTTATATTAAATATTTTTATCCAAAAGCTACTCGATGAAAATAACGCGCTTTGTGCCTTTATATATTTTTAAAAAGGCACTTCATTATGTGGAAAGGACAAGTATATAGCAAAAAGGAGTAAAATGCGTATATATATATCTATATATATATATATATATATATATATATATATATATATATATATATATATATATATATATATGTATGTATGTATAAAGATATACAAGATATCTTCGAAACCGCTTCTTATCTTAGAATAATTGATAATGCCAACCACAGAAAGGCTTTAAATAAATTAAGGGTTTCATCGACACCCATTAAATATCGAGACTGGTAGGCATGTAGGAAACGAACGGCGTGAAAGGAAATGTGAACTTTGTGTAAATAATGAGGTCGAAGATGAATATCATTTTGTCTTAATTTGTCCTCTATACCTCTCACTAAGAAAAACTCATATTGATCTTTATTATTGGCAGAAACCAAGCATGTATAAACTACTAGAATTACTTAAAAATAAAGATTTAATAACTGTAAAATACCTAGGTAAATATATATATATATATATATATATATATATATATATATATATATATATATATATATATATAATGCATTCCAACTTAGATTATCTTCTCTCGTTGTCTAGTTCTCTCTCTCTCTCTCTCTCTCTCTCTCTCTCTCTCTCTCTCTCTCTCCGAGGATTTATGTGTACACAGGTTTTTATCGACATTATATATTTATTTATTTATTCATTTATTTATTCACTCATTTATGCAACAGTGTATTGCATAAAAGTATGTATTATATTGATTGTTTTTTGCATACGTCAATTCAGGTTAGTTCTGTTCAGTTCTGTTTAAATCAGTCTAGCAATTTTCAAGAGTGCACACATATCAATATTTTCTTTTCATGGCCTATGTAATGGTTTGTGAAGTTTAGTAGAAGTCCATATACTATATTCTCATTTTCAAAAGACAAAATCTATTTGATCCCGTTTCTGGAGTAAGTCAGTGTACATGTATTTCATTAACCATGTTCCGGTAAGGTTTCTGATTATATTCACAAGCGCTAAACCTTTCGGGTTCTAAAATCGTCCCATTCGGAGTACACACGGCCTTTTGTTTGGAACACGCCTTGAATTGGATAGAAACATTCACACAATTGTTGACCTACATATGAGCACATTTGAGGAATCATTTTATACCTGTAACTCAGTTATTGTATATCGTTTCCAAATGAAAACCAGTCATGATGAGTTATTTAAGGGTGGAAATACAGACCAGACAGAGAGAGAGAGACACAGAGAGAGAGAGAGAGAGAGAGAGAGAGAGAGAGAGAGAGAGAGAGAGAGAGAGAGAGAGAGAGAGGAATATATAATATAAAACTAACAAAACTTATTCCACGAGTAGGCCTGCATAGAGAACAGTCATAAAACGGACTCGGAACTGGACTGGCCAGATTTGTCTTTCAACTGATGCTACAATAATGTTGAACATAGGAGCTCGTGCAATATAGAGCAGACCGACTTGTAGGTAAAGGGACGTAATTGCAGGTATAAGCGGATACTTTTGCAGTCTTATATTATAAATAATCCGTCTCTTAGTACCATTAACTTAATTGTCATTATCTTGGAAACACGTATCGAGGCCAATTGCATGTATTTTTGCCAATCATTGGCGGAAAGATCTCAGAGTGTTCAAATTGCTTCTCGTGGATCGTATAAGCAGTGCGTCACGCTCAGAAATCAGCTTCTTCAGTCCCAGAACAAAGCATCTTGTTCTGGACGCATGAAGTAAAGTGTCACTCTCGTCGATTTTAGAAATTTCAGTAATTACATTAATAAGCATACATATTAATGAATACAAAATAAGAATGACACTATTGGGACGAAAGGTTTCATTGCGTTTGACATCACACTTTAATAAACCATAAAAGGCAGCTGATCTCGCTTTAATGATTTTTGTTATTACTGACGGAGCTTCAAAATGTTCAGTGCAAGAAGTGCTTATAAAAGCTATACTATGAAATAAAAATAAAAATAATTGGCTCATATTTATAATGCAGCATTTTCATTCATCCAACCAGAAGATATAACAGTTTTGATATTTGAAGAAAGTTGCAGTTACTTTTTGCCGAACCGAAATAAATGGGAAAATATGGACTGTTAGATGCGATCCGAATTTTGTCACCGAAAGCAGCTGCCGATTCCTTAAAATACTGGATGTTGACGCACTAACGGTGGACAGAAAAATGTAAAAGAAATACAAAGTGTGGACGAAAATGATTGTCGGAGATACCGAGTTGAAAGTTGAGATAAGGTCTGAGACTAATAATACAGAGAACAGAGTTAGTTTCAACTTCCTGAGACAAGCATACAAACTATATCTCTTTAAATATCTTCCATCAGTACTATCTTTAAAAGCTTCATACATCATACTTTCAAACAGTTTACATATAATATTATTGCAGTAATAAGCAATATTTAACAATAAACAATGGAAATTCAAAACATTATTCAGCTGTAAAACACGCATGAGCGCAATAATCTGAGGTAATGAGAATGTGATGAATTAAGATTCTAGTACCTTGTTAGATAGTATTGCATTAAATTATTAAAACTGTTAATATAGTACATTCATTACTGAAGTAACGCATTATTTCTCAATTGAAAAGCTTTATAAATAAAGATATTGCACTGGAACTTGATATTAATGTGACACATTTTAACATGTTAGGTTTTCTCCAATAATCCATCGATACATGTCTCTTCCTAAGTTCCAAATGCAGTGGACATTCGAGGAGAAAATGATATTCATTTCCAAGAATTGAGCAAATTTACATGTGATATTTTCTCTCCGGGTCTTCTTTAGTCTATTCCATCTACCAGATTCAGTGAACAATCTATGTGATGATGCTTCTAATTTAGTTAATGCAATTCCATACTTTCGGATCCCAATAGCTTCTAAATATGAATTATAGCAAAAATCAGCAAAATGTTTTGTAGAAAATAGGTGCTGAATAATTCGCCACACTAGCATTCCAATTTTGAATTAAGTTATCAGACAATCATTTTTACAATAGCTAGAGAATAAATTATATTACCAACACCCTGGTAAATCCAAACTTCATAATAAAAGACTAGACCAGATATTAAAAGTCTAACCAGGGTACCCCAAGCTTGCTTTCTTGGTAAACCAGTACTGTCATTGAGCATATCATTGTACACTAATGAACAGCAGAAGATCCCTATACTTTCTTGAAATTCCTTTATTGACTTACCCTCTCTTTTCGTATTTACAACTGCTTGTCATAAGCTTTAATTAACACATTTGCCTAAGAGTTAATGTACAAGATTAACAATCACCAACAAACAGAGTTAATGCGGGTTATCACGTTATCTCGCAGATCGAAAGTGAGGCTTATGGTGTATGCCTCATGTATGTGAATAGATACAATGGAGGACTTTTATGTCCAAACATCCTACTTAGATCTGTTATTGGAAATTGTTGGTCCTAGTTTGGAAGTAAGCTTTTAAATTAGAATGAAAAGCAGCAATAATAAAAAGAGGCTGATGATAAATGCATTAAGATAGCTAAATAGTATATTTTTGGTTCCATTCCTAAGGCCAACAACTCGAACGACTGGGATGCACGATAAACAAAGCCAAACAAAACAAATCAAAAAAAATATTTTAAAAAAAAAAAAAAAAAAAAAAAAAAAATCATGCAAGCAGTTGGACTTCATAAAATTAAATTACCTGCAAAGCTCTTTCAAAGTTGATAATTGCACTAGATATTCAACCTAAATTATTTCCTCAATGCAACTTTCATCAGCTATTTGACTTAGTTGTAGTGAAGACATGGGAATTCCGTTAAAGAAACTTCAGGTGTTTGCTGAGATATATTGAAATTTTCTATCAATCCTTAAAGGAAGAATACAGCATTTAGTGTGGAATAAAGAAAAGATAATGAAATAAAACGGTTGAAAATGAAAGGAATAGCCGCAAGAAAACACGAGGAATACTTGCGATCATCGTCTTTGTGACTGGTAATATTTTGTATGGATTGATATATAGACACACGTTCTCCCTTCGACTGAATGTCGTACAGTGTAATCATATGCATATTAATAAACAAACTCTCATACTCAGACTAGAAAAGTTTATTACACAAAACATATTTTGCAAGACAGTGTACATGAATATATGAATATATATATATATATATATATATATATATATATATATATATATATAGAGAGAGAGAGAGAGAGAGAGAGAGAGAGAGAGAGAGAGAGAGAGAGAGAGAGAGAGAGAGAGAGTCTAAATGGCTGATAAGACATATTTCTGATGGTGGGAGAAAACGTCATATAATAAAAGAAAATAGATAGGATATGTTTCCTTTTCTATGTTCAACTGAGGGAAACATTTTGAACTTTCTTAGGTCAAAAGAGAGTTTGTGAATTTGCCTCGCTGGACGGCAATACGTTGATGGGGGAGGGTGATTTTTATTTGCTGATCACAAGGGGCAAAATTAAATGTATGGCAGGAATAATTCTAGAATGACAATAACGGGAACTTCGGTTAGATGGCTGTGTGTAGCGTTTAAGGGCTACATCAACTAATTTATGTGCTGTTTTGTAGACGAGATAGGGACATTAATCTGACCTTCTTTGTTCCCAATACGTCCATCCTAATACATCAAGCATAGTTGAGAAACTAGAGATTGAGAAATAATTGTTGAGAGTCCAGCGTGCACCACGGTGCTGAACAATTTCAATTTTAGAGCTGGCATACATAATATAATTGAGGATCAACAAAAACTTTATAGGCTATTTCTCCAATGTTTTGCTTTCATATGTTTTGGTTTATAAAGTCAAGAGTTTCGTGTGCTTTATTGACAATTATTGTATATATATATATATATATATATATATATATATATATATATATATATATATATATATAAAGGCTTTCCATAGCAAGTAATATGCAAGGTCATACATTTAGATGGACTGAAGTGCAAATTCCATTGTGTTCACAAACTTGGAGTTTTTAGAAGTCTTTCTATATTGTCTTTCTATCTTTGTTTGAATTAACGTTAAATAGACGGCTCTGTCGTCGGCAAACAGTCTCATGTGGGGTTTTTTTTACCGGGAAGGTCATTTATATACACAAAGAACTGGATGGCACCAAACACTAATTCTTGTAGATTGCCTGACTTCACTGGCCCTGACTATAATTCATTGCCATCAATGACAATCTTGATGGGACGTTGTAACAACAATTGAGGGAACATTTTCGTTTGTATTGATATTCCTAAGTTGTACGTTTTAACATTTTAAATAGGAATGTGCCATTAAATCCTACAGAATTTATGTAAATGAGCGGTTCTTCTGTGATATACATATTTGTATCGCGTGAAAGGAATGCTCTATGGTATCATTATCCCTGCTTTTGTCGTCTCGCGCCTCAAGATTCTGAATGTTGCTGCACAGATTTGTGTCACTGTGCAAATTCTCAAATGCTCCATCCCTTCTCAAGTACGTAAACAGTGTTCTCTGGAAAAGGTGACAATTACTATTCTTCCTCGTTCAAGCTCCATGATATGGGTACACAGCGAGGTTGAACATTCTTCCAGGAGAAGAATATGGCTGTATGGGTTAGGTATAGGGTGCTGGAACACCGTCGTGTTTTAATTTACTTAGTTGTGTCAACGGCTTAAACAAGATTCTTAAAATATATTGATCAATTTACCCGGTAACGTAATCAAAACTAAAGATGAAGTAACATAAAACAACGTTTTCTTAGCATACAAAAAGCGTAAGGTAATTGTCTAAACTTAAAACTATAAAGATTAAGCATAGATGCTTAAGAACAAGACAGTGTTCATATTCATTGAATAATAAGCAAGCTCCACCAGCTGTTTCTGAATCATCATTAATTGATAATTGCAATCCACCGACGACCAGTAGGAAACACAACGTAACGAGGCCTAGGATTAAAACTGATATATGTATTTTCACTGTAGTTTTCACTGCATAACACAAACACATTGAAATAATCAAAAAATCCTTTTTTACATGTCATTTTTACTGTCAACCAAAATCAATATTGCTCAAAATGGTGCAAGTTTCTAATGAAAAAAAAAATAAAATTCTATGCAATGAGCAGACTTAACAATCTCGGTCGTACTGATCTGCAAATAGAGTTTGCATATAATTTCAGATAGTTTTCCGGTTGGAATATAGGTTAATCTCGATAAACCTTTTCTTCCTGTAAAAGCAATAGCTTTCGTTTGTTTTTTAGTTTGATACATTTAATCAGAGTATAAATATTATCAACATACTTTTGTGTTACTTAGGTCAAGTATGGTGCGAATAAGACTGTAATAACGAGAGGTGCATGTCTCTTTAGGCAAAAGGGTTAATTTAACTTAAGGTGTAATAATAATAATAATAATAATAATAATCACTCATATGCATTGGTATTGGATTGGAAAATTCTACCCGAGGATCAGATATATGCATCAGATGCGAGACTTTGCCGAATGTCTGAAGAAACTTCTGATCCCTGAATTATTCTCACATTCTTCTACAAATTGTAGGTTGTAAACAAAGAACAGATAAATGCTTCCATATTTAGCGAAAGGGTATGTTTGGTTTACAGCGAACTATTCAGTGTAAACTTGGAAATGAGGTTAAAACATATATAGATTGGACGAGTGCTGAATTTTAAGTGGTATAATAATAGCAGACAATCGTTACACGATGGATTTGATGACATCATACAATCAAGTCAATGTGGTGATGCGACAATCAAAACGCTGTTTTGACGTCCTGTGATGTGAGACAACATTCATTTAATAACAGATGGAGAGAATATCCACCGGTGTTCTACACTGTAAAATAAAACCATACATATGTAGAAATGTGAGAAATAAACTGGTCTGTACACTTCACTTGATTCTACACGTTTCATTCAAGCTTTACATTAAAAAAATAATTTATAACATAGAACCAACATTCTCAGTGTCTCTGTCGTATGTTTTCATAATGCTTTGCGCACTCCGATGCCAGCAAGGCGATTAAATACTAATTTTCATATACAAAAGTATCGTCGTATCTCTCTTCCACTGTTTAGTGTATATTACATATTTTTTACTTGATTGTCTTTCTTTCTTTCTTTATTTCTCTCTCTCTCTCTGTATATATATATATATATATATATATATATATATATATATATATATATATATATATATATGGGCATATATAATTAGATATTGTAATGTTTCATTGCAGTGAACTTAATAAAGACAGTCTTCTGCATTATCCTCTATAGGAAAAGGAAGCTCTATGCTTAAACTACTTTCTCTTCACACACTCTACAACACCCTTTCGCAACAGGGCGCCATTGTCCTTGTGCATAAACATTGCTGGCCAGACGGGAAAGAACATCTTCTCTCCTGAGTTGAGATATGGTGAATAGATTTTACCATCGAAATCTGCTTTGATGTTAAATTCAAGATGAATTGGTGGAAACTGGATCCGCATTAGCCAGCACAGCTGAGCACAGTTCTCCACGTAAATCTGCATTTTGTCTTCAAGAGGATTATCAGATTTGGATGGGATTCTTTTCTTGCCGCCTTCTTGAACATGACCAATTTTACTGAGGACCTTCTGCGAGATTATCTAATAACAAGAAAAAGAGCAACAATAATAACAACAACAATAATAAATAAATAAATACATAAATAAATAAAGACATAAATAAATACATAATAACAAGAAAATATTAAAGTTATAGTGCCATCCTATCATAAATTAGTATTAAGCGCAAGAAATGATATTTACATTTTGTTGTATAAAGAAATAAAGTGACAAGATCTGTCATGCCAACACGGGCTTTCCCAAGTGAACATAAGTCGTTGTTATATTTACGCAACAAGCATGGTTTTACCACTGAATAAAGAGACTATATAGCTTCCAAATATGATTGTTTGTAATCATATTCATGTACTGGATAAGGATCACGGTAGTCCGCTCGCTGCATTTAGCATTAAGTAAAGACTTTTCAATCAAACCTTACCTGTGGCATGAACTTGACTGTTTCCGTCCCCCAATTTTTCTGGAACTCCCTGATGGCATCTTTCAGTTTATTACGAGCTTCGTCAGTCTGAAATTGATTAAATGCTCTTTATTTTACCTCATGTTTTCATATACAAAGTCAGGTAACTTAAAAAATTTTAATGTTATTACTTCTTTGCATGCATGCATTACAAAACTTGTATCTTTATTAATATTTATGATATTTGCAGCTCGTACAATTTCACCTCATAAGCGAGCAACAAAAAAAAAAACAAACAAAAAACAAAAAACAAACAAATCTTTGTTTTCCCTATTTTTAAGGACCTCAAGCCAACATTCGTTTTCAACTGAAGAGTTCTTAAGCGCGCCAATACAACACACTGTTTTCCTCTAATTAAACTGTGAAGCACACATTCACGAGAATACAATTTCACACTTGTATGTTGTTTCTTGCTTTACATTCGTATATTTTATTAGTAAGCAGTTCTAAGTCATAGATCTATATTTCATGCCACATACCACAAAAAAAACACAACATTAACACCTAATGCAAAGAAGTATTCAAATCTGAAATTACTAAACACGTAACGGTGACAATAGCCAGAAAATTCCTAGTATTAGAAAATATTACAGGAGCTAATTCATACTACCGTAAATTCCGCAAATACGATTCGGTATCAATGACGTCTATGTCAATTGGATAGCTGGCACCAGTTTCCCATAATCAAACGAATAATCGCTAAATTCAACCAAATATATAAGCTATATGTAATATATGCGTATACAACCTTTCTCTTTGTAGTTCTCTCTCCCTCTTTAGCTCATTTTCTATTTCCCAGTTCAATCTGGTACTTTGGATCCACTATTATGAATATTTCATATTTATATCTCATAAATTGTTAACGGTGAGTCCAAGGTCCCCTACCTTGCTACCATAATGTGTCTGGAGGAATTATATATATATATATATATATATATATATATATATATATATATATATATATATATATATATATATATATATACGGAGACGTAAATACAGATAAATACCTAGGTTTGTTACAGTATATATTTTGTATTCTTAATTAAGATCTAGTTTTTTTTGGCTTTTAGCCTCTTTTGTTTATTTTTTGGGGGGAGGGGGGTGAAATAGGCGTATGACCGAGTGGATTTGGTTTGTGGTTCATACGTGCTAGAAGATAGCTGACTTTACTCGGGGTATGGTTACGAGCTCTGCTTGAAACAAATAAAGTCTCAAAGCTTATTTTATTGTAACTGTGTCATTTGGCAACACTTTCTTGAATTATTATGATATATATGAATTAAAAAGAATGTCCGTGAAAATGTTCACTCTGCATTATTTGGCAGATGTTATTATAATAAATACATCAAATGTAAATGAAGGTCATGCTTGTGTAGATACTTTATTGACGACTTTTGAAACTCTAGAGTCTCTACAGTGTGCACGGCACCGCCATATTGCAGAGGTACAGTGTGTGAATTATATGAAAGCATAAGAGGATCTCCGAATGGTTCATTGCCAGGTCCGTTTGTGTTGACATCAGTGCTATATACAGTACAGTTAAGAATGTTGTACGAGTGAAATTGTTTCGTAAAATTAAAACTTTAACTACACTATATCTCGATTTATGTTTGTGTTAAATTCAACTGTGCGTTTCATTCCAACGACGGTTTAGTTGGTAACGATCTCCGAACCGAGAGAAAGTAAATAGATGATGCTGTGGTCGTTGTAACTTTCACTTGAAAACATAAATTATGATTTATCTGGGCCGACAATTAAAACCATCAGTTTCTTTTCTAACTTTTGCATCTAGAATAGCTATATTAGTAAGTAAATAGTTTGTTATGTTTGGCATATAAGTATTTCATAATTATGAGGTTTAACTGTACAGTATACGTAGCCATTGTAAACATAATCGGACTTTGTGACATCACATGCAGGCTCCAATGAAGATCGAGAGTGAGAGTAACAACAGGGCATTTTCAAGAGATATATTTCATACAAATACAACATAGTTTCCGTCCTGATATGGATATTATATAAAACATATCTCCTAAATAATATACGTAATAAATAAAATGCAACGTTCTCTTTACATTTTAGGGAAAGACTGAATAAATATTAACACTGATTAACCTAATTGTTTCACACGCAAGAGTGTAATTTGCAGTATTGACCCATAGTGTATCGATGCCTGCATATAGTAACAAATTTGAACAGTGTGCTATATTTTTTAATTGTGTGGATTTAAATCTTTAACGCAGCTTCCACTAGAAGGCTAAATGAACACAACCCCAGGCAGTCCTGAAACAAGTGAATCGGTTGTATGTACATTAAGTATGATTACATCATAATAGTGATCAAGAATGAGATAAATATTCTCAGATTTTAATATCTTTACAATACGTTCATCCTTTAGTTTGTTTTTCTTTCAAGTTTGTCTTCCTAAGCGACTTTTCTAAATATTTAACGGTAAAGACGAAAAAGCAAATCAATTTTAATACTTGTGAATATTATATAGAGCTTTTCCATTAACATCAGTAAGGAAAAACATCGCCACTGGCATGGTTGAAGTGTGACGGTCCTGTCGTCTGCACCACGGTATTCATATCATTCGTCATTAAATTGATAGAAAGAGAGACACACGAGAGAGAGAGAGAGAGAGAGAGAGAGAGAGAGAGAGAGAGAGAGAGAGAGAGAGAGAGAGCAACATGATAAGCGTGATAAAAACATTCATAACATTTTCTACTTGTACCTATGTCTTATTTTAGGTACACTTTTACCTTTGTCTTATTTTAGGTACACTTTTACCTTTAGGTAAGGCTAGTTTTCGGAGAGTTCTGGATGCAAATACTGACATCTTGAATATTATCTCACATAGCTTAATGAATTGATCACGGGCATTTTAACAGAGACTTCGTCTTATAAAGTGTTATCTAACCCGCAACAATTATTTTACCCTGATATCTTTTCCTTGCACTGGATGCGTCAGCTCATCGATGTATATGCCGGAACATCCGGAAGAACCTGTCACTGTCTTGAAGTGGAACCAGAATATTCATTGAAAAAAGAATGATTGTATTGCTTCAAAATTGCGCTTACGCTTTTCAACAATTATTCAGAATGTTTTCCATCTGTGCAAAAAATCAATTAGAGAATAAGCGAATATACATGAATTTCGTCAGAGTTAGGTATGTTTTGTTGCAAGTTATATGAAAAAGATAATCCCAACACGTCCCCCGCACAAAAAAGCAACAAACGAACAAAACAACCCCACCCCCCCACCCCCCCAAAAAAATGAACAATGAAACTGTGCTCTGAATGTTGAAAGATACCCCAACAACAACCCCCCCCCCAAAAAAAAAAAAAAAAAGCAACAAACGAACAAAACAAACAAACCAAAAAAACCCCCAAAAAACAAAAAAACAATGAAACTGTGCTCTGAATGTTGATCAAGCATTTATCTCTACAATACATTCAAACATACATATATAAATGTGGCGGTGCACACATGCGAAATAAAACTGTCAATGAATCAGCCAAAAGAAGAGATAACATGCAAAAGTTTTTAAGAACATTAAACTTAGCTATACAGCTTAATAATAATAATAATAATAATAATAATAATAACAATGTTAATAATAATAATAACAATCGCAAGAATACCAATAATAGCAAATAATGACTACGATACTAATAATAGTATAAAGTTTTTTGTTCTTATGTTTTATGTCCAAAATAGGAAATCAATGTACCTTGTTTGAAAGAAATTTTTGTTTAATCTGTAAAGATAAGCAACGCTTATAGCCATAAATGTATATAATGAATTTATATAAAATAAGAGTACAATTACGTCTGAAAAATTGTTTTACCCAAAATACAGAAGACACCGGAAACAGGCTAAATGAAACCCCTCTCTATGATGTTTCTTTTTTTCTATGAATGAATTTAAAATGTAATTGTCACCCACACATTATTCGCCTCGAAAAGAAACTTTCCGTCCTCACTGAAAAGATTATGGAGTTCTAGCAAGTAAAATTCAGCGAATCAATATCACATTATTATGAAGAATTCTATTTTTTTTTAAAAGAAAGAAAAAACAAATGAAATAAACAGAGTAATTGGATATTAAAATGGTATTATGTAAATGTATCTGCTGATTATTGGCCCACACATAAATAGAGAATAAGAAAAATGTATGATAATTTAACATTATTTGACAGGTACTTACCTTAGACCCAACGAACTTTGCCATCTAAAAACATAGAGAATATTAAAATATATTCATAGAATTATGAACATAACTTGATAAAGTAACTTAATTTTGAAGAGTCTATTTTCATGACATTGCTATAACTGTAGGCAATATTTAGTTCATATCATTCTTGGAATCAAAGTTGTATCTTTTGTTTATTTAAAGGTTAATATTGCAACTTTCACCATAAGCACCATGACTCTTCCCCTATCCCCCTTTGTTTGCCACGCTTATGCCTATGTTGGTTATTCATATAGATGTTATCAAAGTAAAAATATCAAGTGTCAACAATGTACACAAGCTTAATAAGAATGTATTAATGTTATTTGAACAACTCCTTTAATTGTAAACTGTGAAATCTAAAACAAATTCCTTTTGTCAAGATGTAAACTATAAAACTTATTGCAAATTCCGTACAAGTATGACAAGTTGTACATTGTGAAAGTTGTAAATCTATTGCAAATTCCGCAACACAATGTCAAGTTGTATACTGTGAAATTTATTGAAAATTTGGATACAGAATGTCAAGTTGTAAACATATCGCAAACACTGTTAAAGAAGAAACCGTCTTTAACAAACACAAGATATTGGATAAATCTGAATATCATAGATAGTCTAGATTCTGGCCCACCTGTACAATATACTCCATTTTTTACCCATTTGTTGCTTCGTTCGGTTGATTTTTTATTTTTTTATATTTAGCACTTTTAGATTTAAATTGTACTATTTACCTAGTACTGAAAATACCAGACCTAGACTAGTGAATCATGCTATCGTTACCGGACCACATGTACATTATACTACAACTAACACTGATAAATCTATTAAAAACGATAGGCCACCAACATCCACAATCTTATTAAAACCGTCGGCCACTAGCACTCAAAATTGTATAAAAAACCATAGGTCACTAAAATTCAAAATTGTATGAAAAACCGTCGACCACTAACACTCAACATTTTTTGAAACACCACAGCAATCCTTCCTATGCTGCAATTTTCATGACTGCTAATTTAAACTTTTAGTCCTAAATTTTAAATTTTGAAATATATCCTTAGCTAAGAGTCCTGATTAATTAAATTATTAAACCAAAAGTCTAGGATAAAAAGCGTGCCCGTCGGGAAGCGAGGCACCCCCCTCCCAACACCTCCGTGAAGCGGAGCGAAGGGGGAGATCTTTATATCCTTTAATTTCAGTCTTGTCAAAATCTGTAAATCAAAACAACTTGGGACGGCATGACTTATATACAGACAAACATGCTTAGTTGATAGATAGCTCCAATCTACGTAAGGACATAGCCATGTGCGAACCTCCGGTTTTGTAGACTTCTGCTGGTATAGCATTTGCTCCAGGTGCTTTGCCATTTGACAGCAGGTAAGTTGCTTTCTCAGTTTCAGCCAGCGTTGGAGGACCAGCAAGAGATATGTTGATTTCTACTTGGGGTAGTCGATCACTTGCCTCCTCACTTACAGATGATTGCTGATAGAAGATGTTGTTGAAGTGTTCTATCCATCTTTGTAGTATTCATTCTTTGCCAGTGAGCACAGTTGTGCCATCAGCAATCAGTATTGGAGATGTTCCTGATGGCTGTCGTCTATAAATTGTCTTAAAAGCATCAAATAAGTTCTTCACGCCATTCCTATTTGCGTAGGACTGAATCTTATATTCCTTGTTGCTCAGCCATGATTCTTGCAACTCTCTGAGTTTGCACTGGACAGTCCTATTGATGTTGTTGAAAGCTGCATTATTAGATGCTGAAGTGCTGTCTTCTAAACATCCCTTTAAGAGTCGATGCTTCTCGTTTAGTAGTCTCCGTATTGCAGCATCTTCATCAGGTGAGTTAAACAGTTCCCATAACACACAGTCATCCTTGAGTTGTATTTGAAAATACATCAATTCAACGAAATATTCGACGCTTTAATGAGCTTTCTTGACTCTCGTATAGAACACACTTAAAAGAAGTTGCCTATGAGTTAGGTATACTTCTACATTTAGTAGTAGTCATCTATTTACAAATTTACTTTGATGCTTATAAATGTATTCCTTTAAGGAACTGGGATACGATTTTTCATTTCGCTTGTATTAAATTCCTGGTATTATTGGTGTTACTTTCCTCACATTTGTCCTCGAGTCCTTGTTTATAATCTTCGAACATGCTTTCAGATTCACCAGCTACAGTGTGAACCTGTATCAAGAATGCAACAGCCAATTTATCATATTCATGGATCTTGCTTCGTATGATAAGTCAGTTTAATTAGCCATATTTTTACCACCGCTCGGTGGATTTGAATACAATATTTGTATTTATTTATATTTACTTAGAATATTTATTCAAGGAAAAAATGGTATTTAGAATATGTTTTTCTTAAACCCCTCATTTCCAGTTTCACTTAAAATTCCACTGTTACTTCCAAAGCTATCATTTATACATATCATTAACTCCAGACAAGAAAGGAACAGTGAACTTCACATTAGTACCAGTCTATATTGATATAAATGTTCAAATCAACGAATGTTTAATGCCTAAAAATGTAAATCGTTTAGATTAGGCTACTCTGACTAGAAACATCAGCTCATATTAAAAACTGAACTAAATGGCTATCCAGATGTTAGGATGATTTCACAGAATATTATCCTTCATGGACACGGAGAAAAAAAAAGTTAGTGCAAATGTACAAATTCATTGTTCGGCCTAATTTGTGATATGTTGAAAACCAAGTTAGAAGCAAATTACAGTTTTGTGGGAACATGTCCGGTGATGAGCTAACAGATTAGTCAAGAGGCTACAACACATGCTTAATGTTTAAAGATGATAAAACTTTTGTCCCCCAACATTACGATATATACAGCTTCTGGCTTAAATTATGCAGGAATATAATATTTCTACCAAGATAAATGTAGTAACGATGTATATCATACTTCTAGCAGCAAATGATAACTAATTGAATCGTTATGCTTATATTCACAGCTTGCAACATGGAAGATTGCAGAAACAAACATCTATTAGAATCAGTCAATATCTGTAAGACAAACATGGGAATTCAACATCACTGCCTTCTGGATTGAACCTGTGTCAAGTCTTTACAACTGTCGAAGACTTGACTGCTTGGGAAATATACCATTTATTATTTAATTGCTTTTGAGTGAGTATCTTTTATGTTTAAAGCAGAAAAGTCATCAGACTTTTTCATAGAGATTAGTAACGAAGCATCTTCCAAAAGCCAAATAATAGAAGAAAAGACACCAACATCAAATATAACGCAATTTATGTATTACCTTTTCTTTGTTAGCAGGCGGTACAAAAATTAATAAGATTTTTATTGATGGGGTTAAGCACCATATGTATGTCAACATGTTATTATTGATCTCAGTTGGAAGTTCCCACATATATAGTTTAATGCAATCTGACGTTAAAAACAGTTTTACAGTTTTTTTATGGGTTGAAGCGTCTCGGCTTTTAAAGAATAAAGAAACGAGAGAGATAGAGAGGGCTATGCATATTCTTTATATTTATGGACACTTACCATTTGTAAGACACAACCCTAACTTACGTGTGTTCAAAGTTTTAAAGAATTAGAGGGCAACAATTTCAAGGAAGTATATAATGTATTACTTTCACTACTAGCACTTTCCATGTTTACGAAAACTTTTGTTAGCACCAAATCTATGTCTTGGCAAAATATACACTATAAGCTTTCAAACGCTGTATGATGCGGATGTGTGGGTACAGTGTCTATACTAAATTATTATATAAGTAGGAAGTAGGCAAAGATATGAAAATAATGGTGCAATGAAAAGGTACCTAACTACTAAACCAAGACGCCATATGTCTTATCAATAAATATCCAATTACCTTTTATCCTGATCATCTCCCTTTCCAAATGTTTTGTCTAGATATGCCATATTCGTCTAATTCCTTTGTTTGATTCTACAAAATAGTAATATTAACATTAAAATTAGAATGCACATCCCCCCCCACACACACACACACATACATACACCAACAAAACGAACATCTGTTTTATGTTTCAAATGACTCGCTTAGACGCGCACCATTTGTAAGACAAAAAAACCATCATAACCATATGGCATCTATCAATGTAAACGCTATTAATGCAACACCAATAAAACTATCAGTATTGTTTGAGAAGCACATATCCGTACTCGTAACTGTTTTGACCACCACCCACTCTGTAATTTGAGACACTTGGCTAAGTGGCTATTGTTGATGCATAAGTGCATTTGAGTGGCATATCTGTATTCGTATTTTCATGCACAGTAAGTGTATATGTGGTGATAGGTTGTGGATCTTGATGGTTGCAAGTCTAGATCCATAGGGTAAGGAAAGAGCGAGCGGCCAATGCCAGTTACATATTAGTATCTGAATTTGCCTTTCCACGCCCAGTAAGTGTCTGTGTGTGCATATATATATATATATATATATATATATATATATATATATATATATATATATATATATATATATATTCAGTGAGGATCTCTATAGTTTCTAAATTATGACCTAGGGGCTACGTCAATGGTGGTAAAAGTAAACCTAGGAGCAAATTTCATCTTTATATCCGAATACGTCTTGCATGTCTGAATAATCTGGTCAATGTTTATCAACTTTTTAAGAAATTATTTCAAATGCATTGCATTATATTGGGAGCTATTAACTGTTCTACCATGTTGCGATCTGCATAGCGTAACGGACGGATGGAAGGATGGATGGAGAGGTGCAGGTAATACGGGACCAACCATTTAATTAAAAGGGGGAGGGAATAGACTGGATTGCTTTTTAACAACAATATTTTTTTTTTCGTCTACCTCAAGATAATATTTTTCAACTAATATAACGGATCCAATAAGTTCTTTTTTATTTCTGAAAATCAGAGCAAGACTATTTTTTTCAACCTATTTGAAAGCCTGGCATTTTTTCTAAAAACATTTTGAGGCTCCCCCTCCTCCCCCCGGCCCCAATAATCAAATGGTCGGTCCCTAAATCCTCGTCACTTTTAACGAAAGCTTGGTAATAAATATTCATATATTGCATTCTGTTTTGAATAGAGATAGCATAGCGCACGTAAATATTATACTGCTTATTTGAAAAAAAACTCATTGAAGAGTTGAACAAAATATTTGACAGGTAGAGATTGTATCTTGAGTTGCTTTATATTTCCTTTTGTTTAACATAGTAATGTAGATTGGTTTCTATTATACATTGTAAGGCAGAACTCTGGACAAAGGGAGATAACTGTCCTATATTTTATCCCCACCCCAGGTAAATCCCATATATTTACTTCCAAATTTCTCTTAGGCTTTGGAAATGGTCTGTGGGCTCTGATAATATTTACAATTATATGTAATTCGCGAGTTTGTTTAATGAAATGTAATCAAATTCTTGGAACCCACGCACACCCACCCCTTCTCTTAATCCTTTCCTTAAGGGTGCTTTTGACCCTTGCACGTTTGTACCATCATTTATGGCATGGTAATACTAAAACATATGGCGAGCTGAATGAGTGGTGTGGGACTATCTTCAATGTACGCAGATCTAAAATTGTTTACGGCCAATGTAAATGTCTTAGTTTTTACTTACCTTTTACTTTCCCAAGCTCTTTTTTTCCTTCCTGGTTCTCGATGTGACCTTGACATTTCTTTCAGTAAAACCTCCTTCCATAAATAGTTATTTGGAACGCAAGAATTTATGAAAATGACTCCACGACCTTAATATATGTTTTTTCTTCATGGTGTAAATTTTAATTTCGTGATTGAATCAAATCTCGTGATATCCACGTCAACTACAAGAACAATGTATATACGTACACTTAATATCTAATCAGGAAGTGATTTAGTTTCACGTGAACATAACCGATGATAAATTAAATTATTAATAAACAGACTGCATATAATAAACATAAGAGCAAAATCTGACGATTCATAAATTGTAAGATCAAGTGTTGCGCCTGTGTAAATGAGACAGACAGAGATACAGAGACAGAGCCGGAGACAGAAGGAGAGAGTGTGTATCAAGCAATCCGGGGAACAATATAGTTTTCTTTTCGCCGTTTGACAGAGATATATGATACTTAAATTGTACATATATCTTATATGTAAATTATTTTGATGACATTGTTTCATATTTGACAGTCTTTACTATATAGATAGACATTGGAAATCATTTTAATTTATATTTTTATGATTAACTCGCAAAGGTGTCATGGACAGTATCATTTAGAATGCGTAAGTTTTACTCGGATTTAGATATATGCAAATACTGTGGCTCTGTTTCCTAATAAAGTACTGAGTGAAACGATAGCATATCATTTAAAAATATTAATAGTAGATATTGCCATTGATGTTGAAGCAGCATCAGTGGCATTATTAGTAGCAGCAATTTTTGTTGTTGTTCTTTAGTTTGCTGTTTTTGATGTTCTTGGCATTGTTTCTATGTTGCTGCCAATAATGATATTTGGTTTGTCTGCAATCTGTATTGTAGTTGCTTTTTTATTTATATTTTCCGGTTGCTTGTTTATAGTGGCAGTTTTCAAGGTTGCATAAAAGCACCAGTATGGGGGCTGCACATATTGTATAATGTTCGGATTATTGAAGCTGCGGTGCCTTATCAAGTTCTAATTTATAATGTAGCTACAAGAACAGCCATACTCTTATATTTATACAAATCTGACTTACTTCCACCACTTTTCACACCACCTTCGTCTCTGTAAACTTTCCTCTTCTTCCTTCAAGACTACAAAGACGGCGGCAATCACATTTTCTACTGGTGATGCTATCAAAACGACAACTATGTCCAGCTATTAGTTAAACAGGTAAGAGCTCTGTATTCCTAAGGTATTCATTTTTAAATTTTTGCTTCATTCTTTTTTCTCAAAAATTTCAAAAATCAAAAACTTCAGTGAGTTGCTCGTAGATTTAACAATCTGAATATCGGTTTAAACACGACTGCCAGTATATACGATCATGCTGCACCTTATCTTCTAAAAAGATCTAGATAAAAAAAATAGGTATTCGATCCTTCCAAATGCCCATTTTGTAACATATAAAGGACTATGTATCTACTATATGGGTACTTCATATCACAGTTTTGTTTTCAACATTATTATTAGTCTTTACTGTGTTTTTCATGCAAAATGATTATGACGTCATGTACAGCAGAAAACATAAAATGACGCTCACCAACGTTATGAGCGACGTGTTGTGTTCATGTACTACAGTATATACATATATATGCAAGAGGAAGAAGTTATTATTCTCTTCTCCGTTTATATTTATTAAAACTGATATGTTTCTGATTAGTTATATTATTCTAAAAGTTTCTTCCATATGGCGAACATTTTCCAATTCATTATAAGGTGTGTTGCATTAGGTGCCGACGGTTCTCGATTATATCATTACGAATTGTTTTCTTGGTGAAATTATTCAATGTATGCCAAAGATTTCTGTGAATAATGTAGTGCAGTTAATTTTAATATTTTTGGATTACTTCAAGATACCGAAACTACTATTGTAAATAAATAAATAACAGTAATATTTCTTCACATCAAATACATTAACTCATCTTCGCTATTACCATTATTGTCAATTGTCTGTATTACTAGAAAACATGGGTTAATACTAATACGTATCTACAATTACATTGTAGTAGTGTGCATAGTGCGGGGGGGGGGGGGCTGCAAGTTTAGAGATTCTTTAGCATACTTTTAAAAAATTATGAATTCTCTTGCCATTTTGGGAGTAACTGCCTCTTACTGCGGTTCTAAATGTAGGGTAGGGTAATTAGAATGGGTATATATTTCATGTAAGAGAATTATAGGAAGGAAACCTGATCGCGGTACACGTCAATGCAATAACATTCGTTTTCGTCTGACCAATTAAACATCCTCCTTAACACACACACTCTCTCTCTCTCTCTCTCTCTCTCTCTCGTTCTTTGTGGAGCACCTACACAAATATATACACACACAAACACACGCATTTTCTGTTTGATGGAGATAATATTAATGCACCAAAATAATATTTCTTTCTTCTCACCTGCGTCGCGTTTCTTAAATCATGTATAGCGTTAGCTGCTATATCCTGTTTGTGCTGAGCTTGAATGTTCGACCATATTTTAAGCAATAAAAACAATATTAAGCAAGTCTGTTTGAAATTTTAGTCTTCGAATGACATGCATTTGAAAATCATACGTAGTTATTCGCAAACTATGGAATTGTTGGGATATATATATATATATATATATATATACATATATATATATATATACATATATATATATATATGTATATATATATATATATATATATATATATATATATATATATATATATAGTGTATGCACGAAGGTAATTCTGTAGTTAAGCTGATAACTCCCCATTTCAAATTTATTGCTCTTTTAATTTCATTCATCTGAATGAAAGTTTAACAATCCTCCTTTAAAGTGCAAAAAGGGGGCTAATATGAATAGAAGCAAGCATTCGTGGTGTATTGCGTTTTTTAATAGCTCTTCTGTTTGAACAAAAATATTTGAAGATGACATAGTAAGTCAATTTGTTGACAAGACAAACACACGGTTGTTTAGAGTTGCATAGAACGAACGGACAGACGGACAGAGAGATGGATCAATAGGGAAAGAAAGAGAGCGGAGGGACAGACGATAAGATAAACACAAACGGACAAATTTTTCAAAGAGTGAATTGACGGACAGGCAATTGGCAAAGGATGGATTAAGGAACTGATGGTCAGACAACTCAAACGTATAGACGAATAAAAGGATGGAAGGACGTACATATATGGGAGAACATATTGTTCTAGCATGTTGTGCCTGCGTAGTTTTCTGAGTCGTTGTCTAAGTTGTTGCATACGAAGATTTTCTTGTGTGATATTTCTAGTCTTTAGTGCTGAAATCATTCTATCATTGGTTCTCGTTGATGTGATATCCCGCTTTGTCGTCTAAGACGGTTTTCTTTGAACAAAACTTTGTTGTATGAGTTTGTCAAGTTTGTTGATAAGTTTCTTGTCGTCTACGCTCTATTTGATGTTCAGCTCTAGTGAGTCTCTGACGGTTTAAATTTGAGTTAGAAGTGATTGATGTGTTTAACAAACCTTGTTCTAATTTGCTCACGTGTGCATTCAGCAAACTTGCAACTGTCTTATCCATAGCAGTTGCAGATTTTGATTTACTCAGCAAATATTGTGCCTATATGTCTGCCTTAGAATGTTCAAACTTTCAACATTCATGAACTGTTTGAGGATATATTAAAGTCACTACTTTATTGTGGATTTTTATCTTTAAGCGAGTTCGTATTGAATGAATTGTTTCAATTCGTCCTCATATAATCTGAACGGTTCTCTTTTATTTTTTCATCCAATTTTCCAATACCATTTAACTTTTGTTTGTTGTACATGTTGTCAATATTATCCACCCGTTTTTTCTTTCCTCTAATTCATCTTAAAAATTGTATTTTATTACTGTTTATGCAAGCTATTTTAATAGTTTTATGCAAGGGAAAGTGCTTATCAGCAGCAACTATTATATTTGTATCAACACTAATTTGTAATGATTTATTTACGAAAGCTTGTTTTTAATATTGAACAAAATATTGACCACCTCGAAAGTGACCAGTAAAAGTTTAATCTTAGTGCCATTCAGTATCTGTAAGGGAGATTTGAGCTGCGAATTTACCTGTCTTTTCAGGCAGTTTATCTGAAAAAAAAGGGTCAATTTTCTATTTTTCCACGTATTTGCTCTTTAAGCAGAAGGTCTTGATTTTCGTGGGTCACTAGCTCAGTGCACGAGAAACCTTGGTTATGATAGAGTTTCTTACTGTAAAATAAATGTATACAAAGGTTAACTCAGGTATTTGCTGGGGCCAGTATCCTTCCACCATTCAATTGTCACAAACATCACCACAGTTAACAAAAATGTAAGTCGTCATTATGTTTTGCACCTGTAAACGATTTCTCATAGCACACACACACACGCAGACACACGCACACACACACACACGCACACACACACACACCAATATATATATATATATATATATATATATATATATATATATATATATATATATATACTTTAAATCTGCTGAACCATTTCATTGGCAGGAATGAGCTGTTATAGCACCAAAAAGTCCTTTAAAACGTAAAAATAGTATCTATATCTCTTTACTGATACATATGACTTTATGGTCCAATAAATGCTACCAGATCAAAGTGCGTGTTGTGGAAACTGTGAGACATAAAAGTTGAAGAGTTTATTCAACAACTCATAATCAAAATCTCTGGTGTGGAAATAATGATAAATTCTCAAAAGAGGCTACGGCAGATTATATAGACATGCTCATGGAAAGTGATCCCGCAAACTACGCAAGAAAGATATTATTCATGGAGAAATCATGTTCAGCATTCACGTTCCATTAAGGGAACTTTCTGAAGAGACTTTAGGAGAAAACCCGCAGAAATGATTAAAAAAACTACAAAACAAGAAGAAAAAGCAAAACAATAAATGGAACAGAGTTAAGTTGCCCCTATGACAGATCACCATTAAAAATGGCATCGATGAAAGATCTATTTGAGGTTACAAATACAATGGTATGATCAATGACCTGGATCTCCCATTGGCCAGGGTACAAACACTATTATTTTGGTCTATGATTCCGTGAACTCCTCTTTCCTTCTAATGCAATGAAGAACGCTTTTCAACTTTTGTCATGCGAAAGACTCAGGATTGACGGTATTGAAAGGTGCCTTAAGATCTGGTCATCAAAAGTCTGCAATATCTGCTCGCGCGGCAAAGTTCTCGTTTTGCATTGGTTCTTTCCGTGATTCTGACGAAAAAATTGACCCTTTACCTTGGAAGATATTGATCAGTGTTCCAGCAAAATGCAAAAACGTCTTTTCAAAGCATACACAGCAATGAGAGACTCTTATCACCGTTGAGACTGAAATGGAACACAGGAAAATACCCGTCAAACACGACCAGACAAAACTATTTGTATCCGTTCGTCACAGTCCATGCCTCTAAAAACTAATGGTTGATACACCAATTATGAAAGGAAGTTGGTCAACAATGACGGTAGCATGGTAATATTTTTCTCGGAGAAACCGAGCAGGAGGCAGAGGCAAGCACACAGAAGACTTGTTAATATTTGTATTCTTAAATGGATAAAATTGGGAAGGAACGGTAAAAAAGCGCCCATGCAATCCGGGTGTTAGCACTGTTCTATAAACATTTGGAGGAAATAATTTATTTTTCCAAACATAAAACACACATACACATATAAAGGGATAGAGTAGGATATGTTGTTCATTGAAACACTTAAATTCATGTATACAACAACTCACAATCACACTTACAAACAAATTGTTATGGCAGTAAAGGTGATATGCTCCTCTTGCAAACGAACACTCTTTCTTACAAACTAACGTCCACAAGTAGTTAAGGGGGGGGGGGTACTGAGGTACAAAGGGGCCTCTATAGGTAAGTACGAGAGTTTAACGTGGTGGGGCCTTCTATAGGTACAAATGGGCCTCTATAGGTACAAAAGTGAAAAAATGTATAGGTACAGAGGGGGCTCTATTGGTACGTACGGGAATTTATCATAGCGTCCGTATGTAGTGACGAAGACAACGTCCTCTGCCATCAAAAACTAGGTGGGGGGGGGGTGTTTTTGATAGTAGAGGACGTTGTCTTCGTCACTACATACGGGGGGGGGGGGGGTTCGTGTGTGTAGGACATGGCAATGATGGAAAATAATTAATCTTTCTTGTAAAATGGGTGGTCCTGATAAGGACCGTTGGAGGAGGATTATTATTTCCTCCAACATTGGGTGAAGAAACTTAGGAAGGTGGTGTGAGATCTTTTTTTCTTGGTTGGAAGTGTTGGTGGTAAAGAATCAGGTAGCCAGTCAGGATGTTTCATCCGCCTGAACTTATCCTGGATTTTCATCCAATTTAAATTCAGACGTTGGAATTCCTTTTCTTTCCTGGCCTGTTCTTTCTTGGATCGTTCAAGAGCCCACAAGATCTTAATGTGGGTTACTTCCTTTTCTAAAACTTTCTTTAACAATACCTTCACCATGTGAAGGTTCACCTCTTCGCGCCTGACGTTACTGGCGGGTGGATAAATATAACAATCTTCCTGAACTCGGTTCAGGAAGTACTCCACCTCATCCAGTAAATCCAGGCTCTTCTTGATGAACCCCACACGGCAAGGGGTTGAGGAAGTTTTTTGTCTTTCCTCCACCAAGACATCAGTCACCAACCTTCTCGCTGAAGTGAGAGCCGCTAGTTGGCTGGTGACGTATGGTTTGGTGGCAGGATATCTCCACCAATACTCCAACCTTTCCATCAAGGACTCCACCTCCACCATTCTATCCCAAGCTTCTTGTAACAATTCAACAGAGTTCATTCTTGTAGAGTGAAAGTGTGAATGGCGCAACTGTGGAAGGCACCGCTTTATATGCTAGAAGCGCGGACGTGATGGAAAACATCCCCCCTTTTTTCCCCAAAAAGAAACCATACATAGAAACAAAACACACAACACACTATCCTTTTTTATATTTTTTTTTATATCAAACATACTCTATACAAGCATACTCACATTCATACAAAAATATATATAGCAATAATAGAAAATTAATCTTTTCTTGAAAAATGGGTGGGCCCTTAAAAGGACCTTTTTTTTTTTTTTGCTATAATTTTAGCAATGACATCGTTTGTTAGGTCTTCTTCTTATTCTTCTACTTCTTCTTACTTCTTCCCCATATATCAGTACTCTTTTCAAACATCCTTGTCTTGCAATGTATATTCTTCTTTCCCAGTAGGCACTTTCATCAATTCTAGTGACTGCCCATGATGCTCTAACATACATGAGATATTCAGGATTGAAGAGCATTCCTGACACAATGCTTGAAGCTTCTACTGTAGTCCACATGATTCTTCTTTTTTTACGTAAAGCTTTATGAGACAAGTGGTGGTATATATACCTTACGATAGGATTGAAATGCATCGAAATGAACTACCAATCCCAATACGCGTTACAAGCGGGTCGGTTTTTCTTCCAATAGGAAGAGAGTAGGGGTATAACGTCATCTCGGGTATAAAGGTATCACAGCGTTCGTAGGGTTTATTACTTTTTCGACAACCTTCATGGAGACCGGAAAGACAAGTATGTATTGGAGTGAGCCTTCAATGATTAATGCTGCTGTTTTGCTGAACTTCCGGCCGGAAGACTTTGATTTAGATTTTCTAAATCAAAATTTTGAGTCTGAGACTACTACTACTACTACTACTGTTGTTGCTACACCAGTGATGGATGAATTTAAAAAGAAACAACAGGAAGAGATGGAAATTCTTTTAAAGAAACAACGAGAGGATGAAGAAATGTTTCTTCTTCAGCAGCAGAAAGAAGAAGAAGAAGAGAGAAAAAGAAAAAGTGAGGAAGAAATCAGACAATAGTTAGAAGAGGAGGAGGAGAAGGAAACAGCAAAAGAAGGCGTCAGTCCTGGAGAAAAATCGGTGAGTCTTTTAGAAGAGATATTATATGAGTTAAAATGGTTGACAAACGCATATAAGTATTCTTTAACTCAGCCAAAGCGAAAAAGGCCATCACGAGCTAAACATTCCAAATCTACAACTTCTAGTGAGATGCCACCACCAACACCACCACTTCCACCAGTGACTACCACCATGAGCAAAACACCAGCAGTAGCAGCAGCATTAGCAGGATTTGGATTGGGTCGTGGTAAAGGACTACGACAATTGAAGTTGATTATGTAAAAACTTCATAAGTTTGTTTTTAACAACAAGATAAAAACAAACACCCCAACGGTCCTTTTAAGGGCCACCCAGATTTCTAGAAAAGAAATCAAATTGCCAAAAAATCAAGTAAAACTTAAAAAATCCCATTGTGTTGTATATAAGTGTGAGTGTGTGCGTGCGTGCATCTATACTCTAAAACAAAATAACACAAAATCACTTACTTTTTTTCCAGTCTGGTGTATTCTGCCAAATTTTTTACAAAAATAATTCACCAATAACATATAACACCACACTTCAAAAAAAAAAAAAAAAAAGTTCCTTTGTTTTTTCACTGTCTGTCTCTTTTGTTTTTCTTGAATTTCTTCTTCATAGGGATCCTGATCGTCACAGGAATCATATTTTCCTTTTCTTCTTCTTCATTCTCACTGTCTTCCATCCTTCTCACTCTCTTCTTACTTTTCTTGATGATATGTTCTTCTTCTTCTTCTAGGTTTGAAGATCCTTCGGCTTCCTCCCTCTCCTCTGGTAGATTTTCTTCTGCTTCTTCTTGTTCTTGTTCTTTCTGAGGGCACTCCGAAGACCAATGTCCTTTTCCTTTACAATGATAACAGGTATCTTTCCCTTTATCTCTGTTTTGGTTTTGACGTTGTGGACATTCTGGAGCCCAATGTCCTTTCTCTTGGCAGATATAACAAGTATCTTGACTTTTATCTCGAGAGGTAGAGGAGGAGGAGTAGTCCTTACTCTTACTGGTAGTATACTTTCGAAGGACTGTCTGCAAATCTCTCACCAAAAAAGCAATCTGTCTTCTTTACTCTTCCATCTTGACAGTTTGAAAATTCAATCACCAAAGACTGATTCTGAAGGTACGAAGGTCTCTCTTTATATACTCTCCTCTTTCTATATAAAGGTACCTGGGTGAAAAAAAACTGAATCAGTTTCAAAGTAAACTTTAAGATGAAAAGATCACGCCCAAACCATGAGAAACCAGAAGAAGAACAAGAAGAAACAAAGAAGCCACGACGACGAAGGCATTCCGTGCCACCTGAAACATCATTAGATGAACTACTAGCTCAAGTCCATGCAAGTGACTTCGAAGAGGAGATGAGTGAACCTGAAACTTTACCACCTTCAAAACCACCCAAAATAAAATCCACCACTACCAACACCAGAACCCCAGACCAAGAAACACAATCTAGTACCTTGGCTTCTCCTGAAAATTATTATCGGATTCGAGAGACTCAAAAAATTACCTCTCGAAAATTTAGAACCCCTGCCTACACTCACACGGTTCACTTCAAAGACTTCAAGTCCGAAGTACCTCCCGAAAAAACGGTGGGGTTCATTACCGATTTGTGGGGTTCTGTGTTACAGAACTTGAAACGGCAATGTGGAGCCAAAGAAGATGATCGCTTGAGACTGTCTATTCATCACGACAACTTGAAGAGTCCCGTTTGGATTGAGTTCAGCACCCCGGCAGAATTAACGCCAGACAAAGTTATGTCTAAAATAGAACATGTGCAACAATCCAATGACAAGTTTACCATCAACGATGGAAAGGCGACACTCTACATGACTCACGTTGCTCCACCTCGAGGAAGTGGACGAAGCAGAAAACCGTTATTGGTGGACGATCTTCTTACTACCAAACGTAGTGTCGTCCAAATCGACAATACCCAAGACCAGATGTGTTTAGCTGGAGCTATTGTGGTGGGGCGTACGTTTGCCAACAAGAACGAGAGCAAAGAATGGAAAAAAGCCTGGGAGAGCATTCGACGATCGCAAAGACCCCAACAACGAAAAGAAGCAGAACTCCTGTTGCAACAAGCGGGGATCCCTAAAGAGACCGTGTGTGGCATTTCTCAAATGCAGCAACTTCAAGATGTTTTGGCTCCTCATTATACTTTGAAAGTTCACCCTCAAGAAGTGCGCGGAGATATGGTGTTTCGAGGCCCCGATTTCCCTGAAGGAAAATACATTCACCTCTATTACCATCAAGAACATTTTGATACCATCACTAGTATTACCGGATTTTTGGGATACTCTTACTACTGTGAGAAATGCAACCAAGGGTTTAATAGTCGAGAGAAACACATTCATTGCGGAGCAAGATGTAGGGGCTGTTTAGCGGACAAGCCATGCCTTCCTGAACAACAACAACACCACGTTCATTGTGAAACGTGTCGACGAAGTTTTTTCAGTCCTTCTTGTTACGAACAGCATCGCAAGACACAAGGGCACCAACAAAAATGTGCTTGCGAGTTATTGAAATCGTGTTCTACGTGTGGACATCTAATTCGAACCAACAATACCAAGAGGCACGTTTGTGCTGGCAAGAAAAAATGTTCTATTTGTCAGCAGATCGTCGATTTTGATCATCGATGTTTTATTCAAAAGTTTGACAAGACAGAGAAGAAAGAAATAAAGAAGAACAAGGGACCAAGTAGATTTCATCTTCTTTGATTTTGAATGTATGCAAGAAACAGGTATTCACATTCCTAATTTTTGTGTGGCGCATCGGGCTTGTGATCAGTGCATTCAAGAATCGATTCATTTTCACAGTCCTCATTGTAGTCGAATTCCAGGAGGACGTGAAAAAATCTTTCGTGGAGTTAACACTTTGTCTGAGTTTGCTGAATGGGTTTTCGACCCTACCACCCACGACAGTTGGAGCGAAGACGACATTCAACGTTACGGAGATTGTCATCGGTATGCCACCGTCATAGCTCACAATTTTTCGGGATACGATGGGCAGCTTTTACTCAATTATTATTTGAACCATGGCACCGAACGTCCTGAAGTCACCATGAACGGAAAAAAGCTCATCTACATGAAAGTAGGACAAGTACAGTTTAAAGATTCTATGAGTTATTTAGCCATGCCTTTGAGTCGCATGCCAAAAACGTTTGGCATGACAGAAATGGCTAAAGGCTACTTTCCTCACTTCTTCAACACGGAAGCTAATCAACATGCTGTCCTACCTCATTTGCCTGACCTTCATGATTACGACCCCGACGGAATGCGCCCCGAACAGCGAGAAGCTTTTCACTCTTGGTACTGCGCTCACCAGACCGATCCATTTGACTTTCAAGAAGAGATGTTGAAGTATTGTCGATCTGATGTGGATATTTTAAGACGTTGTTGTGGAAAGTTTCGAGAGTTATTTCTCGATCACGGAGAGGTCGATCCTTTGAAAGGTGCAGCCACCTTGCCTAAAGCCTGTTCCTTAGTCTACAGGCAAAATTTCATGCCTGAGAACCAACTCGCCATCATCGACTCCAACACGTCTCTCTTTGCTAGTCGTCAATATTCGGTCAAATCTTTACGTTGCTTTCATTACTTGTGTGAAAAAGAAGACAAATGGATACAACATGCTAGAAACGGAGGAGGAGAAAAGAAGATTGGAGGTTATTCCGTGGATGGATTTGATTTAGAAAACCCGCACACGGTATACGAGTTTCAGGGTTGTTTGTTTCATGGATGCCCAACTTGTTATCCTGATCGAGAGATGAAAGGCCCTTATTCAGATTCTACCATGGAACAGTTATACGAACAGACTTGCCAACGACGCCTCAAGTTAGAAAGTCAAGGATACCAAGTGGTAGAAATGTGGGAGCACGAGTACGATCGACGTTTGAAAACCGATCCTGAATTTAAGAACATTACTCAAAGTTACGACGCGGTCGAAATCGAACCTTTTGATCCGCGCCACAGTTTATTTGGAGGACGAACCAATGCCACTCGCTTGCTGTACGACGTGAATGAATCCCAAGGAGAAGAAATCAAATACATCGACGTGTGTTCTTTGTATCCTTGGGTGTGCAAATATGCTCGTTTTCCCACCGGTCACCCTGAAATTTTGACAGAACACATTGACGTGGAACACATTCGTCAATACGAAGGATTAATTAAATGTAAAGTCTTACCTCCTACCAACTTATACCATCCCATCTTCCCTCACCATTGTCAAGGAAAACTGATGTTTCCTTTATGCCGTACGTGTGCCGAAACGTGCAACAAAGATCATCCCTGTCACCACACGAAGGAATAACGGTCTTTGACAGGAACGTGGGTTAGCGCCGAATTGTTTCGGGTACTGGATCGTGGATACCATTTGTTGAAAGTGTACGAAATCTGGCACTTTCCAACTACAGCCCAATACCAAAAGGGCTACGCCACCAATCATCCAGGCATTTTCTCGGGGTACGTCAATCAGTTTTTAAAACTGATACAAGTAGCTAGTGGTTATCTTTCGTGGTGTCAGACTCCCGAAGACCAAGAACGATTCAAAGAAGAGTACCGTGACATCGAAGGCATCACTTTGGAAGAGGTTGAAAAAAATGAAGGAAAAAGATCGTTTGCCAAAGTGATGCTCAATTGCTTGTGGGGAAAAATGGCTCAACGTACGATCTTACCCAAAACGGAATACGTCACCGATCCTTATCGTTACTTTCAACTAGTGGACGACAAAAGTATACTAGTCAAACACGTCGAAATCGTCCGCGATGATTTGATCATAGTCAATTTCGAAGAAGAACCCAAGTTTGTCAAACCTGACAAGTTTAGCAACGTAGTCATTGCCGCTTACGTGACCGCTCATGCTCGTTTGAAATTGTACGACGAAGCGTTAGAAGTCTTGGGAGATCGTGTCCTGTACTTTGATACCGACAGTTGCATCTACATTCATCGACCCGGTTGCCCCCACCCTACCATTCAAGGCGATCGTTTAGGAGCCTGGACAGACGAGCACCCTCAAGACACCATTCTGAGTTTTGCCAGTGGTGGCCCTAAAAATTATGGGTACCGATACTGAGACCCACAAGGTCAACTTCACACCTCCTGTAAAGTCAAAGGCTTGACTCTCAACTATCGAACTAACCAAGTGGTGAACTTTGAGGTTTTAAAAAATGCTTTACTGTCTGGACCAGTGGAAGACTTTCGAGTACCCACGTTAGAACCTCACAAGATTGTACGACTACCTAATCATCAAATCGTTACTCGACCTGTACAAAAAGTGTACCGCATCGTGTATCAAAAACGAGTGAGACTTCCAGATCACACCACTTTGCCTTACGGACACGCTGATTTGGAGTATAAAAAAGGAAACCCTCTTGAACAGAAAAAAAAATACAACACCAAGATGACTTCAACATTGGCCTTGCCTGACTATTGTGAGTGTACCAGTCGCTTGAAGACGTTCAAAAATTGGCCTAAACACATGCCTGACTATTGTTATTGTCCTCATCGATGGAGCACATTCAAAAAAGGAAAAAATGGATTACCTACTTCCCACTCTTTAGCCAGAGCAGGATTTGTTTACTTTGGACAGGGAACCAAAGTACAGTGTTTTAGTTGTGGTGTCACTATTCGTATGGATTGTAAGAATTCAGCTTTCCTGGAACATGTCAGATGGTCACCAAACTGTGCTTACCTTTCTTTAACGTTTCCACGGATCACATTACAATACTTTTCGGATGGTACAGTCGACAGGTATAAAAAAGGAACCCCTTCCAAGCCTAACCCTTCATTCTGACTTTCAACTTTGACCAAGCAAGAAGATGAGTCATTTTGTTATCCTTCCACATAACTACAATAAGAGTACTCAAACTACCACCCACCCGTCACCATTACCAAGAGAGAAATCTAGTGTTGGTGGTGGTGGTGTGAACTCCAAGTGCCATCATCACGACTTGGAGTGTGATGCAGTACCATGCGATGAGACGGATTCCGTACGGTTTGGCATCCCCGATTCACACGTTCAAACGGATTCCGTATGTTGTAACATCTTGGATTCAGGGCCCTCTGGAAGTCTCACTCATCGACAACCCTCTAAAGAGGCAGTACGCCCTTTTTGCTTTAGTGGAAATACTAAAGGAACCTGTATTGACCATAACGACAACAAGGGAATAGGTATTGGTCAATATTCGCATGTCAGAATACCTGTGACTTTACCTGGTTATTCCAAGTATGACAGTCGACTCGAGTCATTCAAAGACAAGTGGCCAAAATATCTACAAGGACCTAAACCCGAAGCTTTAGCCAGATCTGGATTTAAATACGTGGGAGAAGGAGATAAAGTTCAATGTTTCAGTTGTGGTGTGAAACTTCACCAATGGGAGCCTACCGACTCAGCTTACATTGAACATGCCAGATGGTCTCCGCACTGTCAGTTCTTACCTTTAGTGGCCTTAGAAGAGTACAGGTACGATGAGCCAGATGCCAAACAGAAGAAGAAATAGTTTTTTTTTTAAAATTCCAATGTAGGAGGAGAATACTTCTTTAGAAGAATACATTGCTGGTTTACCTTTGGAGTTGCAAGAACGCATTTTTCAGTATATACCAAGCTTAGAAGATCGTATTTGTGACTTGCCTTTGAAGTTGCGAAAACGCATTTACGATGAGTTTGTCCAGATTCAAGTGAAACGTAAACTTCAATTCATTCCTCGATTTGCGTACTACCGTGACTTTCGACATATCAGAAGTCTGATTTTGAAGAAAAACTATCACGAGTATCGTGAAGAATACAAAAGAGAGTTACTTCTTTCCAAGTCGGAAACTTTACCAGAGTACATTCGTGGCTTGCCTTTGGAATTGCGCCAAATGATTTACCAAGAGTTTGTCAAGATCCAAGTGAAACGTAAACTCAAAGTCATTTCTCGAGCTGTACACTATGCTTACTTCCAAAGTCATAGAAGACTGATTCTGGGAAACGTCTATTGCAATAGCTACGTTCACGGAGACTTTCTCAAAAGGTACCAACCTTGGGAGCCTGGCTATAAAAGCATGCCACCCAAGATACCTACCTTAGCCATCGACCCCTATCATGTACCGGTATGTCTGGGCTCTACTCGTCACTCGTGAAACGAATTCCGTGGAAGGAAAAGTCAACGATCGTGTTCAGACTTTAGAAGATTATAAAGACTTGATACAAGAACTGTTTCCATTGAATTTTGGACGGTATGCAGTGTGTGTCTTAGTGACTGCTTATCTTGGATTTCGTTTTCCAGGACATTCGTTGTGGAATATTTTTGAGGACAAGTGTTTGCCTTGGATTATTTTGGAGGACCCGTGGTTGTTTTGGACTCATTTGTTGAGTTCAAAAAAACAATATGACCCTTTGTTCTTCTTCGGACTTAGTAGAAGAAGAAGACTATAAAAACTTGATTTTACCAGTACACGAAAGACAAATTGTACTTAAAGCGTTGAGAGTGGTAATGAAAATCAGTGAGGAACCTCCATGTGAAGAAGACATTCGTCACACTTTATCTGTCTATAAAACATTTCAAGAAGTGTGCTTTGCTAGTGAGTTACACCAACAACTTTTCAATTGGAAAGATGTACGGCCCTGGAGAAACCTTGGTTTCCAATCTTGGCTACAAGAAGTGGCTCAGTTTGCCAAAGATTTGGCAACATGTCCATAAGGGTTCAAAAGTGAAAAAATGGGAACCTCAATGGGAAACCCTGAAAGAAGAAAAAGAAGAACCTGACACCACAGAAAAAGATGGCCACACCACCGTTGTCCAAATATCACTACCTCTTGAGGAACACAACCCTTCCTTACCGCTGCCGTCAGAGCATTCTTCTACCAAAACAAAGACGACCAGAAGAATACCACCCCAAGCAGTGCCTAGGCCTTCCATTTTTTCTAGGACACGAAAATATTGTTGTACATTGACTTGTTTATATGACACTTTGATTGTTTCAGTGGGAGCCTTTATTGTGTACCTGATGATTTTACTTTGCTATTTTATCACTCGTTGGCTTTAATGACTTGTAAAATATGTTTTTTTTGTTGTGTTGGTTGTTTGTTTTTTGTTTTTTTAAAAATAAACGTGTATGAAACGTATAAAATGTCTTGGGTCTTTTGTCTTCTTCTCAAAAATCTTCTTACCTCAGTCATGGCTACATCATCTTCTTCTTCTGCCTCGTCTACCTCGTCTACCTCCTCTTCTGTGGTCAAAGTGATTGACGAAAAGTTAGATCGTCAAAGTTGGAACGCTTTGTATCTGCGCCATCCATTTAACATGTTGATTGCTGGACCGAGTGGTTCAGGTAAAACCGAATTTGTCAAACGTTTGATCGAACAAAAAGCTGATTTGTTCGATCATCCACCTCAACGTATCGTGTGGTGTTACAAAGAGTGGCAATCGTCTTACACGTTATTGAAAGAAAGTCAAGGAGAAACCATTTCATTTGTGGATGGTATTCCTCACGAAGACGATGGAATCGTGTCTGACGTGAGTCAAACCCATTTGGTTATTTTTGATGACATGTTAGGAGAAGACGAAGAAGAAATTAAACTTTGGTTTACACGAAAAGGACACCATCGTAATGCTAGTATTGTCTACATTACTCAAAATTTATTTCAACAAAGTAAAGCCCATCGGACCATTAGTCTGAACGCCCATTACGTGGTCTTGTTTAAAAGCCCCAGAGACAAATCTCAAGTACAAGTGTTAGCCAAACAGTTAGGTGCTCCTTGGCTGAATTATGCGTACGACGATGCCACTCAAACCCCTCACGAGTATTTACTCATCGACTTAAAACCCACCACTCCTGACTATTTGACATTTCGTGCCCAATTGTTTCACCCTTGGGGTCAAGAAGGAGGTCCTGTCATTTACACGTCCCCTTCAGCAAATTTTTGAAAGAAAAAAAACTATAAAAACAGTCACTACGTCATTTCTGTCTCACACTCTTTTGAGATGACTTCCTTTCAAGCTCATCCTTCGGCTAAATTGATTCGTGCCTTGTATGGCATCAGTCGTGAAAAAAATGCACAAGTCCGTGCTCATTTGTTAGAAGCGAGTCTTAAAGAAGTGTTACGATGGTTTACTTTGACAGCACGTCAATTACTGCAAGGCATCATTCTCATCCCTCATCAAACTCAACGTTTTTTTCAAAAGCATAAAGGGGTGTTGTCACAACTAGCCGATCCTAGAATCGATTCACGGACTAAAAAACAAATCATTTTAACCCCTGGTGGAAGTGGTTCTTTAGGAGGGGTCATGATTCGTTCCCTTTTGAAATGGGATTCTAATGCCCAAACCAAAACTCCTAAAAAGAAGAAAAGTCCAAAAAAGAAAACCACCAAGAAAAAGAAGAAAGTCACCCACCAGAAAAAGAAAAGTCGTGCCAAGAAGAAGAAAACAACACCTACCACAACTACCACCACCACTAGCACCCGCCGTAAGAGAGGTACTGCGGCCAGGACGCAAACGTACACCCGCAAGACACCACCACCATTACCATCACCACCACAACAGTCCCCAATGACGAGGTCTCCTTTTGCGTCCACTTCATCATCTTTGTCTTCTTCACCACCCTTCACGATGATGCCTGCCAAACCAGACTTAAGATCCGTGTTTCCTAATTTGATGCAAAAATGGAAACCTATTTCGAAAGTCACCCCTTCAGGACCCTCGACTTCGGCTGATTTGGCCATGGCAGCAGCAACCAACAAAGTACCGTCCCCTAAAACCAAAGTCCAAGAAATAACCGGTATCTTACAAAGTTTAGTGGATTTATCCAAAGAAGAATTGAGACGATTTAGTCCCTTGAAAACACCTCAACGTCGAGTGAGGCCTGTCATGAAGATGGTACGTCGTGCAGACAATCAGTGGAGACGTGTTCCAGTATAAAATAGAAGGGTACCCTGCCAGAGACTTCAGACTTGTTTTCTACCCTACTAAAAAAAGATGACTCCTAAACGTATGCACCACCACCACCACCAAACAAAGAAGAAAAGTAAAACCACCAAAAAAGGACGACTTCCACCTCGTCTGGCCAAACATTGGGACGTCTTGTCTGTCTTGACCAGATCCAATCCTCCCATGCGAAAACAACTCATTCAAACAGCCCCTAAAGAAATCATCGATACCGTGTGTGAATGTTGTTTGAACGTTTTGAAAGGAACAGTACCTTTGTCCAAGATACAGAAACAAAAATTAGGGAAACATCGGAACGTTCTTCGTCAAATGGTGAAAAAGAAAATACCTCTTCAACAAAAGAAAAAAATGTTGGTGCAACGAGGAGAATTTCTACCTATGTTGATAGGACCGTTGTTAAAAATAGCAGCTCCTTTGTTAGGAACGATTGCTGGACCGCTTTTAGGAGGTGTCATGCGATAACCAAAAAAGAGAAGATAAAAAGGACCACCCTTCTCTGAAAAGACCACACCTTTTTGGTACCTTTGGATGAAATGGAAGGACGAAAACTGACTTTTGTACCTTACAAACGATGGATGGAATTTCATCGTTGGAACGAACAACGGATACCTCATTTACCACCCAATCCTAATCTCAACGAGATGTCCCAGTTACAACAAGAATTACAATCCCTGATGGAACGAAACTATTTGTCAGAAACAGAAAAATCGCAACGGTACGGTCAACTTTTACAACGTCTACAACTCTTTCGCCAAAAAGCAGTCGACGAAACAGCTCCACCCACTCTGAGAGATTTTAAGACCCTGATGAAAAGCGAACCTAAAGTGACCACCACTAAAATAGACACCGGCACAGGAATGACTGTAAAAGAAGAAAAAGAAGAAGAAAAAGAAGAATTACCAACTCCACCTACTTTTAAAAAGAAAAAAAAGTTAGCCACACCGGGTTGGATAAAAAAGATGTTGTCTACCCCATTACCCTCAGAAAAGAAAAAGAAAGAAGTGATGTCAGAAGTCAAAACAGAACCAATAACCCCTGTTCAAACCACATCCACCTTTACACCAGTGGCACGTCGGACACGTAAACAATCCAAAAAGATACCCCACGAAGAAAAGAGCATTGGTACTTGGTTGACTTATTCTTGAGGGAATCATGGAGAAACTTTTAGCCACCATTTATTACAATCCTGGTAATGCTGCTGGCTACGGAGGAGTTCAAAAATTATATCGAGCTGCTAAAAGTAAATTGAAAAGTGTACGTTTACCCGAAGTACGACGATGGTTACAAGAACAATCGACGTACACGTTACACAAACCCATTCGACGTACATTTTCTAGAAGTACAACTCAAGTGGAAGGCATCGATCATCAATGGCAAGCCGATTTAGCCGACGTCTCTCATTTAGCCACTTACAATCGTGGTCACAAATATTTGTTTTGTGTCATCGACGTGTTTTCCAAATTTGCTTGAGTCGTGCCTTTGACCTCTAAAAGCAGTACCGAATTGGTACGTGCCTTAAAATTGGTCTTGAAACAAAGTGGACCCCAACCTTTACGATGGCAAACTGACAAAGACACCGAATTTCTAAACCAAGCTTTTCAAAAAGAATTGAAACAAAGACAAATTCATTTTTTTACTACCGAAAATCCTGAAACCAAAGCCAGTATTGTGGAACGTTTTCAAAGAACTTTGAAAGAACGCATGTGGAAATATTTTACACATCAACATACTCTCAAGTACATCGACGTGTTACCCCGTTTGGTCAAAGCGTACAATCAATCGTACCATCGTAGCATCGGATGTGCCTGCCGAAGAGGTCAGCCCTGAAAACGAAGTGACCGTGTTTGATAAATTGTTTGGTTCACCCCAGAAAAAAAAGAAGAAGAAAACCTTGTTGGAGTTAAAGACGGGAGATTGGGTTCGCATCGGAAAAACCAAACATACTTTTAACAAAGGTTATTTACCCAACTGGACCACCGAATTGTTTCCTGTCACTACCCCCGTCCGTGGACGTGATCCTCCCGTCTATAAATTGGAAGACATGCACGGTGAAGTATTCAAAGGAACATTTTACTTGCCTGAGTTACAACGAGTGACCAAAAAAGAAGACGCCTTGTACGACATCGAAAGCATTCTCGAACAAAGAACACGTAAAGTAGGCAAACGACGAGTAGAAGAAGTCAAAGTACGTTGGAAAGGATATCCTCCTGGTTTTGATTCTTGGATTGCTGCTTCTCAAGTCGTCGACTATAAAAAGAAAAAGAAGTAACTCAACAACATGCCATTCAACACAGCAACCACGACTTCAACGACTCCTTCGCAGAGTTCTTCTCTTCAAGAATTACAAAAACAATCGCTTTGGGTGTGGTGCGGAGAACGTGTGCCTAAAAATCAAATCGTCTTTTTCTGCCAAATTTTTGTAGTGTATTGTGTCATCGGAGCAGCTATTGCCAATTTGAGTTTGCAACAAGGAGACAAACAATTGTGGACCATTTTACTTAGCAGTTGCATCGGTTGTCTTTTACCCAGTCCCTCTTTGAAATTTACGACGACGGACAACAGTCACCACCACGGGAGTACGACCAACGCCAGTCCACCTTCTTCTTCCAGTCACCACAGTAGTCCTCTTTTGGAACCCTTTGAACATCATTCTTCTGTTCACTTGAGTGACTCCTAGGAGACCAGAACCACCTTAGAACTATGAATGACCAATTTTATTTAACTTTGCCTAGTGACAGTTCCATAGATGTGTTTCCCAACAACACTTTATGTTGTTTCACGACCAAATTACCTCAATCCATTCAATTGGATAACAATGCTCATTGGGAAGTCAGTTTGGTAGAAATCATTCATCCAACGCAAATCATGAACATCAACAAAGGTCAAAACACTATCATTGTGGAAATCTTGAACAAAAAAGTACAAGATGACTTGGAAAAAAATGATCCTAAAATCTGGGAAGGAGACAAAAATAATCCTGACATGAAGGGATCATTTAAAAAAGTCTCAGATGAAAAAAAAAGGTCTTTGGTCAGTATACCCTGAGAATTCCTACCGGGTATTATTTTAGTTCTGGACATTTGGTGGACACTATTGAGTCCATCCTTGATGGTCAATTTGGCAAAGCCTTAAACAATAACCGAAAAATTGTAAGTGTCAGTTTCAATAATGTGGCACGCCGTTTCAACATTCAATTTTATATGACAGAGCCAGAGAGTGGTGATGTCATCAGCGACAAAACTGCTAAAGAAAAAGATATACCCGAGCAGGAGAGAAGATTCATGACTATTGAATTTTCTCCTGGGTTGTATGCTATTTTGGGTGGAAATAAAGAGTATACCAATCGAAAAGTTTCAACCAACATAGAATTCGCAGATGCTTTTCTCACCCCTATCGAAGTGAACATTGGACTGAATTTAATGTTTGTGTACTCCGATGTGGTAGAGTACAGCGTGGTGTTACACACAGCTGCGCCCTTACTGAGAGTCATTCCTTTCAAAGTAAATACTGATGCTGGTGCGTACGAAGAAGGTGGAAACACGTTTCATGTTCACCGTGAATTTGTACACCCTCATTATCTTCCAGTCAGTAAATCGTATTTTGACAGTGTCAACATTAGTATAAAAGGAGATTTGGGACAAAGTGTACCATTCATTGACAAAGGAAAAGTCACGGTGAAACTACATTTTCGAAAAAAGGTTCTCTAACGTCTTGTAATATCCCCCCCCCAAAAAAAACAATGTATCCAGTGTACCGAGGAGTGGCTCGACAACGAGGACATGGTTTGGGAGATATGTTAAGATCAGCTTTTCGGACGGTAGCTCCTATTTTGAAACCGATGGTGAGTCGAGGATTCCATGCCTTAAAAGATGCCGCTTTGACACAAGGAAAAGAATTTTTGCAAAACGTCCTCATCGACAAACAAAATCCTAAAGAAGCCTTTATGAGAGCAGGCAAAAATGTGTTGATGAACACTGGTAAAGATCTTTTAGGTCTCCGAGAAAATCCTATAAATACGCTTCACGCTTCAGGCTCTGGCATTACTTCACAGCAAGGACAAGGCAGAAAGAGACGACGACAACATCGAAATCCTTTCAAAGTTCATAAAAGAACACACGGCAGTTCCAAAAAGAATAAGAAAAGAAAAAGAACCATCAGAGAATTAGACGTGTTTGATTATTAAAAACCATTGAAAATGATGCACCGAGATTCTTGCGAATGTACCAAGTCAGAACTGGATATGTTTACCATGCCTCCCACCATGATGACGATGCAAGAATCCCAATGGGTAGAATTTCATCCTGTATCGTCTTTGTCGGATTCAGCTCCTATCGAATTTGAAATCAAAGGACAAACCGAAGATTACATCGATCTGAATGACAGCTACTTGTACCTGAAACTCAAAGTGATCAAAACGGCGGACAGCAGCCTTCCTGATGGCGATTCCAGAGTAGCTCCCGTCAATAATTTCATGCATTCCTTGTTCAGTGGAATAGATTTGTACTTGAATAACAAACTGGTCAGCAGCAGTTTGGATACTTACCCTTACCGTGCTTACTTGGAAAATCTCTTGACGTATGGAAAAGAAGCCAAGAACACTCATCTGGATGCTTCAGTGGTCTGGAATCCTGACACTCCGACATTGTTCGACAACACACAGGTGTCAGAACCGGGGAGGATTGATGGTAATGATTTTGATCATGCAAGAATAACTCCAGCAGAGCCGCACAATGTGGGATTTAACGACCGTCTAAAGAAAATCAGAGGGCACAGTTTAGAATTGATGGATCGTTTGCATTTTGACTTGTGGTTGCAAGACAAGTATTTGTTGAACGGAGTAGATGTACGCCTGAGACTGAATCGCAGTAGTACCGCTTTCCATTTGATGGCTTTTGCTAACGAGTGGAAAACTGTCATCCAAGAAGCCAAACTTTATGTGCGACGTGTAGAAGTCTTACCAAAAGTAGCCAACGACATCAGTCAAACCTTGAGCAGAACCACTGCTAAGTATCCTCTTAGACGTGTGGAAGTGAAAACCTTTACTGTGGCCGCTGGACTCCGATCCATAGTCGAAGATCACGTCTTCCAAGGACAGCTCCCCAAACGCTTGCTGATTGGTATGGTCAGAAATTCAGCCTTCAACGGAGTCCACGATCAGAATCCGTTCCAGTTTCAGCACTTTAACGTCTCCAAGATAGAAGTCAGTCGAGATGGCAAGACCTTGTGTGCCAGACCTTTTGAACCTGACTTTGGCGCCAACGTAAAAAATTACTTACGATCTTACTTGACCCTGTATGAAGCCACAGGACAGTTAGGCACCAACACCAGCCACGGCATTTCGTACGACGATTATGCAGGAGGGTATGCCTTGTGGGGATTTGATTTCTCTCCGGACCAAGGCAGCGATGAAGGACATTTCCACCCTATAAAATCAGGCCCACTTCGTGTGGAACTTCAGTTTACAGCTCCTCTAGCCGAGACAGTGAACGTCGTCTTGTTTGCAGAATTTGATAATACTCTAGAGATCAACAGTTTGAGAGAAGTAATTCTAGACTATTAGAAGAAAAGAAAAAAAAGATGCAGCACGAAGAAGAACTTATGGAGATAGATGAGGGATTTTGTGAAGTGATTCAACAGTTACAAACTACCACAAAGGATGATGATGACGAAGTCATTCGTTCAGAACCTAAAAAAGAAGAAAACAATTCAGTTCCTGTGTTTACTGGATTTATGGCTTGTCGATGGCCAGAACAAGAAAAACAGTTAGTGTCCTGTTATGCTCAGGAATTGACTGAAAGAATTAACAGTCTGATTAAAGAACAATGTTATGGATGTCAAAACGATCATCCCAGTCAGATACAACACGACAAATGTATGATGTTGACGGGTGAAGAAAAATTGGATGAATATTTGGAAACGGCCTGGAAACAAATCTCAGATGAACACGTGTTGAAACAGTGGTATAAAGTCTTGCAGACTTCTTCTTCTCCTCCACTTGATTATCTGGAGATCAGACGCATCGAAGGACTCATTCAGCAGAGTGCAGAACCTATCCGACGTGAATATTCGTGGAATTACAAGACAGATCAATTCAAGTTTAAAGTCAGGTGTGAATTGGTGACCTATTATTTCCATTGAAGAAAAGAAGAGAAAGAAAAAAAATGGATACTAGAGAACTTTATTACTTATTGACTCGTAGTTCCTACACTTCTTCTTGGAATCCTGTGGTATGTGCTAAAGATGAACTACCTCATCGTAAACCGAAAGACGTTCATGCCTATGTCATCAATACCGACGACAGTCATCTACCAGGAACCCATTGGGTTGCCGTGTACTTTCCCAACGATCACTGTGTGGAATATTTTGATTCTTATAGATTACCTCCTTTGGAAAAAGACATCATCGACTTTATGAGAAGAAATGCCGTCTCGACTCGATTCAATAATGTTCGATAACAAGGATCGGATTCCATGGTGTGTGGACAATATTGTGTACATTTTCTTCATCAACGCAGTCTTGGATATTCCTTAGAACATTTACTGACTTGGTTTAATAGTGACTATGCTAGAAATGATGCTAAAGTACAACGATGGTTTTGTGAACATTATGGTTATCTCTTGTCTTTAGCTCACAAGCGTAATGTCAATCAGAATGATGTCGATGTAGAAAGGTGGAGGTTTAGTTTACCTTCCCAACGTTGTCAACCCTGTAAATATGTTTAAAAATTGTATTGTTGAATTGTTAGTATTTTTATGTTAGAATAATTATTGTTAATTAAAAAAATAATTGTTGTTGAAAAAATATGGTGTTGTGTAGTTTTTTATTGAATTTGAAAAAAAATAATTATGTTCTATCTCTCTTTCTATCGATCTAAAAAAACTTACTTCTTTTTTCCTCTATCTGTTATCTCACTGTCGATCTGAAACCCTACCATGTTTTCCATCGCGTCCGCGAGTTAAGCATATAAAGCGGTGCGTTGGCCAGTGTAGTCATTCTCGTTGACTCGTCAAGATCTCAACAGTTCCAAAAAGAAGATGGCAGCAACCAAGATTACAAAGCTGAATGAAGCTATGATAAACATTCAGAGGGTGAAGAATCATTTGATGGAAACCCAGCCGGAGAGAAAGACGATGACGTTCATTCAAATGGCGCATGATCTAGTAGAAGAGGTCCTGAGAGAAGAAATACTTCGGGAAAGAACAGAATAGGAGGTAGCACAACGACTACAGCAGCAACAACAACAACAACAACAGCAAAGACAACAACAACAGCAACAGCAACAACAACTTATGCAGTCCAACAAACTACCTGACGGCGAAGTAAGTTGCAAGATTGACTGTGAAGAATTTGCCTTCTCTTTCACCCGAAAGAGACCTGCCTGCCTTAAAGCTGTGAGACCCATTGCTAAACGTGGCCGCCCTGCTGGAGCTGCTACTACCACTGCTGCTACTTCACCCCTAAGAAGTTAAAAAACAACATAACTTCTTAAACCCAATGGTCCTTTTAAGGGCCACCCCAATCTCTAGAAAAGATCACTACTCTCAAATTGCCATATATGTTTGTATGTTTGTTTGTTTGTTTGTTTGTTTGTTTGTGATAACCCACCCAACAAAAAAACCCTTTTCCCCTTGTATGTTTGTGGCGTGTGTTTGGTTTATAAAAAAAAATTTAAAAAAGTAAATAAAATGGTTGTGTGGTGTGTGAAAGTTTGATATAAAAAAATTAAAAAAGTAAAAAAAGAATAGTGTGGTGTGTGTAAGTTTGTGTTTGATATAAAAAATATACAAAAAATAAATTGTATGTTTGTGGATTGTGCTTGGTTTATATAAAAAAAAAATATGGATGTTATGGTGTGTGTTTTATTTTTATCAAAAGTAGTTTCTTTTAGGTCCGCGCTTTTAGAGTAAGGCGTGATGGAGTGCAAAATCCGCGAAGCCTAGAATGACGTCAAAACGAATGACGTCAGACGCGGGGTAGTGGGGTGATGTTTTTTTTGTTTTTAGGTGTAAGGGATGTTTTCCTTCACGTCCGCGCTTCTAGTATATTAAAAGAACACATTCACACTTGAGCTATCCTATTTTTATTCAAGAGAATGAATAACGTAGAAATCGTGAGACAAGTTAGAGTTCATTTAGAGGTGGCCTGGCACCTCCTCCAAGACTTGGAGAAGAAGGAAAAGGAGGAGAAGGAAAAGAAAGAAGTGGCAATCAGACACCACCGGATGATGGAGCAGGAGGAGAAGAAGGAAAAGGAGGAGAAGGAAAAGAAAGAAGTGGCCATCAGACCCCATTGGATAATGGAAGAAAATAATAAAGAGAATCGGGATCCAGAAACAAACCATCCTCCCTTTATACTAAACAACAAGCGCTGCAGCATGAGCTTCAAAACATGGAGGGGGAGCAGTCCTGCGTGCAGGGCAAAGCCTGGGAGGTGCCCACACCTCCTCTAAATGAACTCTTCAACAAAAAATCCAACGGTCCTTATCAGGACAACCCATTTTACAAGAAAGATTAATTATTTTCCATCATTGCCATGTCCTACACACACGACCCCCCCCCCGTATGTAGTGACAAAGACAACGTCCTCTACTATCAACCCCCCCCCCCACCTAATTTTTGATGGTAGAGGACGTTGTCTTCGTCACTACATACGGACGCTATGATAAATTCCCGTACGTACCCATAGAGCCCCCTCTGTACCTATAACTTTTTTCACTTTTGTACCTATAGAGGCCCATTTGTACCTATAGAAGGCCCCACCACGTTAAACTCCCGTACTTACCTATAGAGGCCCCTTTGTACCTCAGTACCCCCCCCCCCCTTAACTACTTCCACATTGTTGGCATACTGATTATAAAGCTCCTAAATTGTTTCTTTTTATCTGATTGGTTTATATATCACCGAATCCGTTGCACAAAATTGAAAAATCACCAGAACAGAAATACCAGCGAGTGCCTACTAAATAGTATAGCAAATCATATAAAATCAAAGTATTATATGTTGAAAAAATATCCATGTGCATAAGTGGTAATGCTTTAGTGTATGTTGAAAATTGCATGAACTATTGAACACACAATGTTGAAGTTATGACCATTTTATATGTACATGATATATTGAGGCAGTCGGCTATGTTTGGTATACCGTTAGGGTCATCTTGATAACTTTGTATCATAGATTCGTCGCGAGGAGGAGAAGGGGCTAAATTACGATTTGAAGATACGAAGTTACGATTTGAAGATGAGAAATTGTGAAGTTGGGAAGAAGCGAAGACACAAACTGATGTGAAGAATCGAAGTTACAATGCAAAGATGCGATATCATAATTTTGAAAACTTCGCATCATAGCTTCCTCGTCTTGAAACGGACTAATATATGCATATTTGCAAATAGTACCTGGATATTGTTTTAGATCAATCACGTCAAAAGACTGTTTATCATTATTTTAGAAGGAATATGGAGAAACCCCGTGAGATAGGAAATGAAAGCGTAACATATTAAAAGCTACTAAAGCAAACTAGTTTTCCCCTAAAAGTGACGAAACTATTTCATATGAAGACTAATTACAAATGCCTGTATGTTTAAAAACATAAAATAAGACACATAAATAAAACCTCGCATAGCCGATGCGGTCCTAAGTTTATTTCGAATATATCATTATGTAGGACATGCTCACTATTTTAATAATTTGGTAGTTATACTTTAATAAGGATGGTAATCCAAATTCTTCAATGATACTGTTTTATTTGTTTAGAAAATACCACAACAAACCACAACATTGTGTTAGAATACGAAATCTTACATTCAAGAGAAAGGGGTGTTATCTTTTTTGTACAAACACACAATGACGCATACACAACGGGAAGGGGTAGGGTATATTTGTTTTTGTTTTTTCATGCACACATAGTTTCATACAAACGCGCAATTAGACAAACTCAAAAAGAAATTGATATACTGACTCTTGCAAACAAATATATTTTTTTTACAACCAAACCCCACATTTTCAAGCCAATGTCAAGAGAAAAGGGGATGTTTATGTTATGATGACAATCTCTTGTACTTACAAACAAACCCACAGATCCCTCTCTTATCAACAACTATTCTTTCTTAATAACTGTCAAGTTGCAATGAACGACATAACAGTGTTATATCAGGTCTTTATATAGATTTAGAGGATAATGAATAACATCTGAATATTACACAGTCATGAAACGATCACACCAATTTGTAAAAAAGTCAGAAGGGAAGTGAGGACAACGTTTTCTGGTGCCCGATACGAATAGAGCAGTGTTAACGCTACCAAATCCTAGTGATTTCGGTGATGAGAAGATTGATTCCTATGTATAACTACCACCAAATCTACGATCACCACGACCGAGAGAGTCAGTATCGTTAAATAGTGAAATTTGCTCTATAGTCCCCGAGGATTATTTTCATATTCAAACTGTGAGCAAGGTCACTTCCAGAACACCGTATACTTACAATGTGAGATTCAAGGAGTCTAAGTCTGAAATCCCCGCAGATAACGCGGCCACATTTATTACAGACTTGATTGATTTTATGTTGGGTGAATTCAAACGACAGTATCCAACTGAAGGTCAATCGCTTGCGACTTCCCATCACCCATGACATTTCGAAATCTGCCGTAAGGATGGAATGTAGCATTTCTGCGAAATAACGGTTTGCAAGTTCAACGATAACATTCAAAACGAGTTAGAGACCACGCATGAAAAAGTGATCATGTTTCACTCACGTATCGCGTCCTTGGGGCAGCGGTACATCACCGTACCCAAACGGGGGCCCCGGGTGGCCGAGTGGTCTAAGGTGCTCGCCTTTACAGATCACTGCCATCTCACCTCTGTCCGCGTGGGTTCGATTCTACAGTCACCATGCCAAACTCTGAACGCCATCATCATCTCTGTTTCATCCCACTCGTCATTGACGATGAATACAAATCTAGCACCGTGTGAGGAAGATATTAATTGCACCTTGTTAACACATCACACCTTTCAAGATTTGTGTCGCTACTAATCTACACCAACATACTCTACACTAGAATGATAACAAAGCAGGGAATATTTTAATACCACCTCGTTTGTCCAAACATTGGAATGTGCTGTCAATGTTAACCAAAGACAAAATTCCGATGCGAAAACAGATTATTCAAAAGCCTCGCCCGAAACGAATCGATACTTAATGTGTTTGTTGTCTGAACGTGTCGACAAGAAATGTACCATTAACGGAGATACAGAAACAGCGATTTTGGCGATATTGCCATGTTTGTTGAATACATGTTGAAAAAAATACCCCCCCCCAAAAAAAAAAAGACAGTCCAGTCACCCAAAAGAAAAAGGTTCTCGTTCAACGAGTAGTGTTTCTTCTTATCCGGATTGCAGATTGCACCGTTGTTAGCAAAAATAGCTTCTCCCATGTTAGGAGCGATAACGGATCCTCTTGGAGTTGGAGTTATGAAATATGCTTTTTCAAATAAAGGATGGTTCATTCTCGAAGGAGATCAGTGATACTAAACATTACACCATGGAAGGTCGAAAATAAACGCTGGTCCCTTACTAACGGTAGATGCACCTCCACCGTTGGTACGAGCAGCTGATACACACAATTGTTACCGAATCCTAATCTCACTACGATGACACACTTACAACAAGAGTTAGAGGCCTTGATGGATCGATCAGACTTGTTAGAGACGGACAAATCGCAAACGTACGGACAATTATTGCAACATATTCACAAATTTCAATAAACAGCTGTAGATGAATCAACAAAAGCCAAGAATATGATGACCGAAGAACAAAAACAGCTAATACGACGGCAACGGTTATTGCCGCATACTCTTTGATTCATTACGAAGGTGAATGAATCAAAGTGTTTAGAGAACGTTTGCTATTACGCGATATAAACGATCATCATCGCATGTCCTACGACGAAGAACATCGTTTAGTGTATCAATAAAAACTGATTCTCGTATCTACTGTGGTAGATTTGACCAACGATGTTCTTAGATACCGTTAACAATTTGAAACCTGTGCTATGGCTACAATTATCCTTATAACCAAGCGAAACCGATGTAACTCAAGATGCCTTAGGCACTTCAAGACGTTGACGATGGATCTAATTTAACAATCAGTGCCTACTTGGGAGAATGTGAGGAAAACGAAGAAGGAGAAACATGGAGGGAGAGGACTGGAACGAGTTTCAAACCCCACCTGCTAAAACGCTTGATTTAAATCGAGTCTTGCAGCCTCATTGAAACCTACACAGATTCGACAAGAAATGAAAGCCTGGTAAAAATGCTGGTACACATTGGAAGAAGAAAAGAAGGAAATGAAGAAAGAAGTGGAGAAAAGACCGATGAAACCTACTTTGGCATCATTTTCAACTCATATTACTCTTTGTGGACTCAAAGCATCCAAACATGAAGAAAACCACAACCACCATAAGAACGAACGCGCATCGGAAATTGATTGACTTATTGAACGTGAACGAACTTTTTGTTAGCATTTACTACTACCCTTCACACGCTGCTGATTAATTAGGAATTCACAGATTATAATGCCCTGCAAGGGGAAATTTCAAACATGTACGCCTCCATAACGTGCGACGATGTCTGAAAGGACAATTTACGAACACGTTTCACTAAAAATAATTCGACAAAACTCCAAGAAGTGTCAGACAGTAGTAGCGGGTATCGGGCATCAATGGCAAGCAGATTTGTCGTATGCTTCACACTTGGCTTCATACAATCAAGATTAAAATTATGTTTTGTGTGGTTGATGTGTTTTCCAATTATGGTTGTTTCACACCTCTTACATCCAAAACGGGCTCGATTTAGTGCCAGCTCTGAAAGGCGTGTTAAAACAAAGCAGTGGAAACTTTCTGTGAATACAGACGGAAAAGAGCACTAAATTCTCAATCTACAGTTTCAAGAGGAAATTCGGACATGATACATTCATTTTCCCAACTGAAAATCCTGAAATCACAGCTGGTGTCGTTGAACGTTTTCAAAGAACATTGCAAGAACGTATGTGGGAATATTTTACACATCAACACACGCCAAACGACAGCTATCACATCTTGTCAAAGCCTACAATCAATCGTACTCTAAAACTCTCTGACGTCCTCCAGAACAAGTGACGATCCAAAACGAAGTGGAGCGTGTGATAGACTGCTTAGGATCACCGAGAAAGCAGAGACGAACGATTCAGTAGATCACAGCAACGGCATTATCGTCATCCTATTGTTGTTTTGAAAACGGAAAGTCGTGTTCACATCAGAAGAAAAAAAACAACAAAAAAAAAAACGCACATTCGACAAAGGATATTTACCCAACTGGTAAACATAATTGTTTTATCTGACGGAACAAGTTCACTGATATCCCCCACCCGTCTATAAATTGGAAGATATTAAGACCAAAGAACACCCCAAAGCAGGAAAACATCGCATGAAAAAGTGAAATTACGTGCCACTCTCACCAGTATCATCACTTCAGCAGCCACAGAAGCAAAAGCAGCAGTAAGAAGAACAGCAGTGGATGTGGTGTGTAGAACGTGTCTCAAAAACTCAAACCGTATGTTTGTCACGAAATTGTGTGTACTAAATACTTTAATAATATAGATGAACGAAAATGTTCACGGGTTTCGTTGCCGCGTACAGAGTTACCAGAGGGGTGTTTATTTTTAGCCTTAACTATTTCAAAATACTGAGTTCGGTTTACCCACTGCCGCAAGCACAAAGTGCCGGCAATGAGAACCCCGATTACCTCGAGTTATCTGGTAGTGGATTTCACCACCACCAGGGTACTTATAGCGCAAATTCTCTGCATCGTCACAATACGGATGAGTTTTGTCAGGAAGCTCTCCACTTCACGGAAGCAATTTTCAGCTGGAGAGGTACGTGAAAATGAAAATTTATTCTTTCTTGATATTTGTTCTTCGCAATAGAATTGTTTTATATATTGGATATTTCAGAATATATTCTATATTTTACAGAGAGTAGAGCCTGTGTCACATAACGCCTTGCTATCAGATAGACTATAATCTGTGTCAAGTTATCCATTTCTATAACTGAACAAACAAGTTGAATTCAATGATATGTTGCATGCATTACGTTATGAGTAATGTTTGTGTTCTTTTAATCCAGTGAGATTATTCTTGTCGGACACATATGCATGTACCAACGTGGTTATTATAATAATAATCTCGTACAGTAGTTCTGATTAAATAATTTAATATGTAGCGAAACCAATTCATGTGCACGCATACGTAATATATGCCATTGTATTAGTACTTAACCGTGTCTCATGTACTACGCGGCTCAGTTATTGTATGTTTAGCTTTCAACAGGGAGTCGTAAAATTCTGTGTGGTTTCGCATAACCCGGATACTTCGATCGATGGTGACGTTTGCTCGGAGGACGGTATTGGTTTACTCGCAGGGAGGGTCCAAAGGTTAGCGACCAACGAGTCTACGGGGAGAAAGGTTTTTCGAAGGATCTTTCAGCAGACTTGGAGGAGCGGATCACACGTGGTTGTTCCTTGACCATTCGACGAGAGCTGTGGAACCGGAGATATCTCACGCTGGTCCACTGGACGCAACGAGATACGTAACATCATATGTTCCATTTTTGAGTCAATAAAATTCAATATCTCTACATTGGTGAAAGTCTAATCCAGTATCGCTATATGGGTGAAAATCAATTTTTCAACAGTTCCGCCAGGTTTCATGGATCCTGGTCTTAAACTACAGGAGATAGTGTAGAAGACATACATACATACATACATACATACATACATACATACATACATACATACATACATACATACATACATACATACATACATACATACATACATACATACATACATACATACACACATACATACATATTGCATTCTGTATAGAATCGAGAAGGCATAACGCACATAAACGTGACATCATTTATTTGAAATCCTATTTGAAATCCTCAGTTGAACAAAACATTTGACATGTAGAAATGTTATGTTGCGTCGCTTGTTTTTGTTTGATTGTATTCAACGTGTGCAATGAACTTTGTAATGAATTGTTCTGTACATAGCGGAGATAGCTGTGCAATATTTAAGTGAATAACGTAGGTTATGCCCACCACATCTTAGGCTAATCCTACAAGCTTTTGGAAATGTTCAGTGCGCTCAGAGAAAATGTATGATTTTATATCATTTACGAGTTCTTTATATTGAATTTAAATCTACTTTATCCCCCCTTCTCCTCCAACATTTTCATAGTTGAGCATTGGACCCATGCACGTTTCTAATATAATTTATCATATTGCATAGTAATACTGATATACAGCGAGATAATTCATGTATGGCAGATCTACAATTATTTTACGGCCAAAGTGAATGTCTTAGTTTTTACCTACCTTTAACGCACCCCAAACCATTTTTCCTTCCTGTTTTAGATGCGACCTTGACATTTCCTTTAGTAAACTTTCCTTCCATAGCTAGTTATTTGAAAATCAAGTATTTACGAAAAACATGACGTTATGACTTTAATCTGTCTAGTTTCATCATGGCGATCAAGAATGGGTTCTTAATTTGGCGATCGACCAAATCTCGTCTGATCAACGTTAACAAGGAAGAAACATAGATGGAAGTATACTTAATATCTAATCAGGTTTAGTTTCACGTGAATATAGCACGATTATAAACCAGTCGTACTGTTCATAAGCATACGACATAATATAAATGTAAGGGTAATCTCTGTCTGTTCACATAGTGGTAAAATCAAGTGTTGCACCTGTGTATAATGTGTAAGATAGATAGAGAGACAGGGAAAATGAGACAGAGATAACACTAGTGTATCAATCAGTCTGCGGAACAATATAGTTTAAATTTCGCCGTATGACAGAGATACATGATAGGTAATGTATACACATGTCTTATATGAAAATGATTTTCAGTACATTGATTCATATTTGAATGCCTCTATCATATTAATTGTCATTCAAAATCATTTTAACATTTTATATCATTAACTGATAAAGTGGACAGGGACATAATTATATTTTAGAATACACTATGTCATACTCGCATATATATATATATATATATATATATATATATATATATATATATATATATATATATATGCAAACAATGAGGATTGATGTTCCCTAATAAAATTAAATATGGAAACGATACCATATCATTTACAATTATAATAGCAGATGTTGCTGTTGTTGTTGAAGCAGCAGCAACAGTACCAATAATAAAGCCAGTATGTTATGTTGTTGTTGTTAGCTGATGTTGTTCATTTTATTGCTTTTGATGTTCTTGCTATTGTTTCGTTTGTTGCTGCCGCTTCTTACGTTTGGATTTTGTTGTAGCCTTTATGGTAGTTGTTGTTTTCTCTTCCGGATTTTTACATTGTTTATACTGTCGTTTCCTTGCTTGAATAATAATATTGGATCGAGTTTACAGAGAGTTTATAATGTTATCTATATATTGCTCCTCTTATCCAGTCAGCTGTGTATGCCGTCTCTTGTTAGTTGTCTTGTGGATTTGCTGCTGTATTAAATGATATGATTGCCATTTCAACAATGCTGAGTGGAATGATATAATTAATTAGAGTTGTTGTATACTTAATTATAAATAGTACATTATATTTCATCCTCGAGATTTTCAACTTCATTCATCGAGTTTAGCAAAGTTTCACACATAACATATCATCCATTTTTGCAGAATTAAACTTGACGTAGATGTGATGTCTTCTGTAGTTCAGTTTTAGGCCTTGTCTTTCAGACTTTGTTGCAAATGTGTATTGGACAACTATTTAACAATAACATTCATTTACTATGCATTAAAAACATAGTATCGGCAATTGATTTTTATATAAGCATTTTCATTCAAAAATCATTAGTTTTGTTTCAAGATTTGGTTTAAAGTTGTATGTGCTGCCACATATTGTTTCATTAGTTGTTTCAAGTTTTCTTTGTTCTTTTTTATAAGTTTTTTCTTTTTTTGCATCTTCAGTAACTAGTTATCTGTCTTGAAAGGCAGCTCCTCTACTTTGCAAAACAACTTTAGAATTATTATTTTTAAGTCTTTTTTAGTATCTAAAACTGTTTGTATACCAAAACCCCTAATGCCTTTGTAATATGTACTCCTTATAACACTAACATTTGTATATGCGTTACATATATTCAGGACCATGTGTACTTCTCAAAAGACGTTCAAAATTAAAGACAGTTGTCATTTTAAGTAAGGTCTATTAAATTTGTGACTGGAGAAATCCTATTCCAACACAACTCCTTTAAAACATACATATTTTTATCTCGTGACATTTTTGTAATTTATTGTTTCCAAATTGAATTGATAACGTTTTATATTTAAAATATCCATAATATAATGTGTTCATGTCGCAAACCAAAAATAGTTAATCATCATAAACTAATAAAGCCACTTTTTACACCCTTATGTTATAATCTCGTGATGATACAACCTAAGTAGATTTATTCCTTGGTAATTGTTATCATGATTAAGGAAATAATACGTGTACATAAAAGTTAAGGTTAATTTAATCACAAAATTTGTATTCCTTTCAAACTTTATTGTCTTAATGATCAGTCTTAAATGAATACCTTAGTCAACAAAATTCTGCAATTGGTATATCGTTTAGGTTATCCTTGAAAACGCCTGGTTTATTTTTGTTTCCTTGACATATACTTTCACAATCACAGTAAATGACAAATAACACTTTAGCTGACTTTTAGGCATGATGTCTATCGTGTTACCTACATTGTACTATAATCTTTTGTGCTCAGTTAACTTCTCCGGAATAATTAATTCACTTCTAATAAATACACCTTGACCGTCCTGCCTATTTGTCAGACAAGAAGTCAATTTTGAAAGATCTTGTTATACCTCTTACTCAGAAGATAATAACTTGTCAATGTGACTTTTTATTTGGGTTTTTAATCTCTCTCATCTGCCAGATTTATTTATCTTCCACTACCTAATACAAATTAAGTAAATCGAATTCGTCATCAAATTTATCTGTCCCCAATATTCTCTGAACATCTCTCGGACCGATCACTATATCTGACAAAATTGGATATTGTGGGTCTTTGAGACTACTTTGGGGAAGATAAAAATATCGACTTAATGGCATGCGTTATCATTAATTTAGGGTACACGAGCAGGTTGACTGGATCCTGCCTTAGATCTCCACTCTAGGTTGAAATCCAATCAGAAAAAAGGCAAAATAGCCAGACTGTCTATGGCGGCTCACATGAGCTTTATTGTCGCATCATCTGCATATTGTTGCGTGTGTCGCCTGGCCTTATAACATCGTCAGCCCTGTAAGTAAAAAATTCTTTACTTTTTCTTCCAACGTACATGTGTTTAGCAGAACTTCACATTCTGCACTAAAGCAATTGTAGAGAAAAGATCGCAGCATATGCAATCTAAATTGAGTATGATGCATTTATCATTGTGAGCAGGGCCGGATTAAGACTTTTAGAGGTCCTAAGCATTGAAGAGATTATGGTGCCCCCCATATGTAATTAAAAAAAAAAAGAAAAAAAAAGAAAAAAAAAGAAAAGAAGTAATTTCTCATATTTTTGTGTGCCCCTGCTTTGCTGATGCCCTAAGCATGTGCTTAGTCTGCCTATTGGGTAAGCCAGCACAGATTGTGAGAAGTATGCAGTGAGGACGTGTAATGGTTTCAATGTTATATTTACTTCCCCACCCTCACCGTCCTATAATGTGAAATTGCCATTTCCCCCCATACCGTTCCATAATGTTAAATTCCCATTTCCCCTTACACCAGCCAATAATGTTATATTCTCATTCGCCCCCATACCTTCCCACAGTGTTAAGTTGTCATACCTACTTCCTCCATTCCAGCCGTACTGTTAGACCTATTAACGATTTTACGTTAAATTCCCCTTTGTCAATAGAGGTTTAATTCACAATGTTAAATTCCTATTCCCCGCCTAGTGACCCATTTCCCCTGTTAGTGGCCCCATACCTACTATTATAATAGATTAGATTAGAACCAACAAAATCCCATTCGAAACGTCCTCGGCTTTTTCTATTGTATGCTAGAAAGAAAAAACAAAACAACCTCGGCAGTTAATAGTGACCATTTTGAACTGTCCTTAGCCGATTGTTGTTATTACATCATAATAACCTCATTGATGTCACAACGATTGATGACGTGTCATCACTAGTTTGAGGCTATGGAAACTGAATGGTTTCTACATTTGCATGCAAATTAAAAGTGCAGATATTTCAATGACAGTTGAAACATCGTGAAATGTTATTTTAAGCATCTTAATTTCATTATAAGGATCTATATTTCGTATGCAGCCGGATGTTCGTGCACCACTTTGGTTAGTATCACTAAGATTACTTCTGAGTCTCTTCTTAGAGTCAAAGTTATTCGTCTCGCATCGGAAAGAGATGATGCAGTTCCGAATGAACCAAATCCCCCTCATTGTACTTTTTCCTGCTAACGAAAATAAACATTCTTAAAACTATCTGCCGCGATGGCTAACTCTGATGACTTTTTAATCGACAAAATAAAGAGGAAAAGATATTATTCGTCCTAAATAAACAAATCGGTTCAGTATATCTTTTTAGTCTCTAAAAATACACAATAAATGGTCATGACCGTGGAAGATTAAAGTGACGTTTATAAGGTAATTATCATTTGTATCAATTATTCACCTTTGTATCGAAATTACAAGTTAACCGTTTAATCTCTAGAAAACACTGGAAACGCAGATCTATGGCCATGTTTAGAGTATATTTTTAGAACTTAGAAAGTACTGTCCAATTCTAATTGTATAGACCGATAATTATTTAAAAGTCTATGTCGTAAAGGATGCAATTGTTCTTTGCGTTTAACTTGAATCTTGACAACCTCGCTGTAAATGAGTCCCCGCAGCTCAGGAAGCAAACTACGAATTCTGTTTTCTCAAGTATTGAACATGAGGATCATATATTTGAAAAATCAAAGGAAGCTAGTGACAGCGCGGATACTATCGGTCATGTTCCTGGTAAGCTGAGTCTTTATACTACCATTCATGACGTGTCACACCACAGCTGAAACACTGTACTCTATATCCTTCACCTCGTAGACAAATCTTGCTCTGGCTAAATCTTTCGGAGTAGTTCCTTCCAGATATTTAGGCGTTTCCCCTTCAACTCTGGAAATGACTTTCAAAGTCACAAAAACTAGGCAAAGCTACAGGAAACGTGTATTCTTCTTTCATTGGTACATCTCGATGAGCTAGTAGTTTGGAAATGCATGGACAAGATCTGTAGGTAGGTACACGCACACATCACTTTTACCAGTAAAACGAAACGGCATCGCATTCGATAGTAGAAAAGCGCCAAAGTCGTGCTGTATCACTGATGTCACCGAATACGGCATCAGTCTCGTCGCAAGGCATAGTATCGCACTCGAATTCGTGATCGAACTTGGAGTCCACAATAGGCCCATCACTCTGTTGCTGTGTTGAATTATTCATCTTCTTTCTCGATCGACGTTTGTATCCACAATGAATTGTTGGTCTAGGAACGTTTCCTTTTTTATACTGGAGCTCAGCGTGTCCGTAAGGTAAAGTGTTGTGGTCTGAAAGTAGCACTTTTTTCTGTCACACAATTTGAAAGACTTTTTCCAAAGGTCAACTGACAATTTGTTGATTTTGTAAATGTACAATTTTGTTTGGATCAAATGGTTTCACGCGAAAGTCTTGATCTTGTCCAATATCGTCTCGGAGGATTTCCATGTGTTTCATCGGTTTTCCTTTATCGTCCACCAGTTGAAAGTTGCGGCTTGGATCTGCCACGTATTCAGTTTTGGGTACTATCGGATGTTGTGCCAGTTTTCCCCACAATTAATTTAACATAACTTTGGGAAACAATCGTCTTCCTTCGTTCTTTTCCACGTGTTCCAAAGTAATGCCTTCTAAGGAGCGGTACCACTTCAATGTCACTTTGTCTTCTGGCGTCTGACACGAAGATGAATAGCCACTCGCTTCTTCCTCGAATCGAGTCGACGTCATTACGGTATTGTTCTGTGGTAGAAAAGCGCCAAATGTTGTATACTTTTAGCAGGCGGTATCCACCATCCAAAGTGTGAAACAAATCGACACTCAAACACGTTCCTGTCAATGCGCGTTCTTCATCCTTGTGGCCACAAGGTTGGTCTTGATTACATGTTTCAGCACACGTACGGCATGAAGGAAACATCCGTTTTCCTTGTCAATGATGTGGCAAGACATGATGGCAAAAACGAGGAAATACTTTGCATTTGATCAATCCTTTGTATTGACGAATGTGTTCCACGTCAATGTGTTCTGTCAACATTTCAGAGTGGCCGGTAGGGAATGGCTGATATTTGCACACCCAATGATACACCGAACACACGTCGATGTATTTGATTTATTCTCCTTGAAATTAGTCTACATCGTACACCAGGCGTATCGCATTGGTTCGTCCTCCAAACAAACTGTCGCGTGGATTCAAAAGTTCCATGTCTACCGCGTCGTAATGTTTACCAAATGGAGTCAGCGCAAAGCTTTGGCAGAGTATCGACGGCTGACCGACAGGTAAGATTGAGAGGGTATGATGGCTAGTTTGTTTTCAGGCATGAACATTTTAGGTAGACTAATCAACACGCTTTGGCAATAGCAGAAGCTTCCTTCAAGGGGTCGATACCTCAGTATTCCAATAATAATTGTCGAAATGTTTAACAGCAACGGCATAAAATGTCCACATCGGATCGGCAATATTTAAAGATTTCTTCTTGAAAGTCAAACTGGTTTGAAGAGTGAGTTTAGTACCAAGCGTATAATGATTCTCGTTGTTCTATGTGCATACCGTCGGCTTCGTAATAGTGAACATCAGACGAATGCGGGAGTACAACGTGGTGATTAGCTTCGGTATTGAATTATCTGGAAAATAACCTTTGGTCATTTATGTCATTCCGAACGTTTTAGGCATTCTACATAGAAACACGAGAGCTCAGCGAGCAACTTGAGGATACACTTTCAACATATAACGAGAAGTCAAGATGTCTTGAAGTTTCTGTATTCCAGGAATGACACACATCGTCTCTTTGGAAACGCCTGCTTGCTGTAGCAGGGCTTCTGCTTCTCTTCGTTATTTGTCTCTGTCCGATAGTCGAATGCGCTCCCATGATCTTTTGGATTCTGCGGTCTCATTCTTCTCAGCATACGTTAGCCCCACGAATATGGCACGGACTAAGCACATTTGATCATATGAGTTGTTAATTTGGTCGATACTTGTTTGGGTAATGCGGAGTTCATCCACCAATAATACCTTGGTGGTCCACTACCTCTAGGTGGTGAAACGTGGGTCATGCGAAGAGTCGGATTGTTGAACGTTAAGTCTGACGGTGTATTAAACTCGATCCAAATAGGAGACTTCAAACTGTCGTGATATATGGAGAGTCTCTAACGATCGTCCTCTTTAGCTTGGCATTGTCGTTTCAGTGTCTCTAATAAGGAATCCCACAAATCTGTAATGAAACCTGCTGCTTTCGCGGGTGGCACTTCAGACTTTAACTCTTTAAAATTCACCGTTTAGGTGTAAGGCGTGGTTCTAAATTTTCTGGAAATCAGTTCTTGGGTCTCTCAAATGTGAAAATAATCTTCGCGAGCTACTGAACGACTTTCTTTTTGCGTGGCTCTGGACTCTCTTATTCTTGTGGCAGAAGTTGAGGGTGTTGGTTCAGACTCACTGATGTCATCTTCAAAATCACTGGCATGCACTTGTGCTAACACTTCATATAGCTTATAAGGCGACACCGAAAGTCGTCTCCTCTTGGATTCTTCTGTTTTTTCTCAGCAAAGTGTGATCTTTCATCTTGATTCCAGACTTTGTTTTGACAACGTTTTACACGCCCTTGCTCCCTATATACAGAGCGAGCTTTTCACCTTAAGAATATACAATTCATTGAGCGTTCAGACTGTGAAGAAGAAGATGGAAAAGTCAAAACAGATCGCCCTTCAGATAATCATTCGAAAGTATACCACGTCCAATAAAACTACGGACTACTCTCGAGACAAAATCCAAGATACTTGATATGTTTGGCAGGAAAAAGAACATTGAGCTCCAGAATGTCCACAGTGTCAAAGCAAAGGAAAGACAGGAGAAAAGAGAGACAAAAGTAAAGATACCTCTTATCATTGTCGGTACAAATTACATTGTTCTTCGGAGTGTCCTAAGAAAAAAGAGAACAAGCAGGAGGAGCAGCGGGAGTAGAAGTGTTGTTCAGAAACAGAAGAAGAACTTAGTACGGTCAAGAAATGCACGAAGACAAGACAAGTATATGAAACAGTAGAAGAGAAAGAACTCATGCCATCGAATAAATTTAAAAAAAAAAAAAAGAGTGAAAGAAACAAAATGGACTTTGGTGATGTGTTATGAAATTTTCATTGTGTTTCAAAAGAGAATATACCAAAGAAAATGTAAGTGTCTCTTTGTCTTGATTTTTATAGTATGGATAAGAAACTTCATCACTCTCACATGCACACCATAAAATCATGGGGAAAGGAATTTAAGTTTTTACTTGATTTGGAAATCATTGAGTAGTATCTCTTTTTTTTGTTGTTGTTGTTTTTTTGAAAAACTTATGGACTTGACATCATCAGTTTTAACTGTCTCAATCCCTTTCCACAGTCAAGTCGTACTGAACCTCCTGCTATTGCGGCTTTAGTAGTAGTAGTAGTAACTGCTGTTATCTGTAGTGGCATCTCAGTGGTGCTTAGAGTGGATTTAGTGATGGAAGGTGGTTTAGAAATCTTAGCACGTGAATGACTCTTTCTCTTCTGTTGAGCTAAAGAAGTCTGATATATTTGTCTCAGATACTGTAACTCCACCAAAATGTATTGTAGCAGACTCACCGTTTTGTTTTCATCCCCTTCTTTCTGTCCTTCACAATTCAAAATATTCATCCTCTCTTCTTCTTCTTATTCTCGTTTTCTTTTTTCATCTCCTTGTTGTAGTTGAAGAAATGCTTCTTCTGCTTCTTTCTGTCGTTGCCAACAATTCTCCAGTTCTTCCTTTTGTCTTTTCTGAATTCATCCACCAATGGTAACGACGGAGAATGAGGTGAAGGTAGTACTACCGTCGGAGGCAAACATTCTTGCGACGAGGGCAGACAATCAGCCAAATCTAAATTAAGATAATCCTCTTCTGGAAGAAGAATGTTGATTACAGCTGCATTAGTAGTCGTAGTCATCGCACTATTACTTCCAGTATACGAGGTCTCTGCAGCAGGCGCAGCCCAATACATTTTTTTTTGTTTCAGCCATAGGTATGATACTCTGCCCCTTTATATGGAATGTGATGTCACTCGTCCCCTCTCTTCTAATTGGACGAGAGACCCCGCGCTCTGATTGAATTTTGTAACGGGTGTTTGGATTGGTTGAACATTTTAATCCGTTTCGATCCGGTCAAATGTTTTATATACAAGCGTTTTGTCACATTGTTTCACTTGTTCTCAAAACAACTCAAGCAAGATGTGGACTAGCGCAGAGTCATCAAGCATTGTTTCAGGCATGTTATTTAACTCAGACTACCCCATGTATATGAAGGTATCATGGGCCATCGCCAAAATTGCGGACTGGACTCAGCAATGTCAGCCTATGGGCCCATGTTGAACGCCGATTGTCCCCAGATACGCTCACGAAACTACTAATGCAATTGCTAAATTTAGAGTACCCTCTCACAGACTCAAAGCTGACGCGGGTATATGGGAGCGACCGTATAGACTAATACATGCAAGATATTGTTCTAGTTGTAACCTCCTTGAAGATGAATATGTTTTATGTTTGAATGTTTATTGTATAAAGGTCCAAGAGCCATAGAGATAAATGTTTCAGAAGAAAAGACCCAATATGTTTAAATTTCTGGAACATGAATACTAGAATTGTGACTAATCTATAATGCTTTTATTCATATAAATTGCATCCTATATTCAATTTTCTTGTAAATAATTTTGACTGGCTATTGATTAAACATGAGTTTGACTTACATAACATCTAATTTTATCTTCATATTATTACCCGTAATGATGTGGATACCTCATTCTACCTGCCGAAATATTTTATGAATTAATCTGCCTATTTGATTTACATTTATATTCATCTGCATGCATATCTAATTTCGTATCTTGTTATGTTTTCTTTGTATATGTTACACATTAGATGATGATATATTGTTTATGGTGCTATCCACGATTCAATGAAAACAATATTTTATATATATATATATATATATATATATATATATATATATATATATATATATATATATAGCTATTTACGCTCTCGTAAGGAAATTTATGGGAGGTGTGACTGGGTTCCTCTTCCCGCCAAAGTCGGCGCGCAACCCGGTGGTAAGGGCCAATCTATTCAAAGTTTCAGGTCATGTGATCTGTCCAGCCAATCGACATTCTTTTGCGGCTTCTTGACGCGGATGGATTCTTGCTGGAAGGAACCTTAGGCGTCAGTCGATCCGATTTTCTTGGGGGGGGGGGACGGGACGTGTTGTCTTTATTTCTGAAAGAATTTTTCATTTATGGGACTTTTGGTTTTCAAGTTGAAAGGACTTCTTCGGTTCTCGGATTAATTTTTCTTCTCCACGACAGATTGCTTGAACTTGACTATTGTATTTAAAATGTTATTTCTAAACCTTTCTCTTTCTTATGTTTCACACCACACAAATATCGGGCCATTCCATCTGTAAAGGGTTACGTTTGAAATTAAAACAGACATTATTCTGCGCTCTGAATTCAATATGCGGTGCGTTTCTAGCATTCCCGTGTATGGAATTGGGCTGGGAAGGGGGGGGGGACCATGGAGTGACGACAAATGAACAAGTAAAGCATTGGCGGTATATAAATACATTGTCAAAGTTTCACGCATGTTTACATCATCAACAAATAACCATATTCGTCACATGATTATATCTATGTAGGAAAAAAATATAATTTACATCTATGTAGGAGATATAATCTACATCATTTGTACTTCACTCGTATCTCTTTTCCTTGTTACACTTTTACAGTATCTCAGACCATTTCATAATTTGAGAACTGTGGTACTCGCATATGTAAATATACTGGTTCTGCACATCACTACACTGACTTTTGACTTTCAAAATGGTCGCATATGGTTTATAGTTTTCACCAGTTGGTTCTGTACCACTGCACTATGTTAATGTATTTTGATTCATCAACTGTGTACGCTGGTTTCGCACCCACTACAGTGACTCGTGACTATCAAAATAGTCCAATATGGGTTCTGTTTTCCATCAGTTGGCTCCGTGATATTAGACTGCATCTTTTCTATATGTATTTGTTATAACATTTCCTTAGTTTGATTATGCATTTCACTACAGCGACCCATGACTTTGAGGATAATCGACTATGAGTTCTGTTTTTCACCAGTTGACTCAACACCACTGGACTCTATTTGTCTGTGTATTTTTTATTATTTGCGTAGTTTGGTTCTGCACCTCACTTCAGTGATCCATGTTTCTCAACATAGTCATATAGGGGTTCCCTTTTTACAGACCTGATTCCATACAACTGGACTGTATTTGTCTGTGTATTTATTCATTATTAGACTAGGTTTGGTTCCGCACCTCATTTGGTTACACACTTCGCTACAGTGACCCATGATTTTCAAAATAGTCAAGTATGTCTCTTTATCTGCCAGTTGGTTCCGTACCCCTGGACTGCATTTTTCTGTGTATTTATTTAATTATTTGCGTAGTTCGGTTCCGCACCTCACTACAATGGCCCCTGATTTTCAAAATGGTCAAATATGAGTTCTGTTTTCTGCCAGTTAGTTCCATACAAAAGAACTTTACTTTTCTGTATGTATTTGGTTCATTATTTGCGTAGTTTGGTTCTGCACCTCACTGCAGTGACCCATGTCTTTCCAAATGAAATAGTCAGATATGGGTGAGTTCTGTTTTCACCAGTTGGTTCTGCAGCACTAGTCTGTATTCCGTATTTGTCTTTTATATCATTTGCGTAGTTTGGTTCTGCTCCTAACTACAGCGATCCATGACGTTCAAAATAGTACAATATGGGTTCGGTTCTCCACCAATTGGTTATATACAACTTAACTATGTTTAATATGTTTATTTGTTTCATCACTTGCGTACTTTGGTTCCGCACCTCACTACAATGACCCATGCCTTTCAGAATAGTCGCATAAAGATTCCTTTTTTTCACCAGTTAGTTCCATACCACTAAACGATGAGACTGTACAGAAAAACGTTCCTGCCAGTTCAGACGTCTCACTACTTGAACGTTACTTACATAATGTCACCTCAACAGAAGGTTGGAGCCGATGAGTACAGACCTAGACTGCGACAAAAGAACAAAATAGACTGTTTCCAACAATTTAAACAACGTAGTACGAGAAACCCGACCAATAAGTAGTCAGCCGGTAGATAGAGCTGATCATTTGCCCACCCTGTCAAACTTTACGGCTTGTAATATTGGCTCCTCGATTTTGATCGTATCCCAAAGGAATACCTCCCCCTAGGTTTTAAAAATGGTTTTGGATGTTGGGTGTAAAGGGACATTGCAAATGCGTGTGGTCAAGAACTTAAAATCAGCTCAAGCAAACACCGAAATCACCGCGACAAAAAAAAAAATAAAAAATAAAAAAAATAAAAAAAAGAAATGTGCAGCGGGATGCTTTTCTGGGCCTTTCTGTGAAGAACTTTTCCCTAAACTTGACATTTCACCATTCGGTTTAGTAAAACAAAATGGAAAAATACCTTGGTCAGTCAGACTGATTAATCACCCCTCTTATCCATCTGACAACGCGGACAACTGAGGAATTCCAACCCAGGAATCAGCAGTTCATTATTAAGGTATCAACAATGCCATTACATTTATAAAGCAACTGGATAGGTGTGATTTACGGCGAAAAGAGACACATCATATGCATTTCACGCTATTCCTCTTTGACTCACTACTATAGACCATTGAGACAAGCACTTCAACCCCAAGTATTTTAAATCTCATAGCTTCAGAATTGCGGCTACCACTGAGGCGGACAGTGGAGAGAGTTCGGCAGCTGGAAATCAGATGAATTTAAGATATACACTAGGTTCGGCAATTGGTCTCAGCTTTGTAAGACCTCCCTCCCCTTTCATAAGTATTGCCTTTCTGCCCCATGTGCTACTTTCTCTTTCAGGTCTCGTGGGTTTCACAGACCTGGATGCTAGGGAATGGGCAATATTTTGCTAGGATACTCTGACCGTTTCATCCTGACCTTTTGTGTCTACCCACTGTTTGGAACACACGGAGTATATGAGGGTGCCGTGAAAGACTGTTGACAATAAATATTCAACTTTGTAAAAAATGTAAGCACAAAATACCTACGAATACAAAAGAGGGCACTATAGCTCACAGTAAAAGGGACTTTAACTAGTAGTTGAACAATGCTGAAATTTAATGAGATAAACACAGGAAATCAGATGGCAATAGTTCAATGAGCCAAAAAAAAAAAAAAAAAAAAAAAAAAAAAAAAAAAAATTAGATGCGCTTTTCAGTGGTAAACTGACAACCAAATCAAATTATCCATACATGTCTTAGGGCAAAAATTTGGAAGCGAATACTTTTATTCAAATAGTTCTTGTGTATGGCTCGAGGCTACTTTAGAATGCAACTCCTTTTGAGGACACGACCAAAAGAAGCTAACAATAATATAAATTAGATAAAAGGCCGTACAATTTAGGAAAGAATTCATGATACGAATAAACGAATAAACAGTCATTGTCATCTCGGCTCTAGTAATTTGGAAGGTCACTGTGTACCTCACCAAGCTTTATCTAGACACCATATTCTTCCTTAGAAAGCGAAGCCTATTTTAGGTTGTGCTATTCATTCAGATTTACCGTAGCGTTTGTCCCTTCCGTGCTCAGGCAATACTTTACCTTCTTACAGTAGAGCAGGGACAGTGCACTCGAATGCTATACTATGTTTCCGAAGTTAGCTAAAATTACGAAACTCTACTGCTCTTCGATGCAGATATTATATTTCATGTAGCCATAGTTCAAACAGCAGCAGCCAATATTGATACATAATCTTCGATTGTTTTTGATTGTTGTATTTTTTTTGTCACTTGTCAGTTGTTGTTTTTTTATCAATCTTGGTTCATGAAAATCCTATTTACCTTGAAAAATGCACGCCGCAACACTTGCGAGACTATAACTTAATTCCACTTTTGACAAAGACAGCCTCTAAAACTAAAATTGAAGCAGTCAGTCAAGATCGACATAGAATCACTATACTATATATTATTATAATATTTTGCATAGAAACCAATGAAATGACAATGAGTATGACCCTGTATAAACATATGATTATACTAAACTGTTGCTATAATAAGAAATATCCTACTTTCTCTTCTTGAGTTGATTATTTTGTTACACGTTAAGTTCTATATTTACAAACAAATTGATATTTACAAACAAATCTCATCGTCCGTATCAAATATTTCCTGTTATTTTGAATAATCAGATGCTGATAGGACGATTAACTACTAATCTTTCACTTCCAATGTATTGCGAAACATCTTGTTCACTATTTAGTGTATATTACACGACTTTTCATTACGTGGAATGAAAGACAATCTTATCAGAATAAAGTTAATAAAGACTTTAATCTGCATCCTGGAGTGGGGGCACGGGGCACCTGTTTTGCAGACGAAAGTTTGAATCTATTCTTGAATTATTTCTTCCTCATATACTCCACAACACCCTTACGCAAAATGGCCCCATTTCCCTCGTGCAAAAACATAGCTGGCCATACAGGAAACAACATCTTCTCTCCTGAGTTAAGGTATGGTGTGTAGAAATTACCACAGAAATTTGTTGTAAAGTCTAATTCAAGGTAAATTGGCGGGAACTGGATCCTCATCAGCCAACACAAATGAGCGCATTTCTCCACATAAGTCGCCAATTTGTTTACACCAGGATGATCAAATTTCACTTTGGCGTCTTGAAGCTGGACAATATTAGATAGAACATTCTGCGAAATTATCTGCAAATAAATAAATAAATAAATAAATAAATAAATAAATAAATAATAATAAATGGTATTATTATTATTATTATTATTATTATTATTATTATTATTATTATTATTACACACTCGGCATTCAGTAAAGACTTATTTATCACAGCTTACCTTCGGTATAAACTTGACTGTTTCCGTTCCCATATTTCTCTGAAACTCCCTGATGGAATTTTCAAGTTTTCTCTCGGCATCTTGAGTCTTAAATTGACAAAACTGATATTTACTTAACTTTATATACTCTAAAATATCATTTTGACACACACATACACACAGATATATATATATATATATATATATATATATATATATATATATATATATATATATATAACAACAAATCCTAACTTTCGGCCACAGCATGTAATTTAAAACCATCTTTGTACATTGAATATGTACTAGTCATTATTGTACCCGTATGGAATATTCTGTGGGACATATTGGAAGGAATGTTAAAATGCATGAAAATGGGAAAAATAAAAGAGATGAGAAACATATATTTTGTGTTGTCCATTTACTGTCTCCAGAAGGTAAAACAATCTACATTCTTGCATATGACCGACATTGGACCAGTGTAGCAAAAATGGTTCATCGGCATGTGTGGCCCAGAGGTATTTTGTATATATGACGATCAAAGGTAATAAATATGTGACACCCAATGTTATCGTATACAGTGAAAATTCGCTATTACGATCGTTAGCGGGACTAAAGGAAATTGGTTACATAAGCGGGTGGTCTAAAATAGTGGGGTTCCGCTTTCGAAATCCATCAAGTGAGTGGTTTTGTACGTATGTATGCATGAATAAATGAATGTATGCATCGAAAAATATATTAATAAATAATTTCAATGGAGACAAAGAAGGCATACACAACATTATAATGATATATAATTCAAGATTTTGAGTGCCATGGTGTGAGACAGATTTCGCACACACACCCTCCCCCTGTACAAAAATTGAACTTATTATTTAAGGTAGTTCAATATAATGTGGCTCCATCCTCATGTTCAGTACAAAGTCACGCAAAATGAACGTTTGTCTGAATTTTCAAATTAATTGGTAATTAAAAGCACTAGTTTTTTCCCGATTTCTTTTTCTTTTTCGGAGCCCTATGAGTGGTTAGGGCCCGGAGCATCACACACACACACACACACACACACACACACACACACACACACACACACACGCCGGCCCTGGGGTAAAATTTCTTATCCCGATGGTGGAAATTTCCCATCTAACACAGATGCATAATGAAGGATAATTTTTCTCACATTCCTGAACGAAATATCCTGTTTGCAGGACACTTAACTTCAACTACTGTCTGTTGTAGTACGCAAATGTGTGGTAGCGAACGTTTTTAATTTTGATTATTGTGCTAGAATGCTCAAGTGATGATGGAAATAGCGGAGGTTTTGCTACATTGTGTGGTCTATGCTCGCAGTTAAAGGTCAAAACAATCCCCATGTCAGGATAAAGGTCACGTGTGAGGTAGGATAATGATTTTCTGCATTGGCGTTCCCCATTGAAAATCTCTATCCGTACTGATAGGGAATCTGAGATTATCTTGTCGTAATACAAGAAAATCACAGTGGGCTTAGTTCGGGGTTGTACAACACTGATATAAATAAGAAAAAAATCGGTTCTTTAGATTTTCGATCACTATAGTGGGGATAGTCTTAGTACTGGGATGGTTGTAAGGAGGGGAGGGATTCTATCGTATATAATATTAAATATAGATGTATTTTAAATGCTTCAAGATTGTCTTTACGCTGTATATCTTTTTTATTTGATAGAAAACTTAAAAACACCGATTTATTTCTAAAGTTCTTGTACATAGGAACGACTCAAGGAATGTATCCTATCTTTAAAGTATTTAGTGATGAACAAATAATGTTTTAGTGTTTTGGGAAAATTTTTAATTTGTCTGGGTTTCCAAAGTTTTACATATAACCTTCACCCTAGGAATTCGCATAGTCTTGTTTTCTGTTATAAAATTGCAACACGATCAGACGCCTAACTTTAATAATATTCAATACCATCAGTTCCTTTACTGATTGAAGCCATTTCAGGAATGCTGCACCCACAAAATCTTTCAACAATATAAAAACTGCACAGAAATACTCTAAAATTGAAACATTCGACTGTTGTTCCTTTTGTTGAAGTGATTTCATGTATATCATAAAGTTAACTTTCAGTCTGGAATAACTGTTTAAAATGGCTTTGCGTTTCACGCACCCACAGTTTGTAAAACGAACGTAACTTCATATACATTCTTCGTTATGCACTAGGATTTATTTAATCTATTGAAATGACGCTGACTGAAAAATTGACAATCTTACACACCATTTTTAGATATGTATTCATCCCTCTAGGGTTCGGACTACTAATTCATCTCCCACAAAACGTAATGTTAATATATTAAAACACTAAAATAATTTGTGCATTACGTTGGCATATAAACCAGACATGCTTTCATTAATTATAGTTAGAGACATTTTGTTTTTCAGCCTTGAAAAGTAGGCGTTCAACGGTATTTTTTAGAGCCTCGTCCTGTTAAATAAAGGGATCTCCTGGTCTGGACCTAATACTTCAGCTTCTCACCAAGAGCTTATATATTTGGTCAGTATGAAATAAATTACAGGATGTCAAAATAAAACAAATGTTTTTTGTCAACTATACTACATACATTGAAGTTTGTGAAATTTTAAATGGAAAAAATGAACCCGTTTATTAGCCAATTGGTGCATCTCAAAAGATTTAGTGCTCTGGTTTTTATCCCCTCCCACCACCACCACCAAGAGGCTGGTTCAGTAGCAGTATATTAATTAGTGATTCGATACCTATATTGAACATCACATTTTTGCATTTTTTGTGTATTGACAATCTTATACACCAAGTGTGTACTATAAAAAGCATGTGAAACTTCCTCCAAGGCACGAACGAGATAAGCGATTTTCAAAGCCAGACTCACGGATGTAAATAAGCGGATAAAATCAGGTCGTAGGTTGCACATTCCTGTACTATACTAATTTGAGAGACATTCTAAGTGCACTTAATGATAATAATGAACACTTATGCAATGTCTACAGACCATAAGAATGAATGTTGCACTTCAAGAATGTTTACCACGTTCAAACATTATAGATGTAAATAAGTAAATAATTGCAGTGATTGTAACAGTTTTTCTCATGTTCATCTGTATTTCCCGTGTGTCTGCTATTCAGATGCGCATGCATGAAATATCCACATATAAGCATTATTGAATAAGGAGTATCAAATTACACAACCCACTATTTTCATCATTTTCTGGTATAAAGATCATATTTTTTTATTCCTTAATTGGAGATTTTGTTTTCTTGAATCATATATTCATAAATGTTTATGGCAGCTATGAGATTCATTTTACTTTTACTTTTGATAGTAGAAAGCAAACTCTGCTAGACTTTCAAGGTAAGTAAAGACAAGCACATTTTTTGTTTTTGTCCTTTCACAAAGTCAGAAGAAAAAAAATAAAAATAAATAAAAATCCACTCTTGGATGCAAAACCTGATCCCAGGGTCCCTGTTTCAAAACTTTATCCATGAAAAACATGGCTAAATGTTTCTCATAATTAAGAAAAAAAAATACTCGAATCGACTGGCATTACTAGAAAGACAACCTGATATAGCAGTTTTTCTTGCAAAATGCAAATTCATTCATATATATTATGCAGATATGCAATGAATATTTAACAAATACCAGAAACTTGATATGAGTAGCTGTGTTTGCATAAACATATTATGATAAACATTAGAGTCGAGTTACATTACTAAATGTTCTTGCTTTGTCAGTTGTTACAAAATCGCATAAACCTATTCCCTATTCTGGCTTACAAAACTAAATCCGTGAAAAAACGTTAAATGTCTCTGATAATTCAAAAACTGTTCGACTCGACATGCATTAATCCAGTAATTGTTTATAGTTTAAAAAGCTGGGACTTCTAGCTAACAGCAAGGACTAACATACTAAATCATGATCTTTGTATGATAACGCTAGTATTCTGGAAAATACACCCCGTTTGTTATAATATGATAATGGCATTTTCAGAACAATTTTATTATGGCTAAGTCGTTATTATTCTTTCTTTCTTTTTTTTTTTTTTTTTTTTTTTGTAGGATCAGCCAATGAAATTTCAAATAATGCCAGTCGAGTCGAGCAGTTTTTGAATGATCATATACATTTGAATTCTTTTTCACGGATTATGTTTTATAACCCAGATGCTGGGATCAGGTTTGGCATCCAACATTTAAATTTTATGTGATTTTTAAAAAAGATAAAAGGAAAACAATTTACTGATGAAACTGGTTTCTAACGTTTATGGTGATACTTTTATTCAAATCAAGTTTCTATCATTTTTTAAATTAATATCTAATGATTCAGCTTTTTGCAAGAAAGACTGCGGTATAGGCTTTTCGTACCAGCTCACTAAATTTAAAGCGTGCGATTATGATACTTTGCATTATTTCTAAGAACGGCTAATATGAAACAACGATGATGGTAAAAAATCATTTTTCAATTTACCATAGTCCTGCAAACATACACTTGGACAACAGAAATATACATAGAAAACATAATGTCAACAAACGGTTGCAATGTGAATATATGTCAAAACTGAAAAAAGTTTAAAAAATCTACCCATCCTATAAAATAAACTTGGCTTTAAATGGTAGGGACTATTGTTTTACTTCTGGGGGACACTAAATATATCCTCTGGGCAACAGGTGTCACCCAAAGGTCCTTTGTTGCAGACGAATGGTAGCATATGTCCTAATATATATATATATATATATATATATATAGTGTGTACTAACATTGTGGGCAATGCCTGCGTGCTTAACGAAGCATAGAATAACTCAAGGTGAGGAATATTTCATAGTAAACGTTATTAACTTATTTATTTTATGTATACAATTCTAACTGCCCCATGCTGTCTTAAAGAAAAATATCTTAGTACTCGCATTTTGCATCAGATGGGAGATTTATTGTACATTCGGTAAATATATGACTTTGATTCCTTAGCACTTTGTTGCAAAACAAAAACATTCAAATATGTCTTTCAAACCAATAGGGCTAACTGAGCGCTTCCCACGTGGTAGCATGCATGAGAAGTGTGGCTAATAGTAAGATGAATGCACTCATTGTATTAATGCGTTATTTCTGAGCCACCGTCATAAATAACATATTCAATAGTTTTATATATCTTAATAGTTTATAGCATTGCTCACTCTCTAGAGGCAGGATCGCCCTATATGGTCACCGAGATGATAAGGCTCATTGCCAACGACAAAGGCGGCGACGTACCTTATGTTTTAACCAAATCTCCATTGAGAGGGTAATAATCATAATCAACCAGCTTGGCAGCAACGTGACCTCAATCTTTTCCGAGATCATAAGGATCATCGTCAATCGGAATGGAAGCAGTGAGACCCAAAATGTGCCCTGAGGGAATAAGGTCCCTTCAGCCCGCCCCAAAAGTGATAAGGATGTAGTAATATAATGGATTTTGTTTTTTGAAAACATAAAGATATGAGTAGATATGGCCCCAGTATCAAAACGAGTAATAAAATGCTAACATGAAAACTTTCTCTGAGTGTTTGACTCTTGTCGTAAAATCTTACCTTGATATTTTTTCCCATTATGGGAAGCTTGAAATTCTCAGGGTTTATGTTGGAAAATCTGGAACTATCTATTGTAGTCTGAAAGTGGAAACATAATATTAAAAACATTTCTTCCCGTTCAAAATCATTCTTATGTTTTTCAAAAAATTTCCAAGTCTTTTCATCAGTGATTCTTTTTTCCAAATGTCGTATGCGGAAAACAGAAAATCCACCAACTAATAGCAGAATGCAAGTCTTTGCATTACTTGGACAAAATATTGAACTATTGATAGGATCAAAGATCGAATACAATTTTCCTATTTATGTTACATAATTTATCTCTAAACACTTACTCAATATTGTCTGCTCAAAAATATAAATGAACATAGCAAAGTAGGTAACCACGTGCAGATGAAAACAGGCCTGCAGTCACTGGACGAAAGAGACAAAACGCATGGGTTCCCACACATGTTAATAATAATAATAATAATAATAATAATAATAATAATAATAATAATAATAATAATAATAATAATAAGGAAATAAGAAAAGAACACGTTGCTGTATATAATCTATATGCTACAGATAGGAAAATATTTAGCTTCCAAAAACGTTTATTGTTGTCTATAAAGATGGACAAAGATTCTGAATATAAATTTCTGCCATATCTACACTTCTAAGATAAGTGCACATCTGTGTTTGAGAAACGAGTTCGCAATGAATGGTCTCTATACCAACACTTCCACTCATATTTGTTTTTTGAATCTATAAATGTAAACATCGTAACACTACTCACTTTGCGAACGTTCACCGTTTTCTCAAAAGAGGCGCTCCGAGTCAGAAATCGTTCCAATTAAATACATCGAAGTTTTGTGAGGAGTAAGTTACAGGTAATTAATGACACATTGTATTAGGTATCCATAAGTTTTAACCGACATCAGCCAGGTATAAACCGAGATAAACATGGTATTAACCAAGAAACGTTGATAATTGTTCAGCATCCTTGGCTCATCTATCTTCAGTATATGTAATAATTACAAACCAGAATAAAGGGAACTTTCTTGTTTATTTCTTTATAGAAATGAATGCTATGAACTGCATTTAAACATTCAGTTTCGTGATTATCCTAGTTTCATTTCAATTCATTCACACGGAGATGTGAATAAAGTACAAGTAATCCGATTAGTTTTCACCTACCGGAAAATGTTCTGGACCGTATGAGAAAATTATGGATATGCCCTTGCCTATCATTAGTGAAAAATATGAAAAAAATGAATGTTACTTCGATTGACTTGTATTGACGATACCCTACCTTAGACCCATTAAAAGTTGGCCTCTGAAAAAAAGAAATACAATTGTACCATATAGGTCGATATATCATGTCGATAACAGACCACTCAAATTTGTTTTATGTTCTCGTACAGATGTACGAGCACAAATTAAGAAACAAAATTAATCAAAATAATTAATACACCATCAATAATTGCTGTGTTTTGAAAATCAAATAAAAGGTCACCAGATCATTCATATTGTTTTCATTTTAATATTCTCATAAATAGGTTCGAGAACATTTACAATCACAATATAAAAGTAACATCTAATACTAGACCAGCAAGGCGAGGGGCCTCATCGAAGGTGAACTCCATGATATTATTTCAAACATTAAAAAACAAAATAACAAATACTTGACCACATTCTGCTGGTTTGTAAATAAATTAACAAAGTACTGAAAGATTAAAATGGTGAAGCCTAGTCGATTAAGATGTGAAGAAACACATGTGTCATAAGCTTAACGAGGTCTCTGAGAGGTACAACAGCGTAGGTGGACTCGAGCATATTTGAAATTGTACTACTGCAATAAATGCAGATGTTAAAATCTTACAACTGTGGTATTGAAAAGTGACAATAGGCCCCTACCTTTATCGTTGTGTGGAGCACATAATTATCACGACGTTATTGATAATTTATTATTTGTTTGAATTTATCTGCAATCAAGAAAGTAGTCTGTGTTCCAGTAATTTTGAGGGGTTTTTAATTATCGAAATATTACCCTCTAATATACCTTCGGTTGCGTTCCAACGTCATGCTCCTCGTGTAATATGTTAATTTTGACTTTCAATGTTCTCTTAACCGTATACGAGAACAAGAACATGAAAAAAATGTATATATATATATATATATATATATATATATATATATATATATATGTGTGTGTGTGTGTGTGTGTGTGTGTGTGTTTTAGTAATTTTTAATTTTGAGTTTCAAAGTGCCCCAAAGTCTTGCTGGTCTAAAATTTTAATTTTAATTTTTAAAAGACCCCAAGATTTTTATAGTTACGTATTACTTTAAATTTGATTTTGAGTGTTCCTGTATCCATGTATATACTCAGTGAGAACGCGTCTTCATCGATGAATGTATCCATAAATCGGTACCTATGCTTGAAATGCAAAACAAGAGAGAGATAGAGAGAGAGATTTTTTCGCAAATACTTTTCTCATATTCGACAATTTTCTAAATTGATCAGAACGATTTTCCATCATTTCTTTTCACGGTTATTTAAAATATTCATCAAAGAACAAAGGCTTTCTTTCTCAACTTTAACATAATAATAATAATAATAATAATAATAATAATGAGGACTTTGTATAGCGCCTAATCTTTAGAAGCTCTAAGCGCTTTACAACATTAGATAACATCTAGAAACATATATAATGATATGATTACGAAAAACAAACACCATGAAATTATAAAACAAAAACATGCTGAAAATAGTTAAGGTAAGGAAACATTAGCAAGTCTCCAGGTCTATTCTTGCAGTAGAAATAGGTGAGTTTTAAGAGCACTCTTGAATGAGATCACTGTGTCTTTGTGTCTAAGTTCAGTGGGCAATTCGTTCCATGTTGCGGGGCAATCGTATGGAAAAGAACGTTGTCCTCATGACTTCATTTTGATAGTGGGAATAATGAAAATACGAGTGACGGAAGAGGAGTGTAAGTATCTTGCTGGTGTGTACGCATGGGATGGGTGAGGTGAGATAGGTATGTTGGACTGGAGCCAGTCAATGAAACGTAGCACAGAGAACAAATTTTGTGTTTGATTCTGGATCGAATGGGTAGCCAGTGTAGATTACAGAGCAGGGGGAAGTTGTGCTCTGTTCCTGGTACTCTAAGAATGATCCGAGCAGCTGTGTTTTGAACTTTTTGAAGTTTCTGGAGTAGATA